>VZSE01011799.1:13614-44034 GCA_013398275.1 Promerops cafer
CCTGCCTGTCCCTGCCTGTCCTGCCTGTCCCTGCCTGTCCCTGCAGTGTCCCTGCCTGTCCCTGCCTGTCCTGCCTGTCCCTGCAGTGTCCCTGCAGTGTCCCTGCAGTGTCCCTGCCTGTCCCTGCCTGTCCCTGCCTGTCCTGTCTGTCCTGCCCAGCTCAGTCTCCTCTCCAGTGTAATCATTCCAGTGTTTGTCCTTTCCCCTGCCCTCAGGGATGCACTGGAATGGCCACAGCATCCCAGAACAGTCCAGGCGAGCTCAGGTTGATTGAGGTGACTGAATTAAGGGTCCCTTAGGTGTAAACACAAACTCAAGTTGTGCTTGGTTGTTTGGTTAAGACAAGCTTGGTGTTGTGGAATATTTGGCCCAGCTTTCCTAACTCTGCAGACACAGGCCTCAGGCCGTGCCAGTTAAAACTCAGAATGTTTTTCTCCAGGTAGCCCAGTGGGTCAGATGGCTGCTGGTGGCCTTGGGGGTGACCCTGTCACTTCAGCCAAGGGTGATGCCCTGCAGGGATCTCCTGTGACAGCCAGAGCAGCTTTTGTTTCAGCCTTTCTAGGAAACAGCTGGAGCAGAGCCAGGGGTGGGTGAGGGGACGAGGAGGGACAGCGGGGGCTGGGGGCACAGATGTGCTTCTCCTGTGGCAGAGAGGAGGGGAAATGGGATCCTTTGTGCAGCACACGGTGCCAGGGGTGCCTGGGAGGGCCGATGGGGATTTTGGGGTCCCCAGAGCAGGGATAGTCACCATGGCAACAGGAGCAGCATCCCAGGCAGTCGCTGTCACACCGCCTCGGTGATTGAAGCAGTTCATCTCCAAACCCTTAACAGCAGCAATGATAACAATGATAACAATAACCACATGGAAATGCTTGGTGGGCAAGGGGCTGGGCACCACTGCAGCCCCTTATTCCATGGGGAAGCACACGTGGGATTCCTAGAGCAGGGACGAGCAGCAGCAGGAGGAGGAGGAGCAGGAGGAGGAGGAGGAGGAGGAGGTGGTGGAGGAGGTGGTGGAGGTGGATGCCCTCCTGCATCCTCATGGGCTCCAAGGGAGGGCATTGTCCTTCATTTTTGGTTCCATGTGCTCAGGACAGCGTGTGGAGAGAAGCCCTGAGGGTGCAGATTGCTCAGTGCTCTGCAAACTCCCCTCAGCAGAAATGGGGCAACAGCACCAAAAAGCCCATTTCTGACAAGCCCCAACAATCTCAGTGGGGTTTCGTGGTGTGTGATTTTACAACAGAAGTAATTTTGCTCCTCAGCCCCCGCCAAGCTTTAGCCGTGGCTCAGGCTGTGCAGCACCACAGTGGGACAGGTGTGGAGGGATTTTCCATGCTGAAAATCTGATTCTTGGTACAGAAAATTTTCCATATTGAAAAAAGAAGCCTCTCTTACCACGGGGGTAAAGCATCCTTTCCAATTACTGTATCTTCCCCCCTTATCTCCTGTGTTTTCTCTCCTTTATTGGCCAGAGCTACAGCAGGGGAAGCAAATCCATCTCTGCATCTATAAAGGTTGAATTTTTTATAGACAACTAAATATTTTAACACATGGAGACAATAACACTCTCCTGTTAAAAATAAGCAAGCTCCTCCGCCTTAGTTATGTGGCAGTTACCAAAAAATAACATCCACTGGAGCACTCAGCTGCAATTTAAAAGTAAAATTAAAATTTCGTGGTGTTTGTCTGGTTTGACAAGATTTATTGCAATCTCTCATTATGCGGCAGGTTCAAGGGAACCTCTCCAGAGGACACAGAACAATTTAGAAAATGAAAGCCTGAAACAGTTTATTATTAGAAGGTGGGTTGGAGTTTGTAGGGCTCCTACATGGAGTTATTTCATCTGGTACATTGGAGATATTTTTGCTGAAGCCATTAAACCCTTGGCACACAAACCTGTTATTAAAACTGATTTAGGCTAAGACAGGATAAATACTTTGAACTCTATTTAATTGACTTATTTCACTTCAGAATTCAGTCTCAGGCCTAAGACTAAAGAGAATTTAATTCACAAATTTCCCCTTCCTGCCTGTTTGTAGGTGCCAGCTCCAGGTCCCCAGTGTCGCCTGCCATGGCCCAGAACTCACAGCAGGTTGCAGTGCAGGAATATTTCTCTTTTTCACTTGGATTCTGAGCTTCAGGGTGGAAGTATTTTCCTCCCTGTGCTGCTGCTGCTTCATCCCATTTGTGATGCCCTTGCTTGGGACACAGAGCGTTCCCTGCCCTCCCCAGGTCACAGCCCTGCCAAAGGTCTCGCTCGGGAGTTCAGTGGGAGCTTTGTGTCCACGTTTGTGTTCAGCAGACGTGGACCAGGAGGAAACTGCTGCTCAGATAAGCAGAGATCAGGCTGCCCAGGGGATGGTCACAGCTCCAGGAGCTCCAGGACAGCGCTCTCAGGGTGGGAGTGTTGGGGTGTCTGTGCAGAGCCAGGAGTTGGACTGGATGATCCTGATGGGTCCCTTCCAGCTCAGGATATTCTGCGGTTCTGTGAGATTAGAATCTGGTTTTATATAGTCCATATTACATTTTTATTGTCCTGGTTTTCCTCCTGCTCATGCCCCCAGCTCTCTCTGCATGATTTTCATGTCTGATGACTGTTCCACGTCTGTCTCTCAGCCCTGGCCAAGCACTGCTTTTTCTGTGTCCCTGCAATTACCTCAGCATGTTTGCTTGGACCTGAGGTCTGGCATGAAAGCAGGCAGCGTTTGCTGGAGGGGAAGGGATGCACCTGGGATGCATCACAACTCCTGCCTGGAACGCTTGGAGCTGCAGGTCTGGGCAGGTCCTGTGGGGAGACGTGGGACAGGCTGGGCTGCTCGGGCTGGGCTGCCTCAGTGGCCCTTTGGCCAGGCCAGGGCCAGGGGACAGACAGCTCTTGGTGGAAGGTCCTTCCCCAGCAGAGTGTCCTGTGTTCCCTAAAGCTGAGCCAAGTTCTCTTTTCTGTGGTTTTTCTCCTTTCTGGGCAGTTCTCCTTCCCCCCCATCACTGTGATCTCTCTGCAGTTGTACCCCGCTTTGGGTTTATTTTCTCCCAGGAAGGATTTAGGTGGGGCTGTTCCTGTGTGCTCCAGCTTTGGAGCTTCTCTCCTGGCACAGGCCTGGGGTTTGTCCTTGTCCTGGCACAGCAGCACTGCCAGGATGAGCCGCGGAGCCTCACCCTAAGTGTGAGGAGCACCAGGGGCCACTGTCGTGTTCCAGGGCAAAATGACCCTTTGAGAAACCCCCAAAATGAAGGGTTTGAGACACCAGCAGCCAAAATCTGTTTGGTTGCTTGCCAGTGGAGTGAGGCTTAAAAAACCACAATAAATTATTTTATCTTGGATATTTCATTATTTGCTTAGCAACAACTCATCTGAATGTGTAAAAATGATTGAATGTCACAGAATCAGAGAACAGTTTGGGTTGGAAAGGACCTCAAAGCTCATCCAGTGCCACCCCTGCCATGGCAGGGACACCTTCCACTGTCCCAGGCTGCTCCAAGCCCTGTCCAGCCTGGCCTTGGGCACTGCCAGTGTCCATTTGTTGATGCAAACAGGAGCTCAGCTGGTCAAAACAGGATCCTGAGCTCCCCAAAGAGCTCCCAAAGTGTGCTCACACTCCCCCCCTCCCCAGATCCTGCGTGGGGGAGCTGGGGGCGTGCAGTGCTCAGAGCTGGAATTGCTCGGGCAGCTCAGAAAAGGCTGAAATTTGTTTCATATCCTTGATTCTGAATTTCTGCTGGAAACAAACCCAGGCTGGGTACACAACAGTCCCAGTTTGGATTGGCAGGGTTGGCCTTGCCACGTGGCTGGGATCAAGGCTGGAGGTTTCCTCTTCCAGAATCCCATGTGGATGGTCAGGGGTATGCTCAGGGTGACCCCACAGGGAGCTGCTGCTGGAACAACCTCAGCTCTTGGCGTTGGAGGTGGTTGGTTGAGCTGAAGCAAAACATGGCAGAGAGGTTCTCTGCAGTTAATATGATAAATATTAATTATCAGCATCAAACAAAAAGATGGGATAATAGATTCCCACTTTATAATCCCCCAGCATTAGGAGAGACATGGCCAGGAAATGGTTTCTTCTCTCCGGTATCTTCATAAATTCCAATTTCTCGGGTAACTAAGTGGTACCTTTGGGATAATGGAGATTAAAATACATATACATAAAATACATAAAATACACAAAATCCTCCCAGGCTGGGCTGAGAGCCTGGTGAGCTGTCCCTGGTGGTGCAATCAGTGCAGAGTTTGTGGTACAGAAATTTCCCAGTAAATTAGGAGTAGAAAGGATAAAAAATCCCAGCTGATGGGGGCTTTTTGTTCCTGTCCTGCAGCTCTATTCACACAAATGATAACACTCTGATATCAGACTGCTGGTGTTCCCACCAGGGGTTATTGCTTCAGCATCCCAACCCTGGAAATAGATGTGTTGGGGATGCTTGGAAGCATCTGGGCTTGGAGGAGTGTTTGCTGTACGTTGGAGAAACCCCTCCAGACTCCTTTGTCTCCAGAATTCCAGCTGCGCTCCTTCAGGACTGAGCTTTCTCAGTTCTACTTTTCAGCCAAAATCTTTCCTTTGGAGTTTCCAACTTCTTTTTTTATCAACTTTCTTCTACATAAAAATCAGGAGCAAGTGTGGCAGTGGCTCCACAGGCAGCACAAGGAAGCAGCTGAGATCTTCTCCCAGGGATTTCCCAGGCCAGAGAAGCTGCTGGAAGCGTTCACAGGTGATATCCATAGGGAAAGTCTGCTCCCAGGCTGTGTTAAGACCCAGACTGAGGTGGTGGATGGTGCTGAGGTCCTGTCCCTGGTGCTGAGGCCCTTTCCCTGGTGCCAGCTGTCCCCTGCAGCCACTGGGTTGGTCACTCATGTCCCTCAGCTCGGGAGGGACATGTGTCAGGCTTTCATTTTCTATATCCCATGTGTGGAGGTGATTCAGGGAGTGCAGGAACCCAGGCCCTGCACTGGGAAACAAAAGCTTCCCATGGTTCAAGCAAAGCCCTTCCAGCTTCCTTGGCCTCCATGAACAAGCTCTGCCAAAGCTTCGGCTCCTTCAAAAGCTGAGGCCCAGCCAAGGCCTTCAGAACCAGCTCCTGAATCATTCTCAGGCTGCTTTCATTGGAAATTCTAAACCTGCCTGAGTCAGGGCTTGTGAGGGGGAACCTCTCGGAGGTGTCTGGAGGCAACCCTGAATTGCTCTCCAGGATCACAGGAGGATGTTAAGTAGAACATTTCCTTGAAGTGTGTGCTGTTTGCAAGGATAAAACCAGGGAGGTGCTGCCAACAGAGCTGGAAGAACTTAAATACATTATCCAGAGAGATCCCATCAGAGAAAGATAATTCTGGGAAGATGTGTCCTTTGGGAAGCCCTTGATAATCTTCAAAGAGGAAAATGGTGGCAGGTCAGAGATCTGTGATCTCTCAAAGCAGCAATTCCCCATCACAGCATCGTGCCCCTGCAACTTCAGGATGCAAAAAAGGTCTCCTGACAACATGACCAAAGAAATTCTGTGTATTTATGGGAGGGGGGGATTTCAGAGTGTTTGCTCCCAGTAACATTTCCTAGAGGATGGGACTGACTGCTGCTCTCCACAGAGGTGCGTGGAAAAGGATGTGATGAAAATGCTTTCACAGAAGAGCTACAAAAGTGATTTAAAATGCAGAAAACCAAACCATGCTAGCACTTGATCAGGTCAGTCTGTCAGTTTATTGGTTCCCCTCAGAGCTGGGTTGATTGTTATCTGTGAACACACAAAAAGTCCTCCCCGTTTGTCCAGTATTTGTCACCATTTCTTCAGGGCCATGGTAGAAACTTTGACACAAAGTCAAGACATTTTTGTTCACTTCCCAGTCTTCCAACCTCAAACCATCCCATATCCCATATGTGCTGTGTTTGTGCTGCTGGTGTTGAGGTGGAGAAGGGCCTGGGAATGCCAGGGGATGGACAGCCCAGGGGATGGACAGCCCAGGGAATGCCAGGGGATGCCAGGGGATGCCTGACAGCCTCAGGGGTGAGAATCTCCCTGCTGAACCTTGGGGCAAACTCCAGCAGAATCCTTTCAGTTCATTCAGGTAAGATCTGCCTGGAGTGCTGAGGGATGGTGACAGAGGAAGGGTCTCAGAAGTTTCCAGGGGGTGCCTGGCTCTGGAACAGGCACCAAGGGCAGGAGGTGCTGCCTCACCAAAGTCCCCTGGTTTGTGTTGGAAGCAGAGCTGTGGGGAAGAGCCACCACTGCAGGAGAGACAGGATGGGGGGAGCAGAAGTTGATGGAGCTTCAGAGCTTTGAAGAACAGGGATAGAATTGTCCTTTTTTCCTTCCCTGGTGCCACGTGAGTGGTTCCAAAGGAGCTGAGCTGAGGGTGAATTGCTCCTGCTCAGCACCCATCAGGACGGCAGAGGGGGAGGATGTGGGGTGGAGCCCACTCAGGTGTCCCTCTGTCCCTCCTCCCCTTCTTCCCACTGCACTCCCAGCATTTTGCTGCCTGCTGCTCCATCTCTTGCTGGCCAACAGCCACGTTCACTCTTTTATTTTATAAAACCCTGTTTGTGAGTGTTTGCTGCGCTCGCCTGGGGCGGGCAGGAGCGCAGATGGACCTGAGCAGCATCAGGGCTTGGCTCTGTGCCTGCTTTCATTTTCACTCGATGGAGGAGCTCCTTGAGCTGTTAAACCACGGCCAGCTCTGCTTTATCACTGCCCAGAACAGATTCTGGCCACGCGTGGTTCCGTGCTTGAGTCCAGCAGCTGCGGTCGAAGGCGGCCGGGCCGAACTCGAGCCTGCCCCTCTCACCTGGGAGGTGTCACCTGAGGCTTTGCTCACCTGGGCAAGGTTAACTTGGCTGCTGGGCAGCACCAAGGAGCTTTCCAGCAGGAATGGAGTGGAGCAGTTAAATGTTCCTGCCCCATGGGGTGGGTGCATCCTGGGGAGCAGCGGCTGCACCATCCCCTCCCAGTAGCCCCAGCAGGGTTTGGCTGAAGCCATCCCAGATCCACGTGCCAAGAGCCCCTCAGTTCCATTGGGTTTCTGGCAGAGCAGATGGGCAGAAGTCGTGCAAAGAAAAAAGCTGACAGGGAGCAGGCTCTGCTCCCTCCCTTTCTGTAGCCAGGGGATCAATCCCCGTTGCTACAGCAACTGATTATTGACATTTATTAACAAAAAGCCCACTTATGACTTGAAAGTGCTTATTCACAAAATCTGTTTGCACTTAAGATTATATAAGGAGGCACAGTCTGCACTGCCTGACATTATCCAAACCAAACAACTCATTAAATTCAACCAGAGCTTGGGCAGAGCTGTGTCAGAGCCCTTTCCACTCTCAACCTGCCAAGCCCTGCTGGGGCTGCTGCCCCCAGTTTTCAGCTCTAAATATCCACTCATTAATTTCATTTCTCCTGTCTACTGGCACAAGGGCAGAGGGGCTGGAATAGATTGTTTGGAAGATGATTTTCCTAGACTCTTGATTTACCAAAGGCATTTTGTCCCAGGTAATGATCATTAAACTTTCACAGAGTCACAGAGGGTGGGAAAGACCTCCAAGATCATTGAGTCCAACCATTGGTTTGGTCTCTACTTTAGAGGATATTCCCCTTATTTTGAGCATTTTCTGGTTTTCCAAAGTAAAAGCAGAAATGTTAAAAGAATGAGTTGAGGTGGGATTTCAGCTGTATTGATTCTAGGCTGAGTTCAGTTTGTAAATATAGTTCCAAAACACTAAATATAACTGCCAACACTTGTTAATTGTTCTTGTTAATACTTTGTGAGCTGCCATTGATTTTACTAAATCAAGTTGTTGATTTAGTAATCAAAGTAATGACAGTGCTTCAAAATTATTTTAATTTGAAGACACTTTGGATGCTGCAGAGTTAAGGAATCATGCTGGAAGCTCATTGCCAGTGGGGCTTTCTGCAGACATCATTTTCAAACCCAGCATTTTGAGTTTGTTTTAGTGAAATGGTAGAAAAAGGCCAGTTAATCTCTGTGGCAAATTGGAAATGATATTTTGGATTTTGAGAACAATGGGAATGGGAAGTATTGACTAGGCCTAGGTTTAATTTAGGTTTTAATTATCATTTTTGTGTAAGTAGTCTTTAAATCCTTCCTACAAAGCAATCAACACTCCAGAGGTAAAATTCCACCCCTAGGAATTGAGGAGGAGGCAGCTCAAAATAGCACAGCATCCTTTTCTCCCTTTTCTTTTCTCCCTTTTCTTTTCTCCCTTTTCTTTTCTCCCTTTTCTTTTCTCCCTTTTCTCTCTTTCCTCCCTTTTCTCCCTTTCCCCCTTTTCTTTTCTCCCTTTTCTCCCTTTTCTCCCTTTTCTCCCTTTCCCCCTTTTCTTTTCTCCTTTTCCCCCTTTTCTTTGCTCCCTTTTCTCCGTGTCCTTGTGCAAGCAGGCAGCAGACAGCTCATCCCTCGCTTTTCCTCTCCTTTGGATCCCGCAGATGAGGAGATAAAGGTGAGGAGGAGAGGCAGGAGCAGCCCCAGGCCCGAGTTCCACAGGCAGGAGGTGCCACGATGCTCTTCCAGCAGCACCACCTCATCTCCTGCAGTGCTCCCGGAGCCAGAGGCTCTACCCTGGCCTTTGGAACCGGGGCTGTCCCCCTTTGCCAGGTGCCTCAGCCATTCCCTGCCCCTGCTCTTCCTGCTGCTCTTGCTTCAGGAAGAGCTCAGGGCACCAGGGAAGCCCTGGCACATCCCTGGCTCAGCAGCAAATCCATCAGCCATTTCCATTTTCCCAGCCTCTGCGCTTGCCCGTGTGCCCGGACTGGGATGTGGGAGGTGCTGCCTGTGCAGCTGACCGTGCTCTGTCCCAGCTGCAGTGGGGTGTTCCCAGAGCTTTTCTCTCCATTCTGATTCCAGCATTTGTGCAGCTGCTGCTGTCTCGTGGTCCTGTGCCTGGAAACCTCTAGGAAAACCTTAAATTCCTCTGGATTAGGACCAACATTTCCTTGTCCTTAAAGGCTGTGAAGTGGCACCCCACAGGCAGCAGCTTCCCTTCAGGAGCTGCATTCAGATGCAAAAGTGGAATTTTTGGAAAATCCTTTTCAAAGTTGTCATTCTGTTCATGGCCAAACCATTCCATCATTTGCCTTCTGGCTTTCCCTCACCAAATAAACCTGAGGAGAAAAAGCAGGTGGAGGCAGATACAGTCAGAAGCAGCAGGAGTGTTACCAGCTCACATCTGTGGAGTGGTGATGGTGATGAGTGAGAGCAGTAGGGCAGTGATCACATCCGTAGTGATGGGACAAGGGAATGGCTCCCACTGCCAGAGGGCAGGGCTGGATGGGATATTGGGAATTGGGAATTGTTCCCTGGCAGGGTGGGCAGGCCCTGGCACAGGGTGCCCAGAGCAGCTGGGGCTGCCCCTGGATCCCTGGCAGTGCCCAAGGCCAGGCTGGACACTGGGGCTGGAGCAGCCTGGGACAGTGGGAGGTGTCCCTGCCATGGCAGGGGTGGCACTGGATGAGCTTTAAGGTCCTTTCCAACCCAAACCATTCCATGATCCTACAGTGCTCCTCCTGTACAGAAACACACCCAGACAGTGACATTTTGGGAAGGTGGGATCCAGCTGCCTCCAGAGGCTGCAGCCTGCAACTCCACAGCAGGGCCGGATTTGGGTTGTGGTTTCCTGTGTGAAAGAGGACCCAGAGCTGCTGCTGGAGGGGACAGGAGCTGCTCTGCAGCTTCTCCAGGTAGAGCTCTGCAGCGTGGGAGGCTCCAGTTCTCCTCTCAGACTCAGCTTGGTCAGCAGGAAACATTGGGGATTTTCCAGCAGCCCGGGAGAGAGCGAGGGGGATGGCTGTGGCTGGAACAGGAGAGCACAGGGACCTTTCAGGCCAAGACGAGCTCACTGCGCCCTCCTGCACCCCGAGATGCTGTTAAATGTCGGTGGCAGCTGAAGGGAAGCCTGAGGTCCGTGTAGAGCCCAGTGCTGTGGGTCAGCTCAGGGGCCCTCCTGCCCTGGGCTGGGAATTTGAGACAGGCACCAGGATCATTCCACAGGGAAATCCTGCCTGCTTTGGGAGCTTCCCGTTCCCAAACAGCAACTGCCTGCTTTGAAATCGATAGTGCATGGCAAGAGGGGCTTTGCATAAATTGAGTTTTCTCATCCTGCCTTCTGGAGAACAGTTGGATGGGGGGCTGGGGGCTCTCAGACCTGTCTGTGGGGCAATGAGGCTCTGAGTTAACCAGTAAGGTACCAGTAAGTTACCTGTAAATTACCAGTAAGGTGACTTTTCTTTCCTCTGCCCATTTATTTCACTGCCTTACACCTCCCGTCCCACGGGCCAGCAGCTGCTGGGCTCCCATCCAAGGGGTTTGCAGATGGGGACGGGAGCCCGGCCTCTCCTGCTGCCCAGCCTGATCCCAGCCAGGATGCCTTTGAAATTCAATACACCCCTTGAATGTGCTTCCTGACCCTGTTGTTAGCAGCTGCTCCAACTGTTGGGTCAGCGGGCTCCTACTCCAGCGTGTAAATCCCGGGACGCTGCGCTGCCGCTTGGATTTCCATGCGGATCAGCCCCTGTAACCACTTGCTCCTTTATCTCAAGTGGGAGTTATCTCTGGAGCAGATCTGGAGTGCTCAGGGTTCAGTTGCACCGTTTGTCTTTGTAAGGGGAAATGGGATAATTAGCCAGCGGTTACCCAAGGCGCAGAGCAAAATCGGAATCCTTTAGCTTGGAAAAGTCCTTTAAAAGCATCAAGCGCAACCGTGAAATCCTCAGGGAGAGCCTCTTCTTCCCCTCACTTCACACCTCTGCTTTCAAATGCTTAATCCCAGTAATGGGAAGAGTTTGGATGTGTGACTCGTCCTCTTGGCACAAGAGCATCGAGTACCTGTTAGAGTTGGATGGATTTGGAGTCACAGGACTGATCTGGTGTCACAGGACATGGTGTTTATGGGGTGAGTTAATGTAGCCCCTGCTGGGCTGAGACAGAAGTACCTGCAGACAGTGAAGGGAAAAAATCAGTGTTTGCAGTGATTGACTCAGGCTGGGGAGCTTCTCCCTGTGTGCACAGCAAAGGTTACAATCAGAACTTGGTTTTAATTTAAATATCATATCAAAAAACCACAAAAAACAACAGACAACAGCTTTTAAAGCTGTAGACGTTCTTGCAGGCTGCTGAGTGTTGGCTGTAGCCTTGCTCCATGGGATCCCAGCATTCCCAGGTCCTGCTCCTGCATCCCCAGGTCTTCCCCAAGGACTGAACTCCCCTCTGTCCCCTGCAGCAGCACACGTGGGGCACACTTCCAGAGAGCTCAGGGGCGATGGAGGATGTGAAACATCACAGATTCATTTCAGTTGGGAAGGACCCCCCAAGATCATGGGAAGTCCTTGCAAAGGTTTCAGCACAGAGCTGCAGATTAATTATCCTTAATTACGCCGCCTTTGCTGGCAGCAGCTCAGCTCTTGGGGAAGGGACAGAAAGAGCCAAGAGCAGCTGCAGGGAGTGACCTCAGTGTTTGCTCTGCCCAAGGAGCTCAGAACTACCTGTCAGCAGCTGCTTTCTCCTGGTCACCAGTGTTTACACATGGAGCCAGTAATTCCAGCTGTTCCTCTCTTGTGCTGCAGGAATTCTGCAATAATTACAGGGAGCAATTTACAGGTAGCTGGTTCTTCCCTGAGTGGAGTCATGGGAAGATGAGAGAGTCAGGTGAGTGTCATCACCTTTGGGAAAGGCTGGTCCAAAAAGACGCAGTGATAGGATGAGAGAGAATGGCTTCCAGCTGCCAGAGGGCAGGGTCAGATGGGATATTGGGAAGAATCTTTCATGTGAGGGTGGGCAGGCCCTGGCACAGGTGCCCAGAGCAGCTGTGGCTGCCTCTGGATCCCTGGAAGTGTCCAAGGCCAGGTTGGAGCAACCTGGGACAGGGGAAGGTGTCCCTGCCATGGCAGGGGTGGCACTGGATGGTTTTTGAGGTCCCTTCCAACCCAAACCATTGAGGGATTCTGTGAGTCCTTCCAGCATCTGCTGCAAGGATGATGCTGCACCTCCCTGTGACCTCCCTGGGAGGCTGCGGGGCAGCCGGGAGGGATTTCTAAGCTGCCAGGTCACTCTCGGGTGGGTTTTTCAGAGCCTGGCTCACTGAGCAGCTCCTGGGCTGGCAGCGATGCCGTGCTGGGCTTGGCAGCAGGAGGTTTCTGTGCCCTCTGTTGCTCAGGGATCCCAGACGCTGGTGGCTCTCGGGGCTGGGGCAGGATTTTAGCGCTGGAGAAATTTGCATGACTTAAGGACGGTTTTCACGGCTCTCAGGGTCTGGCAGACTCTCTCTAATCATCTGAACAAATCGTTTGCCCTGCCAAGCCTTGGAGGTTCACCCAGCAAGGCAGAGAATTGCTTCATTCCCAACTTGCGGTGTAACAGAACCTCACTCAGCGTTTGGTAAGAGCAGGATCTGTGCCAGGAGAGCACTGCCCTGCGGGGGTCACAACCCGCTCCCTTCCATCCTCTGGCCTTTCCTGCTGCGTTTGCGTTTCCCGTGCCCTGTGCTCGTGTGTGAGGAGGTCTGAGAGTGGTGTCACTGTGTCCCCGTGTCCCCTGCTCCGGGGCGCTGTCAGCTCTTCTCCCATCTGCGAGTTCTGCCTTCGGAGCTGCCGGCAGAGCAGCCAGGGGGAAGAGGTCACTCACTGTGCTGCACACAGGAAGGGAGAGTCACCAGACTGAGAACAGTTTCGCAAAAAGATTGAGCTTATCTTTTTTTTTATACTGAAAACCCCATCAGCCACCTCTGCACCAAAAACCTGAGGTGTGAACAGCTGAGATCTGAGGTGCAGTTGTTAAACTGGACTGAGGAATGTTCCATGTCTGGGATGTCAGTGGCAAGTGTGTGGAAGAGTTCTGATGGGAGGAAGATGCTCCCCGTGCAGGTTGTGTCGAGCTGAAGGGTTAATTTGGCATTTGGGCCTCAGCCCCCGTGGGGGCAGAGCCCTCAGGCAGCAGGGATGGCTCTTTTCCCGGAGATTATTTCACAGTGGTGGCATCTTATCTTGTCACTGCAAAGGCTCTTTAGAAAACATATAGGGAGCCTCTTGAACTGACATGACAGCCTTGGAACAAAGAGTTCATCTGATTCTGGGGGAAACATTTGCTCCACAACTCATTTTTCCCTGCCCACAGCTCAGTTCCTCAAGTTTTCAGGAGCAGTGTGAAAGATTTAACTGTGGTGAGCCTGGAGGAGGATGGAGGCCAATTAGGAACTGGGGTAGGGGGAGATATTTTGCTCAGCTGGAATGACTGCACCAAAATAAATTAATTCTGAATGCCTGAGCTGTGGATGTTTGATTTGTTAATGGCTTTGGCTTTGCAAGCATTTGGTTGATGTAGCAAATTTCTCAGTGCCATGTGCAGAAGTGCTGATTTCTCCCAGCACAGCTTCAAAATATGGAAGCAGAAGTAGTGAAAATTCTGCCTGCTGAGAGGTGGAGCTGCTGATGGTGAAGCTCCAGCATTTGGTACCTGCAGACAGGATCCACCACGGCTCAGGACTGTTGTTGCTGTCCTTGCCACAGCCCGGGGAAGTGACCAGTGTCCCTCTTGGGCTGGAAACCTTCAGGAGATCTCATGCTGTGTCATATGCTTAGATAAATTTATCTGTCTGTGGAGGAATTGGTACAGGAGCATAAAACCCTGCACATCACCAGGTCCATTTTCTTGCAGCTTAGGTCAGCACCAAATCCCTGTGGGGTGTTTGTGAGAGCAGTGGGGTGAGTCCAGAGGGGTGAGTCCGGAGGGCCAGAGGGTGGGAGGTTGTTTGGGATGATGCCCAAGCTGCTGGAGTTGCAGCAGTGGCACTGCCAGGAGGCACAGCCTTGGCTCTGATCCACGTGGAGCAGCAGGTCCAGTGTGGGAAGGGAAGAGGCTCAAAAATAGCATTTCAGGGAAAACTTGCCCTCCCTGCAATCAGAGATAGGAAGAAGGATCAATTCTCCTGCAGCTGAGGATGCAAACTGTGCCAGGCAGTCATTAAAGGCATTTTCCTGTGCCTGGTGACGTGGCTCTGCTCTCAAGCTGCATCCTAGGCCTGCTCAGGAGCTGACCCGGGCTTATTCCAGGGACATGGAGGCTCCAGTGGCCTCACTGCCAGGTCACAGGCAGGCACCAGCCCTTCACTGTCCCTCTGCCTTCAGGCTGAGCCCTCCTTGCACCTTGCCAAAAGCTGGATGAGATTCTCCTCAGATAATTAAAACGCTGCCTGATAGGGCAGGGATGTGGATGCAGCCTGTGATCTCCAGCATGAGATCAGCTGCCTGCTGAGCAAGCTGCCTCTGGGGCAGGTCCCGTGGGATCAGCTGGGGTTGCAGGAGGGGCAGCTGCTGACAGACATTTGGGTGTCCTCTGTCCACACTGTGTTTATGGAGTTGTTGTCCTGCAGTAACGCCCAACGTGAAAATTAAAATGTTGTGCAAATGCTGAGAGCTGGGGGTGCTCACCTGGAGAGGAGAAGCTCCAGGGAGAGCTCAGAGCCCCTTCCAGGGCCCGAAGGGGCTCCAGGAGAGCTGGAGAGGGACTGGGGACAAGGGATGGAGGGACAGGACCCAGGGAATGGCTCCCACTGCCAGAGGGCAGGGCTGGATGGGATATTGGGAATTAGGAATTGTTCCCTGGCAGGGTGGGCAGGCCCTGGCACAGGGTGCCCAGAGCAGCTGGGGCTGCCCCTGGATCCCTGGAAGTGTCCAAGGCCAGGTTGGACAGGGCTTGGAGCACCCTGGGACAGTGGAAGGTGTCCCTGCCATGGCAGGGGTGGCCCTGGATGGGCTGTAAGGTCCCTTCCCACCATTCTGTGACATTGGGAATCAGCCTGGCAATGTGCATTTCCCCTCCAAACTCTGCATTTCTATAAGTAAGAATCTCTTTGTTTATGCACCTGTTTTTCATGCCAGCTTTGCCACAGGGAAGAGCATTTTTCACATGATCCAACACATTTTTTCAGCTATTTCTGCAAATCCAGACTCCTCATGGAGTGAGGCAAAGGAAAAGTAGAAATAGGTCAGGTATTTAAATAAGATGTAGTTGTCTCTCTTCACAGCAAGTTGCCTTTTTTCCTGCCTATGTGAATTGTGCTAATGTATCAGGGAATAAAGAGAACAAAGGGAAGCAGAAGTGCCAGCGTTTTCATTCTGGGGTTGCAGCTTCAGAGCCCTTTACTTTGCAGAAATGATACTGAGACCACTCTGGAACATCTCAGCAAATGCTCCTGAAATAATAACCCCCAAATTGTCTGCTCAACCTCTCCGAATACACGAAATCCATTTAAAATCCTGCCTGTCATTCTGCTGTCACATAAAAAATTGATTTCCTGGCTCCGAGCCTCGTCCTTGGTGCCTTGCAGTGTTGTGAATGCATAATATTAAGGAAACACAGGGAAATTTTGGTGCTCTCAGGAATCATCTGGCTTGAAATGCAGAGAATAGGCTGCCCATGGTCATTTGAGGTGGATTTGGATTTCTCAGCCTGGATCTGTCTTCCAGGAGTGCCTGTGGCTGGTGCCACCCTCCTGCCAGGCCGGCTGTCACCTCAGCTTAGCTGATCTCACTGCTCCTGCTCCTTGGAGAGGATATTAGGAATCCACAATGAAATTCCCCTTTTTAAATATCTGCACTAATGGCACGACTTGGTTCCTTGACTTTAAAGTTTTGTGATGGAAGGAAAATCTTCCTTACAAAACTGCTCCAGCCTCTGTTCTCCCCAGGCTTTGTGTCTTCAATCCCGACTCACCCCAGTGCTCCCAAGTGGAACAGGGATGATTTCCATCATGCCTGAAATTTGATTAGCCTCAAAGTGTGTCATTGGGGTGCTGTGATGCTGATCCAGAGGTGATGTCAGTGCTGGTTTGAGCTGGGCTTTCCCTCGTGGACAGTTTTACCTGGTGGAGGAAGCAACTTTTCCCTTCATTATAGGACCAGGGACTGCTGCAGCCCAGTCATCCTCACTCTTCCTTCCTGCCCTTCCTGCAATCCCCCCACTTCCTCCTGAACCCATCCACTTCCTCATTCCCTCCTGCAGTTACTGCTCCTCTTCTCTTTTCTGCCGTGGAGTTCTCCTTAGTGACCAGCTATCCCCATCCTTTGTGTTGGGAAAGAGGCCAGATTTCCTCAGGACTGCTTACAAACCAGCACTGCTGGGGAAGTTTGGTGTAGATGAGATTCTTCGGCCCCCAGCAGCCCGAGAACAGCTGTAACCTGTTCACACATCCCCCCTAAAACACCATCCCAGGAGCAGCCAAACCCAAGTGCTCTGAGTCACTTCAGGATCTGGGTTCTTGTTCCTGAGACCCCTGGGCTCTGTCAGGGATTTTTCAGTAGCACCAACCTCAGTCCAAGCTGCTCCTTGGCTTTCTTCCAACCCCCTCGTGTCTTTAACACCCTTTTTTAGCCCTGCACATTTGCTGTGTCTCTTCAGGCTTCTCCGAAGGGCCCTGGGTGTGCTCCTGCCCAGGGCTCAGAGGGAAGCAGCAGCGGGTTCAGAACTAAACCCTGGCTGCGATGACGGAGCCATGAGAGGTCTGCCCTGAGTCACCCCGACTGTGCTGCTTCCCCTTCCTGGCTGTCACCCCCCGCCTGGCCCTTCCCTGCCCTGTCCCGTGTTTTTGGCTGCCTTGCTTTGCCACGACGGTGTGTTTGAAGGGAGCACGGAGCTGCCTGCAGCGTCCCTGCTGCCGCGTCCTTCCCATCACACGGCTCCCAGGAGGGCCAGCAGAAATCCCCGCGGTGGAACAATCAATGCCTGCGTCCCAGCGATTCTCCTCCTGGCCCAGGAGAGGGGCGTTTTTAAGAGGAGGGACCTCAGGGAGGCTCCTCAACATCAGGTTAAAAGCCTGTTATTAATTGAAGGATGATTCAGCTTCCTCAGCTGAAGTGTCACCGTGTGGATGCTGGGAGAGGAGGAGGAGGAGCCGCCTTCCTCGCTGGCACCGAGCCACAAGCACCCCCTCCCTCCGCGCTCCCACTCCGCAGGAATCCATGGGCTGACACCCAGGAACGAGCTGGGGGTCGCGGGCAGGATGGCCCCAAGGCCGTGGGGAAGTGCCCGTGTGTGTCCCTGTTCGCCCGCGGAGTGTGACCCTTTGGGGGTCCGTGTGCCCAAAGCTGGGCTGCTCCCGGGGAGGGGGCCGGGGACAGCAGCGCTCGGCGCAGCGGCGGCTCTCTTTCTGTGTCCCCTGAAGCTTTAGCTAATTTCTCTCTCTTTCCATCAGAAAAGTAGAAAAATCTGGGTTTTCAGATCAGCTCTGGAAATAGAGGCAGGGCCAGCGCAGCTGTTCCAGGCCAGCGGAGGGGAGAGAGACGCGTCCCGCGCTGACAAAGCGAGGTTACCCCGGCGGCCAGAGCTGCCTCCCCGGCGGAATGTGCCCTCGGGGCCAGATGAGCTCAGCACTGCTGCTGGACACAGCGGTGCAGAGGGCCGGGAAGCCGCTGGCAGTTGGACATGATGTCCCCGCGCCCTGCGGTAAGTAGGTCACGGTGACACCGCGCCAGCGCTCTGCCCCTGCAGCGCTGGCCAGAGGGCCACCCCGGCACGTGAAAAACCCCTCCGAGAGGGGACTTCCTGAGGACTGAGCTTATCCAGGGGTTATCCGGGTGCGGGGAGCAGCAATCGGTGGCAGTAAATGAACCCATCCCGCTGCTCTGCAGCAGCCCCGGTTGGCTGGCAGCGATGAGGCATCAGATGGGATGAAGGATATCCAGGTTGCTATAGCGACCGGGAGCTACGGCGCTGGGAGCAGCCGTTCTCCATCATCCTTCCAGCGCCCCTCCAGCACCCCCAACCACCCCTCATCCCCCCCACGTCCATCACCCCACGCCCAGCACACACGGCCGGCACAGCTGGACGCTGCCCGTGCCCGCGCTCCTGGTCCTGGATGCTCCCCAGGATGGCAGAGCCCTCCCAGCACATTCGCAGCTCCGGCTTTAACGAGCTCAGCCGGGATGTGCGTGGAATGTAGCGGAGCTGAGCGGTTTGCCCCGGCTCTGCCCGGGAGCACGGCCGGGGACAGCGCCCGCCCGGCCCCCTCAGAGCCCCCCCGTGAGCCGGCACCGCAGCGGAGCTGCGGCTGCGATGTGACAGCCCCGCTTCCCTTCCTCCCTGCCTGGCACAGCCCGGCTGCTCTGGTCCCCGTGGCTTCCAGCCCCTGGAGCCAGGCAAGCCGAGCTGGTGACTTCACCATAGCAGGTTGTCCTCTCTCTTATCCCAGCTGCTTCCTGGCAGTTTCACTGGCACAGGTTGATCCCAAGGAATAATGAGAAAAAACCAGAGAGTTTCAAAAGTGTCCATGCTATTTGTTTTCCTATTGTGATTTTGGGTGATCTCTGGGAGGCTTGGTGGCAGCTTCCCCCTTGTTGTGGCTTCAGACCTCTGCCAGGCTCTAAAAATATCCATTTAATTCACAGCCCTGCAGTGGGAAAAGCAGAGCTGCTCATCCCTCGGGATGGCTGGAGGTTTTCTCTGTTCTGAAGCGAGAGCAGAGCTTCTCTGTGCTGTTGTTTTCCAGTGTAAAGCATCCATCAGCTGTTCCAACCACTCCTTGCTACTCCAAAATTGTTACCCCTTGTAAATTTGAGTGGAAAACAGATGAATAGTCCCACACCTTTGTCCTCTCCATCAACCCCCTGTACCTCACAGTCTTGCAGATGTTGAGCAAACACATCCCAGATGCCTGAAAGGTGCTGGTTTCTCTTCAAAGTATTTTTTTGGGGGGACGGGGGGGGAGGAATTTCTACCTTCCTTAAACTTCAGCTGGCAGAATTTGATCAGCAGCTGCTGAACAGGCCGGGAGCATCCTTTGAGGGGGGACTTTGCAAATGTGCCCCAGTAAATGTGGGGCTGGTGAATTCATTCCCCCAGCTGGGCCATGACAAGGACCAGCACTGGGAAGAGAATACAAGGAAAGACTTTTGCTGTTTCTCAAGCTGCCCAGGAGCTGAGTCCATGATGTCCCAAACAGGAGGTAGCTCTGCGCTCATCTTCCTAAGTGCTCTTATTTTATTTATGTGCTGGTGCATTTCTAATGCCAGGCTCTTGGCATCACCCCCATGTGCTGCTTTCCTCTGCTCCAGCCAAGGACTTGGAATCATATTTTTGGCATGGTGGGTTTTATAAAATATGTAACACTCCAGCATCTTGCGGCCACGGTAGAGCCGGGAGCCGGATGAGCTCTGCCTCCCCAAAGCTTTGCCAGGCTCAGAATAGCTCTGAAATGTGACTTAATTGGAGGCTGCAGAAGAAGCTGCAGTTTATCCCTGTTGCTGTCAGTGCTGAGAGCAGGGTGGGGTTTGGGGAGATGAAGGGGAGCAGCACATGGTGCTGGACTGTGACGTGTCCCCATCATCCTCCTGCTGTCACTGGGAGCCACAGGCCCCACGTGCCCTGGCCCAACTCTCCCCACCCTTTCCCTTCCCTTCAAAAATTCAAATTACATTGAATTCTGAGTGAATTTAGCTCACAGAATCATTGAACAGTTTGGATTGGAAGGGACCTTAAAGGTCATTTAATCCAACCCCCATTCCTGTGGTATGACGGGGATCAGGGAAGGAGCACTCTGGATTTTAGAGTTCCTTCCAGGGGGGCATGTGGCAGGTTGGGGGCCTCTGTCAGGAGGTTCCATCCACCATCCATCAACCGTGGCTGGCAAGGGGGCTGGGAGCTGCCTCCACCTCGGGGGATTGGAAATTTTTCATTTTTCCTGCTGGAGGAAATGAAATATTTAACACACTATCAGTGCTTTTTTACTGTTTCGTTAAGCTCCTTCATTACTGCAGGTTCCCAGGAAATGCCCTGTTGAGTGAGCCTGTGTTTTTCCTCCACACAACCCCTGGCCAGCTTTAGGGAGTGCTCATGGGGGGTAAATGGCATCAGGCACTGGAAGCTGATGGCATGAGGGATGGGAAAACCTGAGACTTCTCTCTTGGAACCACAAAGGTGAATTCCCAGCCCCACAGGAGCAGAACTGAGAGAGCCTGGAGCCTCCTGTGCTGGGCTGGGCAGGGAAGGGGAAGTTTATACATGGAATGGTTTGGGTTGGGAGGGACCTTGAAGAGCAGGGACACCAGGCCAGGCTGCTCCAAGCCCTGCCCAGTCTGGTCTGGGTGAATGAATAGTCCCAGAGGGGTAACGAGGTCCAGGCAGGGTTTTAGCTGAGCTCAGGGCCTCTGTGCATCCCTCCCACCCCAAACCCCACCATGGTCAGCCCCGGGCTGCGGTGGGGATTCAGGCAGTGAGGGTTGGCCCTGGTTCAGCAGGAGGATGGAGCTTGGGTGTGGTTGTGATCCCTCTCTTGGATGTCACATGATAGGAACAGTCACATTCCCTTTGTATTTCCACACGTCCCAGGCTGGAGGAAGGGACACGCCATACAAAGTGATGTCTCAAACCACTTTTGGGGCTTTCCCACCATAAAATATTGCTTTGGGGTGCAGCCCCATGGCTGGGACCTGCCCCACTGAGCTGCCCTTGGGCTGTTTGGGTGTTTTACAGCAACGTGGCATTGGCCCAAGCTCCTGAAGTGGGAGAGGAGCCCTGGGAGGGGGAGGGGAGGAGCAGCCCCTGCCCCATCACCTCAGGATCCCCTGGCCAGGAGCACCTAAACCAAAAGGGTTTGCTGGAAGAAACAGAAACATTTCCCAGCTCGCTGGCATTCCCAGCTCTCCCTGGCTCCCGAGGAGGGATGCACAAACACCCCAGGTCCTAAATCAGTGAGGAAGGAAGTGCAGCTCACCGGCTGCTCCGGGACCTCCCAGCCTCGGGATCAATGGGAATAAATGCATTTTAACAATGAGAGAGCCAAATCTTTAATGGACTGGGTTTGCATCTCAGCCAGAGGGGAAGGAGTACACCTGGATGTGCTGCAGACTCATCACTGAAAAGGCCCAGCCGAGTTGTGGCAGCTGCTGTTGTCTCGGGAAAGTGGCTTTTATGGCTCAGACGTGGCTTGAAGGGACCATCTCGGTGCAGCTGGCTTGGCTCTGCCTGGCCCTGTGCCATGGGACACGTGGGACACTTTGCACTGGGAAGAGACACATATTAACAATTCCTGTTGCTCATTAAAAGGGCAAAACCTGCGTTGTTGTCACAGCTCAGCAGCGTGGTGATGAAACACGAGTCACCGAGCAGTTCCCAAATCCAGGCTGTGGTTTGCCCTGGTAACTCAATGTCAGCGTGAGCTGCACGGGCAACACATGGGCAAGGCTGGGCCAGAAAGGCTTGAAAGCCACTTCTTAAGTGGAGGGGTTGAGTTCTCAGGTCACACTTTAGCCGGGTGCTTCTCCTGCACATTAACAAATTGCTTCTGAAAAGCCACTTCTCCCAGCCTCCGAGGGGATTTGCCAGAGCAGACCACGAGGTACCAAAGAAATATACTGTAAATATTTGCTGGTTTTGAAGATGGAAAAAAAAAAAAAGTCAGTGTCTCAAGTGTCACTTGACTGTAGATAATTGTGAAAAACCACACGGTGAGGAAGGACCTGCAGCTGTGTTCAGCTCAGTGGCCTTTCCTGGCTTTAAAATGCCTGGAGCACTTGGTCTGACCTTTGACTATGGAAATTCTCCTTTTGATCCTGACTTGAGATCTCCTTGATTCGTGTCTGACTTTCTTTGTAGTCTCTTTTCCATCACTTTGATCCATCTTAATGTCTGATCTCTGCCAAGGCCACCTGGCTCTGAGGAGCTCGACAAGCCCAGAGCTCCGAAAAGCCGGTGACACTTGAGAAAAACATCCTGTGAGCCCGGAGAGGCTTTCACAAGGCAGGTTTTGCAAAGCCCTTGTGGTTTCAAAGGTTTTCATCTCTCTCATGGCACGTGTGAGTCACACACTGCCCGTGTGTCTGTGTGTGTGTGCATCCCCTGCCTCCTCCAGAGGGGAGAGATCTGCACCCGAAAAGGCTCCGGGTCCATCCCCTCCCCTCCCCGGGAAGCTGTGGGGTGAAGGGAGCTGCCTGCTCTGGCTTTGGGGCTCTCCTGAGAAGGGGTGGCTGGCTGCAGGGAGGTTCTCAACACAGCCAAGTCAAGAAGGAAAGAGGATGTTAAATCATTTCTGGATCATCCAGGACAGTAAATCATTGCTTTTAACCTGTTACAAGAGCCAGGGTGTTCTAACAAGAGCTGGATGGGGAAGGTGTTTTCTCCCTCTGAGAAGGATGGAGAGTGCCAAGGAGTTGCAGGGATGATGCTGTCAAAATCATCTGAGTCTTACATGGGGAAATTTGTGCTCTGAGTGCTCTGAGTGTGTAAATCTCTTCTGGCAGTGGGACCTGGTGCTTTGGAGCTGCCACACTTGTGTGACTGCCCTGGGAGAGGCAAAAGGCAGAGCTGAGGTGCTGGAGCTGCAGCTCTGGAATGAAATATCCACCCAGGATTTTTGACATATGATGCCCTTTGTGTCCTGGCTCCCTGGGGACAGTGGCTTTGGGGATTCTTGTGGTCACATGGAGAGTGTCAGCCCTTCCTGGGAGCAGCTCCCACACGTGGTACAGGGGGGACACAAAAGGCACCCAAGGTTTCAGTGCAGGTTTTGCTCCTGTACCCCTTGGGAATCCAGCTATTCCTATTTTTCTCCATTGAAGCTGTTGTGGGAATGATTTTCTCAGTGAGGTCTGTAAGTTTTCCTTTGAGCCCATTACCCTCAGTATCATTGTCCTGCAAGCTGCAGGAACCCACGAGTGGTCGGGTGAGATATACCCCGATCCCTGCCCTGCCAGACACCAGCCTGGGCCCTAAACCCTCTTGAGAGAACACTTATCTGCCCCCAAATGACACTTGTTGTAACTCAGATACGTCCTTGTTTATTACCCATCTTGTATCTGTCTTTTCAGACCCTGCTCAAGAAATTCCTCCCTGTGAGGGTGGGGAGACCCTGGCACAAGTTATTTCATGGATGCCCCTGGATCCCTGGAAGTGTCCAAGGCCAGGCTGGACAGGACTTGGAGCCACCTGGGGTAGTGGAAGGTGTCCCTGCCCATGGCAGTGGTGGCACTGGATGTGGTTGAAACTTGATTGTCTTGAAGGTTCCTTCCAACCCAAAGCATTCCATGATTTTATGACTCCATGATTGTCACTTCTCTGCCACCACAGCCTGGAGTCCTCCCCAGCAGTGACACTGCACAGAGCCTGGAAAGCTGATTTAACCCTCCCTGAAATTTTCAGCATCCCTGTTTTTCTCCTTGGCTCTTGTTAGGAAGCAGAGCCTTGAAAACTGCCTTTTTTAGACCTCTTGAGTTTCTCTGTCCCCGCTTCCTGTGTATTTTCTTCATGCAGAATATAGCTGCTGCTTTTTTGGGCTCTTTTCTGCAGCCTCCCTTCATCTGGGAGCCTTTTTAATGTTTTTTTCATGGCTGAAGCCTCTCAAAGGCTGCAGCCAGGATCCAGATGAGGCTGCAGACTGACTTACATAAGGTGCTGCCATTATGGGGTGTTCTCCATCCTGCCCCTCATGATCCTCACATCTTGTGTGCAGCTGCAGGCTTCCTTGGAGCCAGAGAATCACAGAACATCCTGAGCTGGAAGCCAACCAGGTAGCCCCCAGTGCTCCTGCCTTTCCAGAAAGAGGCCTTGGTCTAAACTCTGGAAAGGTTTGATGGTTTAAAGCAATCCCCTCTGGAATCCATCCCAGTGGGTTCATTGCTGCTGAGCCCTCATTTCACACTTGGTTGCACACTTGGTTGAAATCCCTCTGGTTTGTTGTCATGAAAATCAGGCAATTACTGTACTGGCTTTGCCATCTCTACCCAGATTCTGCTTCTGAAAAGAGCTCATTTCCCACTCTGTGATGGCGTTGGCTGCATCCATGGGACAGCATCTCATTTAAAAATCCTGGGAAAGCTTCACCAAGGCCTGTTCCACTGGAGCCCTGTCAGGGATGGGGCTGCAGCTCTGGAGCTCCCCACCCCTGGCTGGTGCTGCTGTCCCTGGGATGTTCCCAGTTCCCCCTCCTGCTGCTCCCAGATGGAGCTCACAGCTACCAGGGGGGAATATCTCATCAGTGAGTCTTTGCTGTGTTTTCATGCCTGTAGCTCCTTCTAGGGCATTCCAGGTCATCTGGGTTTGTTCTTAAGCATGGAATCATGGAATGGTTTGGGCTGGAAGGGACCTTCAGGCCTGTCCAGTTTCTCCCCTGCCATGGGCAGGGACACTTCCTGCTTCCCCAGGTTGCTCCAAGCCCCATCCAACCTGGCATCTCTTGTATTTACATTTATTTAACAATGCATTTATTTAACTTCTCAGCCTCACACCTCTTGTCCTCACTAAAACTCCCTCTGATCTTTCTGCACTCCTTCCCTTCCCCACTTCCTTCCCACCACGTGTTGGTGCCGTGGATGTTTCTGTGCAGTGTGCAGCTCTGACAGATGTCTGTGGCCATTTCTGCACCACTTGCCTTGTGTTTCCCCCGGGGTCCTGGATTAAATGCTCAGTCAAAACTCTCGTATTTCATGGGCCAGTGATCTGCTTCCACTCCGAGTCCTCCTTTCTCTGCTGGTTTCCCTTTTGCCAGCGTTCCCCCGGTGCCTGCTCAGCCCCTGCGGTGTCTCTGGGATGTGTCCCACACACAGACCCTGCTCACGTGGGGCTCCCAGCAGTCTTTAACTCCTCCTGTGAGCCAGGAGAGCGAGGGGAGCTGGGGAAGGCCCTTTGTGTGCTGGGATGGGCTGGGGTAGGTGGAGGAGGAGAAGGGCCCCAGTCCTGCAGGGTTCACTGAGCCAGGAAAAGGCAAAGAGCAGCCCCAGCCTGGGATCAGCAGCTGTGGCTGGTACAGCTTGGCTGTCAGGAGAGGCTGTTTCCACCCAAAAATATTCCCTGTGTTGTATGAAGACCTGAGTTTGCAGAAAGCACCAACACCTTGGTGTTTATTATAAACAGAAATTACTCTATGGTTCATCACGTACAGCCATTCCCAGGTGGCTCCCTGGCAGGAGGGGAGCAGTGCTGGGGTAGATCCTGACTTCCCCACAGAACCTCTCTTCCCTGTTCTGTTTTGCCAGCAGCCTCACGCCGGGCTGCTGGGGCTGGGCTCCTTCCCTGGCAGTGCTCGGCAGCGCTCACACCCCACTGTCACTTCTGATGGGATCCCTGTTAATAAGAAGTGGGATTGTTTCCCAGCAGGAGCCCAGCAGCAGCCGTCACTTTGTCCTGATGGACTTGACTTCCATCAGGGTTTGGTTACACCCGGGCTTGGTGAAGAGCCAGAGCTGCCATCGGCCAGGGCTGGACTCAGCCACAGCAGTGTCTGGTACCCCTGGGAATCCCAGATGGTTTGGGCTGGAGGGACCTCAAAGCCCACCCAGTGCCACCCCTGCCATGGGCAGGGACACCTTCCCCTGTCCCAGGCTGCTCCAAGCCCTGTCCAGCCTGGCCTTGGGCACTGCCAGGGATCCAGGGGCAGCCCCAGCTGCTCTGGGCACCCTGTGCCAGGGCCTGCCCACCCTCACAGGGAACAATTCCCAATTCCCAATATCCCATCCAACCCTCCCCTCTGGTACTGGGAAACCATTCCCTGTGTCCTGTCCCTCCATCCCTTGTCCAAAGTCCCCAAAAGGTGGTGGGACAGGTTTATCTCATGAAAACTCCTTTTTCAGCTCAAGTTTGATTGGAAGTGGGGCTTGGCTCTGCCTGTCCTGCCATCAGGGTCCTGCTGAGCATCACTGATCTCCAAAGGGTATTTCTGTTGTGTGTTGCCCTTGTCTGTGAGAGACTTTGTTGTCATCCAGGGTGGTTCTGGTCCATCTCCACCTCAGCCCCTTTTCCTTTGGGATCTAAATTCAGCAGGAGCAACCCAGCCAAGCAGTGTGTAGCAGTGAGATTGGGAAGGTCTCAGTCTGCTTTCCCAGCTGCTGCAGCAGCTGTTCCCTCCCTTGGGGCCCATAAGCAAACCTGGGGACCCCAGGGCAGCCAGCAGCTGCCACCCCTCTGCCACTGCTGCTGCAGGAGCTCTGCCCAGTGGTGGAAACCAAACGGGAATTTCCTCCCCCCTCTCCGTCGCTGGCCTCGGCCCAAGCACCGGAGCAGTGGCCAAGAGTCCCGAGGTGCAGCTGCTCCTGGGGCTGGTGGCAGGGGTGGTAGCGTGGGGTGCCCAGCAGGGACACCATGCAGGGGTTTGTCATCCCTGTGCACTCACAGATCCCTGTGGATGGTTCCATCCAGGAGCTGCCCTGCTCCCCCAGCAAAAGGCTTTAAGGCTGAACCCTCACATGAAGAAAAGCAACACGTGATGAGTGAAGGAGCTTTGGCAAGGCGGGATCTGGGAAGTGAGAGCGGGAGAGGGAAGCCTTAATTTAATGGAACTGTCACATGTGGCAAAGATCAGAGCATCTTCTCTGGATCCCCCCATCCCAGGACAGCGTTAGCTTCACTCAGACCTGTGTTCAGCTGATTCTCCTCATCCCAGCAGGAGCTGAGACCCAGACTGATCCCACTTCCTGCAGGTTCCACAGCCACAGGGCATCCAGGACCTTCAGATTCCCAGGCCCGGGTCCTGCTTGGGGTCAAAATTCAGGTTATTGATGTTCCTCTCCCCGGATCCTCTGCCTGGTCACCTAGAACTTGCTGTGGGAGGGGAGAGGAAAGTCCTTCACCCTTGTCCCTGTTAGGGACCCTTGATGCTGAAGCTCTTCCCAAGGAGCAGGGATCTCTGTGTGTGCAGCTCATTCTGCTAAGACACGGCAAAAATAGCAACCTAAGCTGGGATTGCAGCCTCAGCTCACCCAGGCAGGAGTAAATAACATTAAATACCTGCACAACACGAGGGCTTTGTGTGCTGGGCCCTGCCAGCCCCCTCCAACCAACCAAGCATTGTTATGGAAGTGGTGAAAACCTGAATTATTTGGGAACTGCATAAAAATGCAGCTTAAGGGACGTGACATGACCTGAACAGTCTGTTAATGGAAACAGAGTACAAACTGCACACAGGACTCGGGCTCTGGCAGTGGAAATGCTGAAATGGCTCAGACAAGGCAGGACCTGGGGTCTGGGAGCCAAACACGGGGAATGGGATCCCAGCACATCCCCTGGGGTGTTTGGAGCATCCAGAGAGGCAGCAGAGTCAATGTCAACAATTCTAAACTAGAATTATACTAAAAATGCTGGAAATACGGGAATTTGAAGTGTGGGTGAGGTCACAGGAGAGAATTCCCAAAGGCCAAGTCCCTGGATAGCTCTTCCCATTGGTGGTGGCTCACAGGGATGGATCTGCTGCAAGTTTTTCCTGTGGATTCCCTCTCCTGGGGGATCTCCGGGGGTTCTTGGCTGGTCCCAAGGGATTGTGGCTGGAGCTGGGGCATTGACGTGGCCTCAGCTCCATCCCAGCCCCCAGAGCCACCAGGCCATCAGTGGGGCCATGGCACTGCTGGGTTCTTCACTTTCTCCATGGAAAGGGCTGGCCAGCCCTGACACAGCTGCCCAGGGCAGTGGCAGAGGGGTTTTAAAGCCACATGGATGTGGCACTTGGGGCCATGGGTCAGTGGTGGCCTTGGCACTGCTGGAGGAACAGTTGGACTTGATGATCCCAGAGGGTTTTTCCAGCCTGGATGATTCCATGATTTATGATTTCTCTGCTTATGGCACAAGGATCATTATTTGGGATTTAGAGCAGGGGCCTTTATGGCCTTTAGCAAAGGGGGACATTCCTGCCAGGCATCCTGGCCCTGCTGTCCTCATGTCCCCACTGGCAGTGACCCCAACAGCCATGGACAAACCGATGTGGGGGGCAGAAAGTCCTGATTCACTCGTGGGAATAATTTTTAGTGCCCTAACTGGGTTAGGGGGTTCAAAAGCTGCAGGGACAGAGTTTTGTGCCAGCCAGCTTTGTCTGTCCATCTGAGAGGAACTGGGAACAGCCACCACCCCACGTGTGGTCCCTTTCACTGTTCCAGGCTGTACTTCAGTCTCTGAGCTCAGCCCAGGGATGTCCCTGTCACTGCTGCAGGCACAGAGCTGGGAGGGGTCACTGGGGGGTCATTCAGTGGCCAGTGGCCGAGCTGGCAGCAGCCCCTGGACCCTTTGACCAGGCCTGTGCTCTGCCCATGGAGCTGAGGCCTCCCACCAGCACCAATCCCAATCCCAGAGTGGGAGACTTCACAAGCAGGAGCCCAAAGCTGGGCTCAGAGCTCAGGCCTGGCTTAACACAGAGTTTTAGGATGGCTGCGGGATGTGCCTGACCCGAAAACGCCTGTCCCAGCTGTGGCCATCCCATCCCATCCCATCCCATCCCATCCCGTCCCGTCCCGTCCCGTCCCGTCCCGTCCCGTCCCGTCCCGTCCCGTCGCTCCTGACTCGTGTCCCTTTCCCGGCAGGGAGAAGCGCGCTCTGCACGTCGCTGTCACCAACCCGGTGCAGTGCAGCCTGCACGGCAGGAAATGCACCGTGTCCGTGGAGACCAAGATCAACCAATCCCAACCGGATTTCACCAAGCACCGCTCCGGCTTCGTCCTCTGCGTGCCGGGCAATTAACGGCTCCTCCCCTCGGACCGGGGCTGGGCTCGCCCTCCCCGCACCCGGGACTCGCTGGGATTCATCGGGAGATGCTCAGCAGCGACTTGCCAGGTGCCTAAAGCAGCCTCTGAAGCTCAAGGTTTAGAAAACCCAAATTCCGGGGGTTTAGAAAAGCCAAATTCACGCGGCATGAAGACTTAAAATAGCCAGTGACCTGTTCTCCATCTTACAAACCAGGCTGGAATATCAGGAAAGTGCTTCCTTTGGAATTAGTCCGAAAAAAAGAGTTTATAGGTACTTCCACCCTTTCCTCCCTTTCCCACATTGATTCCTCAGCCCCTCTCCAATTTTCCCTTCCTGCTCCTTTCCCATGTGTCAGTTTTTGCAATATGAGGCAGCCTCCTCCGGAGGAACCAAAGATACCCGGCTCAGGGAGTCAGGTTCTGTAGGGCCAAATCCCCACGGAAGCAGAGCCAGGCTGGGAAGGGAGGGCTGCTTCCCCCGCCGGAGACACTCCACACTCCTCCAGCCCCTCCAGGCACTCGGGGCTGGGAAGGTGCATGGAGACACCTCCAGACCTGCTGCTTTCCCTCGGGAATTCATTGAACCATCGAGGCGCCTTGGCTGGAGAGGGGACTTCCCAGTGCAGGGCCTGGTTTTGTTAATCCTGCATTTCTTTTTGCTTTAATTATCCCCTCCAAGGGCCTAACGCCGGTGGGTTCCCATTGGGACCATGTGGCCTTTGCTGAATTTTTAGATTATCCACGTGGCTTCGTGTCTGTGCCAGCGCTGGGGTCAGGGAGGGCTAAAGGGACCCACGGCGGGGGAGAGCCCAGGAACAGGGGGAGCTTTGGGGGGCCAAGTTTGCACTATCCAACATTAACCTGGCACAGCCCCAGCTGCCAGCACCCAGGCTCCTCCCTCCGAAGAGAGTTCCTGGCTCTTCCCGCAGCGGGCTGTGGGTGTTGGGCTCAGCCCAGCCCAGATAACCCCGAGCTCTGTCTTGATGGAGGGATGTGGATCTCCCCAGTGGTTTATTCCCACTGTGCTGGGCACTGCTGAGGCTCCTGAGCAGCCCAGGCTGTTGGGATTGTACACTGGGATTGTCCTGGCACTGCTGGTCAGGTCAGGATTCCCAGCCCTGGACATGGGGGAGCTGTGTGGTGACCCCACCTCGGGGTCCCAGCCCGGCTGGCAAATGGGGAGCACTCGTTTGATGGAGCATTTTGGGAATTAGAAAGCCTGGAAGAGGCTCCTCACTAACAAAAGGTTTCCTGAAGCCGTGCCATGGACATGGGGCACGGGGACAGGTCTTGCTGTCCCACTGCCACCCACGAGACCAGGGAGGGACACGGGTGTAGAGCAGCTCTGGCTCTGAATGAGCTGGGACGAGCCCGTGCTCGGGGAGGCCCCATGCCGGAGCCCTCCCATTCCCGTTGTCCCAGCGCCCCAGCCCAGCCCCCAGTGCTCCCCCTCAGTGCGCAGGACCGGGGTGTCCGAGGGTCCTGTGCCGGGGGCTCTGCCCCGAGCCCTCGGGCAGGGGCTCTCCCAGACGCCGCAGCCCCAAGGCAGCACCAGCGCTGGGCCAGGAGGTGACACCGACCCCGCCACGCTCACAGAACACCCCGGGACCACCCCGGGGCCACCCCGGACCCTCCAGCGCCTCCCTTCACCCCACATCGGCTCCTCGGGAGGAGCGACACCAACGCCAAAGCCACGGGACACCCCCAGCCTGCGGGGACGCTCCGGAGGGAAGCCCCCGGCGTTGCTGTGCCTTCGGATTTGCACTTCTCGCTTTCCGTGTCCTGGTGCAAACGTCCCCCGCCGCACTCACCCGGGTCGGGGTGGGGGTGGGATCAGCACTTTTGTACCCTTGTCCCTCCAAAAGAATGGGCGGATGGAACTGGGATGGACAGCAACGAATTGCAGGCTTGGGAAATTTCTCCTACCATGAGATAGCAATATTGTATGTGATGAGATGTGTCTTATAAAATCTATTATCTGTTCCTGCTCTGGTTATATATATATATATATAA
>VZSE01011827.1:0-15308 GCA_013398275.1 Promerops cafer
TTTTTTTTTTTTGTAATTTTAAATTTTAGAGTGATAAAAGGACAAAAACCTGCCCTGCTTCACTTTCCCCTTTTCCTGTATCCTACAGCCAAATCCTCAATCTCAAACCCCTTAATTCCCCCCAGGCTGGTGCTTTGCACATGCAAACATCCCTCAGAATAGCAAATTAACATTGGCTTTGCAAGAAATGAGGTGTAAAAACCTGATGCAAGGGAAAAACAGCGATAAAGGACACCCTGGGCTGGTTAGCAGTGAGAGCCCCACCATGAAATAATCCCATAAGAAACATCCCAAATTTCCTTCAGTAAAAGACTGAAAAATTCCTTCTCCAGTTAGCAAAAAACCCCACCACAAACAAGACAGGATTCGATATTCTTGATTTTGTAGCCAGCCTAAAAACAAAAAATTAAAGGTGGATTAAATTTACCTACCCCAAGGAACAGGGATTTTATTTTAAGCCTCTCTACACCATCAAGCAGAAAAAAAATGTCTCTTTCTTTTCCCGATAATTCCTAATTAATAAAGTTATATTTATTACATGCAATTAAAAATATAACCTCAGGGCACGAGCAACAATAGAGATATTCAGGCTGAGAGTTACTTATCAAAATTATTTTCATTGCTATTTTTCCCAAGCACTCTGTGGATGAAAATTCATTTCTGGAAGCTACAGTATCCTGTTTCATTAAAATAGTGTTTTCTAATTAAATTAATTTAACAAAGGCAAAAAAGGATGTCGGGATGCTCCACATCTGAGAATAAAGCTAATTGAACCGAATCAGCTCCTCTGCAATGGAAGCAGCTCTGATCTAATCTCATTAAAAAAGGAACAGGCCCCACTTAATTCTTTTATTTATAATATAATTACCAAGGCAATGGCGTGGCTGGCACTTCCCAAGGACTCGGTCCGGGATCGCGGTGAGGGGAATTAAAGAGAAGTGATCCCAGCTCTGGGACGTTTCAGGCCCAGCACCGCCTGCCCTGGCCTGGCTGCGGCTTAGCCAGGCTGGGCCTAGGCCCAGGCCTGTCCCAGCCTCCAGGGCTCCCCGATTCCCCCCTCACTTCTTCCAGCCTCTCACTGCCACTCCTCACCTTAAACCCAAAGGGACACAACGCAGCCCTGAGATTCCTCACCCCCATTTCCTGCAGGAACACGAACCCAGCGGTGCCAGTGGCCTGTGAGGAGCCAAACTGGTCCTGCAGGACAAACTGGGGGCGTTAGAGCCGGGAGAGGGGCCTGGGGCATGGAGGGGGCTGTGGGGTCTGGGGCACTGAGGGGGCTGTGGGGCACTGAGGGGACTTTGGGGACTGTGGGGAACTTTGGGGTCTCTGTACTGGTGCATCACTAAAAGGGACCCAAAGCAGCAACCTCCAGCCCGCGTTCTTAAACATTTCAATTAAACACGTGTGGTTAAACATTTCAATTAAACACAGGTTATTACACATTTCAGTCAGGGGCTGGGGAAGACACAAACCCCACACGGCTGGAGGCCTGCAGGTGGCAAAGGGCTGGGGAGACCATGGGGAGGAAGGGACAGTGCAAATCACTGATCTAAAGGTGATGCCTCAGGTTGTAGCTTTTCTATTTTTCAGGCTCTGTGCTGAGATCGGNGAGAGACCTCGTGCCCATCGTGCATTTTGTGACCATTTTGGGTCATCTTGGGTGTGGTCCTGGCTGGGCTCTTGTGCTGCCCAAGGTGTGTCCACTGAGGATCTCCTGCTAATAAATCCCTGCTTTATTCTCTGACTCTGCCCAGCCTCTGCTCCAGCTCAGCCTGCACAAGGCATCAAAGGTAAGGTTAATTACAAAAGCTAATTAAACATCCCCAGAGCAAGAGTGGGAGATGTTCAGGGAGCGCTGGCGCCGAGTGTGACGCCGTGTCCATGGCAGGGGAACATCAACACCGGGTTCCAGCCCAAATCCTGGGAGTGTGGAGAGAGACAAGAGGAGATCTGGGAGGAAATCAGAGAATCCCTGAATGGATTTGGGTTGGAAGTGACCTCAAAGCCCACCCAGTGCCCCCCCTGCCATGGCAGGGACACCTCCCACTGTCCCAGGCTGCTCCAGCCCCAGTGTCCAGCCTGGCCTTGGGCACTGCCAGGGATCCAGGGACAGCCCCAGCTGCTCTGGGCAAGGAGCCCAGGAATCCCTACACCTGTCAGTGCTGCAGGACTCTGGGCTCTGTGGGGCTTGGGGGTCACCCGTGCGCTGGGAAGGGTCCCCAAGGCCATGGGTCACGCAGGGAACTCAGAGCCTGATGGGGTTTTTCACATCTAAAACAAATAGGAAGGTTTAAGGAAGAGAGCATTCAGTGGGAGATGAATATTGTGGCATCCTTAGGAAGAAACAGCCTGAGGACGGGAACAGGGCTTGCTGTGATGGGAAAAGAAGAAAATTCCTTTCTTCCCTTTTATTTTTAATACATTTATCACCCCAAACCCCACGAGAGCCATTGTCGACGGCAATCCAAAATCAAAACTGGACTTTTTGTCTTAAAAGCCATTCTCTCATTAAAATGGGAATTAATTCAGGGAAGTTTATGGCTGGGCTCAAGCTGAAGCTCCTTCTGGCTCCATTATTGACTGATGTGCTGCATGTGGAGCCGTAGGACTGAGGGGTTGAACTCTGTGCAATAAATATTGAAGGCTATTTAAATGGAAAAGGGAATCACAATTTCACTGCTTTGTGTTATATAAGCAAGGTCTGAAATGAAATTACTGCTCCTGGAGATGAAAGAAGTTAAAATCTGCTCATGTTTTTTACCCTTAGGTTTAAAATGCAAATAAATATGTAAACAAATAAATCAAGAATATTAAATCTCATCTAATCGGCTTTAACCACAAAATCTACAAAGATGCTTCTTATTCTGCAGCTGAAAGAGTCAGAAACACAAATCTTTCCCATGGAAAGCTTTTCTTCTCAGATAACTGTCAGAACCTGAAGTAAATTAGTGCTAACAAAGCCAACTTCCTTTTTAAAGTCTGGATTATGAACTATAATGTCCTAAATGTCCCTTAGTGTGATACCAAAGCCTAATTTCCCCATTTTCTGCAAAAGTCCTCCCTGGAAAGTAACCAAAATGTGAGCGTGGCTGTGGCCACGGTTCTGGGCAAGAGTTCCAGCCCTTTCTGTCCTTCCTCGGCTTCTCCAGGCAGGGCTGGAGACCGCACACGGACTTCACCTGTCTGCTGTGGCCTGGGGACCCTCTGGGGCAGCCGGAGCGGCAGCCCGGCCCCTCCTCCCTGCTCGGACCCTTCTCGGGACGTGCTTTAGGAGGGCTTGACAAGCGCAGCATTTAGGCTGAGACTAAAGCAGCCTCTTCCATCGCCGCGTGCTTTTGTGTCCCCTGTCCAGGGCTGCCCGGGGAAATTCCCATATCAATCTTCCCGTGCCCCCGAGCCCCGAGCGCGGGGCGGGGAGGTGATTAACGCCGGGCTAATTGCGCCAGCCCAGCCTGGCTGCAGCTCTGCCATTCCCTCTGTCCGTCCTGCGGGACCTGCGGCTGTCCCTGACCCGGCCCGCGGGCTGTAAAACCACCCCCAAAATTGGCCACTGCAGCTGCTTCCTCCTCCTCCTCAGCGCCTGGAGCGCCCCTGGACTCACTCTCCCGTTGTGTTCTGCTTCCAAACCCCTTCCCAGCCTCCGCCAGCCCCGGGATTTGCTGCTCCAGCCTTCTCCCGGTTCTGTGCTCCTCTCCCCATCCCCATTCCCCAATCCCCCAGAAACCCGGAGAGCCCTGAGGAGCTGCTCTGGTGGCAGGTGTCGGGCTCACGGCCGGGGCTGGAATGAGATGGGATTCCATGAAAACTCCACCCACCCTCTCCTGCCTGCATCCCACTGGAGAGGGATCTCACCGCTGTCTCCTTTCTCTGCAGGAGTCAAACACACTCCGGCCGTTTTAGACTATTCCTGCCTTACACTTCCCAGCTCTGGTTTGTTCCTTCCGATGTTCCTCTCGACAAGCCCACAAAAGCAAGGGATGTAAAAGGCTGGTCCCTTTAAACGAGCAGGAATCATGAATTCATGGCACGCTCACCCAGCCCAAAAGGTCTGAGTGACAATCACAGACACCCCGTCCCCCTCTGGAACAGCATTCCCGGGGCAGCGGGAGCCCCCATCCCTGGGAGTGCCCCACGGAGCAGCCCAGGCTGCCAGGGCTGGCTCTCAGCAGGCACGGTGCTGTGAGTCCAAATGACTCTGATATTGCTCGCCTAGACCCCACCCTGCTCCTGTGAACTTGTCTAAATCTGCTTTTCCCAAGCTGCAGCCCCTTGGGAAAGCCCGCTGTCCCTCTGGAAAATCCCACACCCCCCCAGTTATCCTCGGAACCCTTTATCCCTTCAATTTCTGCACCCCCAGCAGGAGAGCTTGGGCTCGAGTGGGGATGAACAAACATTGCTGGGAACAGACAGGGATTGTTTCCCTGTGCCTTTCCTCAAGCTCTGCTGCTTTTGCTATTCCAACACTCTTGGTTTCTGTGGAGAGAATCCTCCTCTTAATTAACTCTGCTCAGGCTGGACCACTCCACATCCCGGCAACTCCTGCTCCCGCTTTTTCCTTCCTGAGCCAGCAGAGAGGCAAAATTCTCAGGGAAAGTGAATAAAATATCCCAGACACTGTTGTTCCTTTTCCAGCAGCAGCTCCTGCTCCAAGTTCCCACAAATCCATCCTCATCCGAGCACTGTGCCCCTAATTCCCTCGGCTCTGCTCTGCAATTCTCCTGATGTTTTCCCCCATTCCGATTTTGCACTTTATGACATTGTTTCATTTCCTGGCTTTTCAGTCTTCCCAGGAGGCTGCTGAAGCTCCTGGGGTGGACATCAGAGCTGAACTGCCTGGATGGGCTGGGGAGGGGAAGCTCTTCCCACGTTATAAATTCCAGATATTGATCGTAAACCCTTCCCTCTCTGGGCATTAAACCTCTCCAGCTTCCCAGTGAATTCCAAATCAGAAAGTTATGAATACAGAAATGAGGTTTCAATAAGTGTCAAATATGATTCCCATAAACCCTGATCACTGGGCCACTGTATTTTGGAAAAAAAAAAAAAAAAAAAAGATCAAATCACTTTTCTGAAACTTCTTTGACCTTCAGCCACACACAGCGAGATATAAAACCAGTATTTCACTTCTGCCTTGAAAGAACCACATAAAATTATTAAGCTCTATGAAAACCTTGTCTTCTTTGGCAATCAGCAGGATAAAATAGAAATTCAAAAAGAAAAATAGACAATTACATACTACAGGCAATTTTCACACAGTATTTACGTGGCACAAAGTTCATAAAATCATGTAGCAAGCATTTTGTTGTCATGCTGAGCTCCAGGTGATGGAGATAAAACAATTCAAGCAGCAGCTCTGCACTCTGGCATAAATTAGTTAAAATAATTTGCCTCCATGCACTACAAAACATGAGCATTGAATAGAAAACTCTATTAAAAATTTATATAGTATTTCCTAGCTGAGCTTTACGTGAATTACAATCATATCAGGAGATCCTTGCCGATAAGGCCGTGACGCAAACTCGGGGCTGACTCGTGGGGCACGTGGAGGAGCCGAGCTCTGGGTGATTATCGTGATTATCGCAGTGCTCGGAGCTGTTGCTGCTAATGGCAGCACCGTTTGGATAAACTCGGCCTCTGGAATGCAGATGTGACTTCCAGGGCCGGGCCTGTAGGTGGACTTCCACTAAAATATTCATGATGTACATGTTAGCAGCTCCAATTAATTGCCATCCATAATTAACGTGCCCTGCGGAAAGCAGCTGGTTTATAAACACGGGATGTATGGGACACGCACCCTCATTTGTAGCGCAGGCCTGGTTTATCTGGCAGTCAGGAACACAGAAACAGTGCTGGTCCTAGGAACAGCCCCTGCCCACCTGCGGGCCCTGCGCTGCGCTCAGCGCCTGCGCCCCGCCCGGCCCCGCTCATCCCCACTTCCAGCTCTGGCACTCCGGCCCTGCTCATCCCCAGTTCCAGCTCTGGCACTCCGGCCCCGCTCATCCCCACTTCCAGCTCTGGCACTCCGGCCCTGCTCCTCCCCACTTCCAGCTCTGGCACTCCGGCCCCGCTCATCCCCAGTTCCAGCTCTGGCACTCTGGCCCTGCTCCCACGGCGCGGGCGCGCATCCCGTTAGAGACAGGGGGCTGCAGACACGCGGATCCCACAGCTGGATCCCACAGCTGGATCCCACACGTGGATCCCACACATGGATCCCACTCATGGATCCCACACAGCTGGATCCCACACAGCTGGATCCCACAGCTGGATCCCACACATGGATCCCACACATGGATCCCACACATGGATCCCACAGCCAGATCACACAGCCGGATCCCACAGCTGGATCCCACACGTGGATCCCACACATGGATCCCACACATGGATCCCACAGCCAGATTACACAGCCAGATCCCACAGCTGGATCCCACACGTGGATCCCACACATGGATCCCACAGCTGGATCCCACAGCCAGATCCCACACATGGATCCCACAGATGGATCCCACACATGCATCCCACACATGGATCCCACAGCAGGGGCAGATGGATCCCACAGATGGATCCCACAGCCAGGGCAGCCAGATCCCATAGCCAAATCCCACAAATGGATTCTCTAGATGGATCCCACAGCAGGGGCAGCCAGATCTCACAGCCAGATCCCACAGCCCAATCCCACAGCTGGATCCCACAGCTGGATCCCCCAGCCGGGTCCCCCAGCTGGGTCCCACATCGGGCACACGCCGTGGGATGGGGCTGCCTGGCACCTCCACCCGTGGGGCTGGCAGTGCCCCCTCCCAGCCGGATGTTGGCTGGCACCAGGTGACCTCCAGGGTCCCTTCCAAGCCACACCGTTCCGTGCCTCTGAACATCCCATGGGTGCACCTGAGCTCCTGGAGGACAAGGAAGGTTCTCAGTGGCCTTGGAGGACAGGAGAAGGGGCCGGGGCTGCTGGTTTGCTGCAGGGATTGCTCATTCCTGAACACAGAATGAGGAACTGACTTGGGACGAGATGGATCCAGTGTTCGGATCCCGCCCTGACCCTGCAGACAGCACAGGGCTGACATAACCCCAGGCAGGCATTTCAGAAACACTCACCAATTTAAAAACCCTGCTTGTGTCCAAACATTACAAATGAGAAGTTTCTACAAGATTTTACACTACAGTTTGATTTCACACTTCTTTTTGTATTTGACTGGGGTTGGAAAGCTGCTTTGCTGTCAGCAGGGAAGAGGATACAGGATGGGCGGTGCTGGGTTAATGGTTGGATTTGATGGTCTTAAAGGTCTTTTCCAATGTAAATGATTCCACGATTCTGTGGTTCATCGGCTGCCCAGGTGGCCAGGGGACAAGGACAGGTCACCTGTGTGTCCAAGGACAGCCCAGCACCACTTGAGGGGTGGCTGCAAAGCCAAATTCTCCCTGGCAGGGTTGGGAGCAGGAGCCACAATTTGTGAGGCTTTAGCCAAGATTTTGGGGTAGGAACCTGTGGAAGAGGCACCCAGAGGTGGGGCCACCTCCATCCCTGGGGACGTCCAAACTCAGCCAGACGAAGCCACGGCTGACCTGCTCTGGTGGAGGTGGCATTTTTGTGGGGTGACCCGCAGCAGTCCCTTCCAGTCCCTATTTCTGTCATCCCTGTCCCTGCTGCTCCTTCCAGTCATGGAGGTTTCCAAGTGATCCTGTCCTACAGAAGTTTTATTTCACCACGCTGGGCTTTATTTGCCTTTAGGGTGGGAGCTGCAGCTTTGCCTGCTGTAAATAACTCCCAGCATCTGCAAATGCCCCACTTCATTAAGCACCTCCTTCCCCGCTAATTAGCAGCACAGGCGGCGGCAGTGCCGGGTGGAAGTCTCCGGACAGCCCCGATAACCTCTGCCACAGTCGGACGGGCATTTATTCCCTCTCTGTGTGCCGGGAGCGCCGGGACAGGCTGGGAGCACCAGGGGGACGTGTCAGGGGGAGCTCTCTGTGCCTGCCTGCTCCAGGGAGGGACGGGCTGCGACTGCACGTGGAAAAACCACTCCGCACAGCAGCAGCGGCTCTGCCTCGGCTCCTGGGGGAGGCTGTGAAAGTCCCCGCTGCTGATGGCTCTGCTGGGCTCATCCCCCGCATTTCAGGAGCTTTTGAGATGTTTTTCTTACTCCTCCTATCGCTCTTCTTGTGCTGTGTGCCACTGACTGGGAAAGGAGTTAAAAATAAAGCTGTGTTATTAAGCAGGAGGAAAACACTTATTTAAGTGCTATTTATATGCCTGTAGAGACTGTTCCTGGAAATGCCTCACCAGCTACAACTCCAGCCGGTCACCCAGGGAGGGAGGAACTCGGCAGCTCCAAATGTTATTTACACATGGCCACAGCCCTGGTGCCACTGGGGATCCCCTTTTCTGCTCTGAGGGGAAGAAACCGAGGAAACACAATCCAGGATCCCACATGGGCTCCTTGCCAGACCCAGGGCAGTTGTGGAGGCCAAGCTCCTCAGAATCCCAGGATCCCTGGGGCTGGAAAAGCCCTCCCAGCCCATGGAGTCCCAGCCGTGCCCATCCCCACCCTGTCCCCAGCCCAGAGCTCTGAGTGCCCCCTCCAGGTGACACCTCCAGGGATGGGCACTCCAAAGCTCCCTGGGCAGTTCCAAGCCCTGAGCCCCCTTTCCATGGGGAAATTCCTGCTGGTGCCCACCCTGAGCCTGCCGTGGCCCAGCCTGAGGCCGTTCCCTCTGCTCCTGTCCCTGTTCCCTGGAGCACAGCCCGACCCCCCCGTCTGTCCCCTCCTGGCAGGGAGTTGTACAGAGGCAGAATCATAGAATTGATTAGGCTGGAAAAGACCTCCAAGATCATCAAGTCCAATCACCAACCCAGCACCACGTTCAGCACTAAGCCACGTCCTCAAGTGTCACATCCATGTGGTTTGTGAACACTTCCAGGGATGACAACCCTGCCCTTCTCGGATGTCTATACCACTGCCCTGGGCAGTCTGTGCCAGGGCTTGACAACTCTTTCAGTGAAGAAAATTGTCCTCCTATCTAATCTAAACCTCAAAGGTCGTTAACCTGACCATGAGGACGATGTCCATCTTGCCACAGGAAGGCTGAGAAGACTCCACAAGCACAGCCACATGCACTGACACCGCAGCGGTGGGACCCAGTGGGCCAATTCAAGCTATTCAGAATTTTAGAATCCCAGACTGGTTGGGGTTGGGAGGGACCTTAGAGCCCATCTCATCCCACCCCTGCCATGGCAGGGACACCTCCCACTGTCCCAGGCTGCTCCAGCCCCAGTGTCCAGCCTGGCCCTGGGCACTGCCAGGGATCCAGGGGCAGCCCCAGCTGCTCTGGGCAATGAAGATTTAGGACGTTCAGAAAGGTCCCCCCGGTTATGGAGGACCAGCACCATGGACAGCAGCACCTTCACCACAGCCCGGTTCAACCCCTCCCAAAAGCAGCTGAGCACCTCAAGCTACCCCTGCCTTTCCCTGGGACAGAGCAGGGAGGAATGCCAGCCCCTGCCTGCCACCAGCACAGGATAAGGGTGACCAGAGCTGGGACAGGGCAGCAATGGGAGCAGGGACCACAGCCCCAAGGTGAGCTGGAACAGGGACAAGGCCACGGCCACCACTCAGCAGCCAGGAGCAGAGTGCCAAATAAATCACTGGCAATTAATCCTGGGAGCAGCTTCCATCCCAAAGATTGTTTGTATCCATCATGGTCTCCTTATCAGAGGGAAAAGCAAACTCACAAAAACATATCCCAGTTAAGTGCTTGGAGCTCAATGAGGCTTCGGCTCCCATTTTAGTTCTGCTGCACTCTCGGAGTGCCAGGGAAACCTTTTGAAGTAGTCAATGATTATTTTAACAATTTGACTTATTTTCAAATGATTTACCCAGGAAAATAGCAATTTCTAACTTCCTTGGATTCATTGAACCAAAGTGTTCTAATCTGTCATATAATTAAACCACTCATTAAGACTTTTCCTGGCTGGAAGAATCAAATCTCAGAGGCACCTGACCTTTGGGCATTTCAGCCTTTCACACTCCACTTACCCAGTTGTCTTAAAATTGCCTATTAGTGACTGCCTGGCTTTATGGGCTTTCCAAAGAGTATTTGGAGGGGCAGATGTAATACTAAATAAATCTATTACTAATAGCACCACTTCTTTTTAATTCCAGAGTCCTGACAGGGAATGCAGCCCTCGGTCCCTGCAGGTGTGCTTTGCTTTCTTAATTGATTCCTCACTGGGAAAGCCTGACAGAGGCACCACTTGCTTCTGGTTTTCAATGAGAGGTTGAGATCAAGGGAGTCAGGGGGAGGACCAGGAGATCCTTCCAAACCATCACCACCAAAATCTGCTGAGCAGACAGGAATGTGCACCTCAGAAATATCAGAAACTGAGTTTGCAGATACCTGAGTCTGACCTTTGGGTTTGCTTTATCCGGTGAAAGGGTTATCCCACATGGTTACACCAAAAATGGGGAAAACCTTCCCAGCCTCTGGCAAACACTGCAAAGTCTTTATGGGCAAGAGCAGTGTGAATATTGATGGGAGGGGCAAGGACAGGATGAGCCAAACTGCAGGAACTGCAGCAAATGAAAGAAAGCTCAGCTCAAGGACTGGCTGGACTCAGCAAGGCTCAGGAATGAGCACGCCCACATCCAGCCAGAAGCTGCTTTTCCCACGGGATTTATATCAGCTGTATTAGTTTATATTTAAAAATCGTTCTGATTTTGGCTTTTTTCTTCATCAGGGGACAGGAGCCAGGGAATGGCTCCCACTGCCAGAGGGCAGGGATGGATGGGAGATTGGGAATTGGGAATTCCTGGCTGGGCTGGAATTCCCAGAGCAGCTGTGGCTGCCCCTGGATCCCTGGCAGTGCCCAAGGCCAGGCTGGACACTGGGGCTGGAGCAGCCTGGGACAGTGGGAGGTGTCCCTGCCATGGCAGGGGTGGCTCTGGGTGGGATTTGGGGTCCCTTCCCACCCAAACCATTCTGGAATTCTGGGATTGCCCACACTGGACCCTCCACTTCAGCAGGAGAGGCTGGGGCAGAGAGATCAGTGGATGCTGAGCTCCCATCCCAGTGGCCACTCTTGAGGAGGGCATCCAGGACAGTGTGGAGAGCACAGGCTCTGCCCCGTCCCGCGGGGCCTGGAATCCTGGCTGGGAATTATCCGGGCTCACTGATTCTCGGTTTCCTGACCCAAACCTCCCCTCCATTAACCTGTCTCAGCTCTGCCTGACAGAGCCAGGGGCACAGAGCTCTCCGGGATTCCCTCCGGAGCAGCCTGGCAAAGGTCAGCACGGCTCGGGCTGCTCTCCCCGCCCGTTAACGGGAGCACAACGAGCCCTGCTGCTGCTGCGCCGCCCCAGGCTCGCCCTTCCTGGGATCCTGCTGTCCTGCGCCTGGCAGAGGGCACTGAGACACCACAATTAAACCATATTTAAATTGGCCCGGGCTCACAACGACCACTGCTTGCTCGGGTGGCTGGAAGATCCATGCTCCTGCTGGCTGCTCCTGACATAATCATCTGTGGAAACTCATCAGAGGAAAACACTGGAATAAAGTGTCTGAGTTCCAACAAAAGGAGCTGAAAAATCTAAAAAGAGTTTGAGGGCATCACTGCTGTTCACAGGACATTATTTATACCCATATCTCGCTTTAGTGCATCATTAGGTACATTGAAGTAATCAAAAGGAAAAGATCATTAAGGAAAATAATCTGCAGAGCCATTAGTGTGAGTTTTGAAGGAGTAAAAGGATGTTCTGGCATGGCAATGATGAACTACCCGAATAAACAATGAGGAGAGATGAGATTCTACTTGAAAGGCCACAGTCAGAAGTGCTGGATCAAATAACAAGGATTCCTTCTGAATTCTTGGAAATTTTTAGTCTGATATGCAGGAAGAAATAAAAGGGGAACTAATCAAGCAGAGGATGAGTGTGGAACAAATGGGGTGGAAGAAAATGAGCTTTAACGTCCCTTCCAACACAAACCATTCTTTATTTTCCACTGGTGAGGAGAAAAATGCACCATAGGGAAGGCAGAGGTGGCTGGGCTCCGGGGAAAGGTGGAATTCTGTAACAAGGAGGGGGAAGTGGAGCAGGGTGAGGTGAATTCCAGGATCCTGCTCCCCCAGCTGAAGCAGGAGCACTGAAATCCCCTGGGGAATGATGCTGCCCTGGAGGCACCAGCAGCCTCCCCAAGCCCTGGAGCTGCTCGTGGCTCCCACGGGAGGCTGGGAATGGTTTCCATCGGCTGCCTGGGCAGCTCTGCAGCAGCCTGGCCGTGGATTTCCCAGCACAAAGGGATTCCCAGCTGTTTGGGATACAGGGACATGACCTGCAGGGGGATTGGAACCTAAGAAGGTCAACTAAAAAATCTGAACTGCACGAAATTTCAGGGTCTAATTACCAAACCTGAACAAGCAATGCAGGAGAAGAATCACGAGCCAGGTTTTTTTCTTTTTGAGTTATTCCAGCTTTATTTTGCCAAGGGCTGGTGCTTAGTGAAACATCAGAGGCAAGCACAGAAATAGGAATATTAACAGCACTGGGAGGTGCATAGGACGCTTTCAGAGACAAAGATGAAAGAAAGAAATGCTGTTATTTGCCTTTATCTTTAATGGTACCGAGAGCCAGACCCTACATTTTTAACAAGCACATTTGGTTGAGCTACAAAAGTCAAAACACTTCAAAGAAATAAAGAGAATCCGCTCAGTGCAGGGCCCTCCCCTGACACAGCTCCTCCCACACCTGTCCCAGCCCAGTCCTGGCACGGTGGGATGGGCACAGGGTTTGCCCAAATACAGAACCGTGGGGCTGGTAAGGCTGGAAAACCCTTGTGAGCCCATGGAGTCCAACCACCCCCAGCAGGGCCCAGGCCACCACTGCCCCGTGTCCCCAGGTGCACAGGGCTTTGAAATGCCCCCAGGGATGGGCACTCAGATTCCCAGCCCGTTCCAGTGCGGGGTGCAGTCACTGCTGGGAGGCAGGATGGCACACCTGGGATTTTCTGTCAGCAGCAGAAGGAATGTCCCCAAATTCCAGCGTTCACATCCCTCTTCCGCCAGGTTTATCCGCCCCTCTGGAAGGTGGTTCAATCCCTCTATTTCCACGTGTTTCTCATCAGTCTCAGCTGTGATTCAGCAGGTACTGAAGGCTCCTTAAACACAGCCAGAAATGTGCATTCCCAATGTCACCTCCCCCTGCAAGCTCCGCGTTTCCCTTCCCTGTCCCCTTGCTGGGCGTTTGGGAGCAAAGAGGAAAACCCTGCTGGGATCCCATCGCTGGGGACATCCTGGACTTGTGGGGTCACTGCGGGAGAGGGGTTTGCACAAGGGCAGCCGCAGGGCAGGGGCATTTAAGCTGTGGAAGGGTGGATTTAAACTGGGGATTATTGGGAAGGAATTCCTGGCTGGGAGGGTGGGGAGGGGCTGGGCTGGAATTCCCAGAGCAGCTGGGGCTGCCCCTGGATCCCTGGCAGTGCCCAAGGCCAGGCTGGACATTGGGGCTTGGACACCCTGGGACAGTGGGAGGTGTCCCTGCCATGGCAGGGGTGGCACTGGATGGGATTTGAGTTCCTTCCAGCCCAAACCATTCCATGCTTCCATGTTGATTCTGGTTGCCAAAACAGCCAAGTGCAGTTGCTCACTCTGATCATAAAATACAGTCTGCACTGGCAAAAGGGGGTGTAGTAACTGCCACATCAGCCATTCCTCCACAGAACACCTCCAGGGGCTGTGAGACTTTGCCTGTGCTGTCCCCACCTCCCTCCCCAGTCCTTCCTTCTCCTCGGGAGCTGGTTTCACTGAGACATTTGCAGCATCACACTTTGAGATGTTCTGTTTTGTCAGGCCACTCCAGATCTGCCGGGAGCCAGCCCTTCCTCTCCTGATGTAGCAAAGGCACAGGGAGATTTTCTCCTCAGAAACTCCAGCTCCAAGGCTGAGCCATCCCGTGTGATTCCTTGTGCTCCAGCTCGGCATTGCCTGGCTGGAAAAAAGCAATTTTGTCACGCTCAGTTCAGGCCTCAGGGGAAGAGCTGCAGTGGACAGAACACACAAAGAAGGCGTCCTGGAGGGAGGGCAGGTTAAATTATTGTCCTAGAACAGGCAGAAAGTTGGAGGAATTGGGTCTGTGCTGTCACAGGCAGTGCCAGGGACTGTGGGGCAGGAGGGAGCTGGATCCACTGGGATCAGGAACCACAGTGGAGGGACAGGGGTGCCCTCCCTGCCAGGGGCAGTCAGGGACTTCTGTCTGACCTCTGTGTCCAGACTCCGTGAGCAAGATGGGACGTAAGAGCTCCAGGGCAGTCCTTGGGATGGGGAAGGGTTGGAACCAACCCGGGTGTCACACTGTGGATTTGGTATCGAGTCCAATCTGGGTCTGCAGCTGATTGAGGGGGGTCTGAATTGGGCCAGAGCAGCAAAAGTGGCAGCCGGGGTGGGAGCTGAGCCACTCCACCCTCACACCCTGCCTGGCCTCTTCTGCGTCCCTGGTTTTGCCATCTGAGTGCCCAAGCATCTCATTTGTTAATACAGCCCTGGCGGAACACAGCTCCTCTTGCTTCCATCAAAACATCTCCACCACTAAATCTCTGCTTTGTTTTCTGACAGCCTTCCACCAAATCAGGGCCCAGCTGTATTAGCTTTCATCTCATAAACTGCTGCCCTTTCGCTTGCTTATTTCCTCATAAAAATAAATAGGCTCTCATCAGCTCATTTTGGTATTTACCCTCTAATAAAGGGAAATCAGGAGGCGTCACATCTTCCCCTGCCCCTGTTGTGATGCAGGAGCCAGCACTGACAACCCATTACCTATCACAAAACCCACTTGAAAGAGATTTTCCTGCGAGTCTGTGCTACTTGACAGGGTTTGTGTGCCAAGCCCAGCCCGTGCAGGGTGGTGAGGAATGCCCAGATTCCCGCGGGCGGCAATGTGCCCCCGTGAGATAACGGGGAGTTCCGCGGGAGGCCAGCACCAGCAGCACGGCACTCTCCCTCCCTGCTGCCAGCTGCCTGTGCCACTTTCCTCCCCTGCTGCCAGCTGCCTGTGCCACGCAGCTGAAGCAAATCCCTGATCAAAGAGCTCTTTGGGGGCGGCAGGAGCGAGTGCTGTTAGAAACGCAATTGTTAAAAACGGGAACGCGCTCCCGGTTTGCAGTGATTACGATGCCATGATGGTTTGGCTTTTTCATACACTTTTCTCATCTCCCCCTTTCATATACCCTTTTATGCAGCTTTATGTATCCCAAGTGCTTTTAGCCCACATACTTGTAATTCCCTAAGCTTGAAACTCACACAATCCCAGAATCCCAGA
>VZSE01011833.1:0-20453 GCA_013398275.1 Promerops cafer
ATATATATATATATATGTAGGCTTGGGGGCAAGAGCAGGGCACAGCAAAGCATCTGCCCCTCGCGGGCGCGTCCCTGCCCGGGGCTGCCGTGGGCTGGGCACCCGCAGCACCCACGAGGCACCCACGGGCTCCTTTCTCGGCAGAGTGGCCACCCCGGGGTGCTGGCACTGACCATGATGGACCTGAAAGTGGACGAGGAGGAGGTGGACAGCGGGCAACCGGTGAGCATCCAGGCCTTCGCCAGCAGCTCCACCCTGCACGGGCTCTCGCACATCTTCTCGTACGAGCGGCTGTCGCTGAAGCGCGTGGTCTGGGCACTTTGCTTCCTGGGCTCGCTGGCGCTGCTCGCCCTCGTCTGCACCAACCGCATCCAGTACTACTTCCTGTACCCCCACGTCACCAAGCTGGACGAGGTGGCGGCCACCAGGCTCACCTTCCCCGCCGTCACCTTCTGCAACCTCAACGAGTTTCGGTTCAGCCGCGTGACCAAGAATGACCTGTACCACGCCGGCGAGCTCCTGGCCCTGCTCAATAACAGGTGGGTGCCGGTGCCCTGAGGTGGCCCCGAGTGACGTGTCAGTTAGCCTGGATGCAGCCAAGAGCCACCAGGTCCTGCTGATGCTCCTGGGCATGTGGCTCCCACACCGGGCTGTCCTAGATGGCTCCAGCGCACACAGCTCCCATCCCCAGTGTGCAGCACATGCAACAAGGCCAGGGCCTCCCCCTGGGTTCTTGTGGGGCTGATCCAGCACACCCGGCTCCAGTGCCATGACTGGGTGCCATCCCAGGCAGCGAGGCCAGGAGTGCCAGCAGGTGAAGCCACTGGGCATGACCCACAGCCCAGCATGGTGCCATTCCTTGGGCTGTGGAAGCCCCTCACCCATGGCTGTGGCAGCTCCTTGGTGCTGCCAAGCTGCTGTCAAGAGCCTGGTGCACTCCCTGCCCATGCCACTGCCAAGGGGCTTCACTGCTGCCCCCACTTGTGCCCCCGGGAGGGGTTTTCAGACATGACAGCAGAGCTGAGACCCAGCACATTCAGCCCGTGTCCCAGCAAGGCCACCACCTCACCAGGACACCACCAAAGGCACATAGCAGGTGGCTGGGTGGCCTCAGCCAGGGCTGGTGCTGCTGGACCAGCAGTGGGGCAAATGGGATGGATTTGGAAAGTGGCCACTGCCCAGCTTCTCCTCATCCATCCTTCTGCCATCTCTTGTGTGCCTCTGGGCCACTTTGTGCTGTTGGATGCCCTGGAAATGCCACGTGCAAGGTGGGGCTGTGCTGAGCCATGCAGGGAACCCCAAGTGCCCTTTGCCAGTGGGAGCAGCCACCACAGCCAGGCCTGAGCCTCTCCCTGCTCTTTCCCCCAAGATATGAGATCCCAGACATCCAGACAGCCGATGAGAAGCAGCTGGAAATCCTGCAGGACAAGGCCAACTTCCGAAACTTCAAGCCCAAACCTTTCAACATGCTGGAGTTTTATGACCGGGCTGGCCACGACATCCGGGAGATGCTGCTGTCCTGCTTCTTCCGTGGGGAGCAGTGCACCCCCGAAGACTTCAAAGTGGTGAGTGACCTGTGGGCCCTGCCCAGTGCCCCCTTTCCCCCATGCAAGGAGGGTGTTTGTCCACCTGTAGCTGCTCCTGCCTCCTCCCAGCTCAGAACGGACCGGCAGCGCCGTCACTAAGGGGGTGCCGTTGGGTTTTGGAGGTCCAGGTTGTCCCCAGGAGCACGTGCGGCTCCGTACAGCTCTGTGGGCTGCTCCCACGTGGGCACAGCTCCCCGGGATCACTTGGGCTCTGCAGAGCAGGGTTGTGCCGGGCTGGAAGCTGCCATGGTGAGGAGGCTGCAGTGGAAAAGCAGGGAGAGCACGGCTGGCCGAATCCCTTGGGAACACAGGTCCCAGTGGCTGCGTGCTGTGGCCTGCCATGGAGGTTGTCCTTGTGCTGGTGGATCCAGCACACAATAAAGCCTTTATCCCTGCGCTGCCGGGCCCCGTCCAGCTGGGCATGAAACAGTGCCGGCTATTCGGGCGCTGCCTGATCCATTCGGCTGTCCCCGAGCAGCTCCGGCGGGCAGCCCGTGTCCCTGCGCTCTGCGGGGTCCCCACCCTCGTCACCAGCCCTGGGGTGTCCCCCCCGCGTCCCACTCTGAGCACGGCTGGGGGTACCTGGAGCTGCCGCCAGGTCCCAGCGCAGTTCGGGTGATTTTCATCATCGGCATTAAATTCCCGTGATGGGCTCTTTCCACGAGCAGGTGTCTGTTGTCAGCCATGAGGCGTTTTATTTGTTAAATGGAGGCACGTTGCAGCCCGGAGGGGGCTGGATCCCCTCGAGCGGGGCAGCTCCAGCCTGTGCCCGGCTCTTCCCAGGGCACGGTCGCGTTTTCTGCGCCGCACCATCCTCGGGGACCTTCGTCCCAGCTCCCTCCCTTCCTCTGCTGGGTTCCAAATCCCTGTGCTCTGCATCCCCTTCAGCCGGCAAAAGCCAGACAGACTCGCAGCTGGTTTGTTATTCCTGCCTGGATTATTCCTTGCGAGCAGGTCGGGATGGTTTTATGGCTTTGATTAGAGGAAGCTGGCTCTCTGCTACGTCTCTGCTGCTCTTGGGGGGCCCCTTGCAGCCTGGTGTGGGGGGGTCTGTGTGCGGTGGGGCTGGGATGGTGCTGGGATGGGCTCCTGGCACTCTCAGAAGCTTGTAGGGGATTGTCTCACCAGCACATTCCTGCTGCCTTGCTGCTCCCTGCACGGGCCGAGCCAGGCTCGGTGCTGCTCTGGGCCTGGTGGCCCCGGCCGGGCTGGGGGTGCTGGGGACCAGCACCGGGGCATGCACCATCAGCCCTCGCTGCCCCGGTGGGGCCCCACCTTCCCACGCACGGCCCAGGGCCCCTCTGCCCTTTGGGAAGCCCCTGCAGTGTCCAGGGACGCTTTTGCATCCAGGGCTGCCCCAGTTCTCCCACTGAGGCAGAGGGGACCGAGAGAGACCCCGCCGGGGGGTTTGGGGGCTGCCCAGAGCCCACAGCCTGGGGCAGATGGGGGCAACAGGGGGTTGATGGGGACAGCCCGGAGGTCAGTGGGGCCGGGCGGGGGTCCGGCACAGCAGCGGCGGCAGCGGCGGGGCCCGACACGCCGCGGTGCCCCCTTAGCGGTCCCTGGCAGAAGGGAGGGCTCGGGGCAGCCGCGGCGAATGCAAATGAGGGGCTGCAGGAGCCCGAATACCTGCGGTGACGGTGACGGTGAGGCAGAGGAGGAGCCGCCTCCTGCCCGGGTCCCCCCGCGCTGGGGGAGCGGCGGCTCCGGAGCAGAGACCCCCCCGTGCTGCGGGCACTGCCCGTGTGCCCCCCAGAGCACCCACCCGGAGTAGCCTGGGGGGCTGCAGGATGGTCTCACCCCCCAGGTCAGCTCACAGCATCACCTGCAGCCAGGACAGGGTCCCCTGGCACAAGGGGCTCGTGCTGGAGAAGCCCATCCTGGGGTGATTTGAGCTCTTTCCACCTCCTCCTTCGTCCCACATCATCAGCAGCCACATCGGGGGTCCGGCGCTGCTCATCCCCCTCCCTGTCCCCCCCGGCCAGTGCTCCCCAGAGCTGTGTGCAGGGGCCGGGGACACTGCGGTGGAGCTGGCCGGGCTCAGACTCATCCCATACTGGAGAGTGAGCCCTCCAAAAAGACCAGGGGGGACCATTGGCCCACCCCAGCTCTGCCCTGGCTCTTCACAGCCCCTCCAGCACCAGGGCAGCGTTTGGTGTCCACCGGAGCTCCCCCGCTGCAGCAGCTCAGGACAGGGACAAGGATGCACAGGGAGGTGCTGTGATCTCCCCAAAATCCTGGCACGACCTTAAAGCCTGGAGAGGCAAACACAAAGCTGAGGGGCAAGTCTTGCCCCACCTCAGGACATGGCCCTGAGGGACATGAGGTTTCCCCATCCCCAGGGCTGCGCCCAGAGCCTCACACGGGGGTGGGACAGGCAGGGGACAGACACGTTTTCCTTTGTGGGAGGGGGCTCGCCCTCGCTGTCGCCCCGTTTCGGGGCCATGCTCCCTGACACCCTCATTAGCAGCACGGATCAATGTTTCACTCTTCCTGCTTCATTATTTATGAGTTGGAGTCCTCCCTCAGCTGCGGGAGCTCGCGGCCCCCCCGGCTCCCTGCTCGCACTCCCTCCCCTCACCGTGAGGTTCCCCTGGGCCTCGCACATGCACGGGGATCTGCGCCTCACCCAGCAAGGGAGAGGCCCACGAGTCCTGGCTCTGGGCTCTAAATCCCAGGGAAAAAGGAGAAACACGGAGGATGAGCTTCCTCTCCACACCCCAGCACGGGAACTGTGGCCGCAGGGCACCTCGGGAAGGTGCCCTGTGCTTGCAAAGCCCCTTCTGGGTGCAGCCGGGGGCACGGGAGCGGCTGCGCCTGGGCTGGCACAATGTGCATTTGCAGCTTTCCCTTCTCACACCCCGTGAACCCATGCCAGGGAGAGCCCCATCCCAGGCTCCTGTCACCGTCCTGCTCTGGGGCACTGTGGCTGAGCCTGGAGCCCTGGGCAGCGGGCGTGGGACAGCCTCGATGAGCTGGAGAGGATTAAGACCTCTGGACCGTTTCCATGAGGCTCCAGGGCTGAGCTGGCACTAGGGAGAATTGAGTTTGACGTGGAGATCATGCCGCTGCCTTTTGCATTGGATTCTGCATCCTGTGCCCTGGAAACACCGGGTGCACAGAGAGACAGCCAGGGAGGGAGCGGGAAGGGTCTGCAGCAGTCCCAGCAAACCCCAGCCACACTCCTCCTCTCCTCCTTCCTCCCATCTCCAGAGCAGTGCAGGAGCTCCTGTGATGGAGAACAGATCCTGTTCCCCACAGCACCCCACTGCTCCCTGCTGAGCCTCCCCACCCTCCCGACCCCACTGCGCCTTGGTGACCCCCACTAGACACCACCGGATCCTGCTGTGGCCCGCAGACTCTGCTAAACCCCAATGTGCACCCCTCTGCACCCCCAAAACCTCTCTGCACCCCTGGGCTGCCAGCTCAGCCCACAGCCCACCTCGCTCCAGCTGGGGGGTGTTGGAGCTCCGCTCCTGCCACCCCGGGCACACAGAAGCTTCTCCCCCTGAAAAAAGCCCCTCGTGTGGTTCAAACCTGCCCTGCTGGTGGGTGCTGGGGTGTCCTGCAGCGCCCGTGGCATCTCAGAGGGATGGGCACAGTGGGCTCAGGGGTGCTCAGCCGGGGGGTGCTGCTGGCCCCCTGCTCTCCCTGGCTCTCAGCCCCGCAGGATCCAGGCCCCAGCCCCTTCCAGGGGACCCCAAATCCAGCTCTGTCCCCCCACGGCCCCCCACGGCAGTCACAAGGCCGGAGCCCCGCGGCGAGCGGAGCTCCCCCGCGGCGCAGCGTTAGTGGATAATCACGGAGCCGGAGCGAGAAGCATCTCCAACGCAGCTGGAGAGACCGGGCGCGGGAATTACTGATACCCAGACGTTTCCTGGAGCTTTTGACAGTTAATAAACAAACCGCATGGGTCCATCTGGCTCTGGAAAAACAACTTGGGGACAGCGTGTGGGCACCAGGCACGGCCACTGGCCCCAGATAGTCCCGTGCTGGTTTGGGGCTGGCTCCCAGCAGCATTCCCAGCCCCAGCAGGTCCCGCCACGGTCCCCAGCGGAGCCGGTGCATTTACAAATTCTGTAAGACATTCGAGTGATTTATGCAAATCACTTTTTAAAGCGGCACAAGCCTCCTAAATAACTTATAAGCGTTGGAAGCTGCTGGCATGTATCCGTCGTTTCTGAGCACTGATTCACCTCGGGCGTCCCGGTGGGGTTCCCAGGGGCCCGGCTGAGCATCCTCACCTGGATCGTTGGCAAACTCCACCCGGGCTCATCCCGCACATCGGCCTCTCTCCGCGGCCGAAGAGCAGCAGAGCTTGACCCCCGAGGTTGCCCTGTTTTCCAGACGAGTGAAGCAAGCCCAGCGGGACACGGGCTGCCTGCCGCGAGATAATCGGAGGTGATGGAGCAGAGGAGCCGCCACGCACGGGACCGCAGCCGTTTGCTGGTGGTGACTCGGCTCTCCCGGGAAGTGCAGCGGGTTGGGAGTGCCCCGACTCTGTTGTCTGCTCGGCAGCTCGGAGATTTTCCCGTATCACTGCATTCTGCTCAAAGCAAATCATCCAGAAAGCAGCCGTGAGCTGTTTCGCCCTCGGGCATGGAGCAGAGACACTCAGGCGTTGCTCCTCAGCTGCCTCCTTGTCCCAGCTTCACCCAGGCATTCCCAGACCTGGTCAGGCAGGAGGACTGGGGAGCCCTTGGCTGCTCATGGCTTTGCTCACCCCACACTGACACGAACGTGGACAGGAACTCTTGTGGGAAGCCGGCTGCTCTTCACTCTTCACTCTTCGCTCCTCAGTCTTCCTCTGCGGCAGGACAGCGACGCCACGGCACGGCCCCAGCGCTGTGGCTGTGTGGGACCAGCACCACTGAGCCCACCACGACTGATCTGGGCCAAGATGGGGCAGAAGAGGATCAGGAACAAGAGGGATGAGAGCACAGCCCTGGCGTGGCACAGTGAGAGGCCACCACGTGCCTGCACCTCATGGCCACTTCATTAGAGCTGTGAATGGCACATCCAGCACCGGAACCTCAGAGCTCTGGAAAACGGTGGGATTAGAGGAGAAGGACTTGCGGGATCGGGATCAGGCTCAGCTGGTGTCATTTAGTCCCTGGCTCTGCCCAGGGGCTATGCCCAGCCCCTGCAGCTGCCCCTGCACACCCGGGGGGACCACACACCCCCAAAGCTCTGCACACACCCAGAGGGGTCACACACACAAAAAGCACCTTGCACATGTGGAGCTGTCACACCCCAAAGCACTTCGCACACCCGGAGGGGTCCCACACGGCCAGGGCCACCACACACACCCAGAGGTGTCATGCCAGGAGCTCAGAGCATCTCAGCTTCACCTCTGGCCGATCCTGCTCCTCTTGCAATGCCTTTGCACATAAAGACTCATTAACAAATGAATTATTAATGATTATTAATAAGCTGTAATGGCATCTGTGGCTGCTGGAGGAGATGAGGAGGCTTTTGAGTGGTATCCAACTGCAGTGGAGGTGAGGATTTCACGGCTGAGGACAGGGCTCGTGTGTCCCGAGGGATCCACGGGCTGGAAGCACAGCCCTGGACAACACCAGCATGGGAGGGCTTCCAGGCTGCTCCCCTGAGCCTGCCTTTGGTGTTTTTCCCAGCCCTAGGCTGGGCAATAGCAAGGTGCTCTCTGAGGCTTCCAAAGGACCTGCCCAGGCACCTCCTGGTGCCATTTCCCTCTCTCCCTCATATCATGTGGGGAGAAGCCAGGCTGGAGAGGGCAGATCCCCTGAGCCTCTGGAGCCACAGATCTCCACAGGGACACCAGGAAATTAACTGTCTCATGGCCTTTTTGCCTCAGCTTAATTTCTCGGGCTCTTTAGAGCCACCAGTGTTTTATCGCCTGTGGAGCTTGGCCGGGGCTCCCGAGGCAGTGCTGTAATTCCTGCTCCAGCCAGGGCTCAAGAGCTCCTCACCGGCTCTTATTTATTTATACAGCCCTGACACTTGGATATTATAACCAATCATTTATTTTTGGAGCGCTTTTTCTGTATGGAGGGTTTGGTGTGTTTGCATCCAGGCTCTCAGCCCAAGGACGTGAGCTGGGGCAGGGTGTTCCCACCCACTCTGTGATTTATCAGGGGTTTTAAACCCCTGCTCTCCTGGCAGGGACAGGGAGACCCTTCCAGAGCCACCAGGGCTGTGTGACTGCTGGCTTGGATTAGATTAGATTTGAGGAGCCTGGTGCGTGCGGAGCCGGAGCGAGCGAGCGCAGCAGGGAAACCAGAGCGGAACACCGTGGGCTTTCCCCCTCCCCAAAAACCGCCAGCTCGGATCTGCCTGCCCGAACTGTCTGAGCGATCGCGAAGGATGTCGGAAAAAATCCCAACCTGCTTTCGGGCAATTCGCGATCGGCAGGAAGCGCGGGAAGGCGTTGGCTCCACGGAACGCTCCCGGATGCACGGGAATTAGCGACACCTCGGCAGCACCCTCCGCGTGCTGGCAGAGTCCTGGCGACCCCTGCTCGGCACAAAGGGACTCTGCCCGCGGGCAAATCACCGGGAAGCTCCCAGCAGTACAAACAGGCCCAATGACGGGAGCGCAAGCAGATCCTGGAGAGGAGGATGCGGCGGCTGCGGAGCCGTCACGGCGGATCACGGCCGGGGCTCCAGGGACATGCTCGACTGCCCACGGAGCTGCGGGGGGGTCCTGGCTGGGCCCCCTGAGACCCTGGGCCAGCGAGGCTGCAGGTGGCCTCAGTGCCCAGGGCAGCAGCACCGGCACCCAGCAGGGCTGGCTGGGAAGAGCTTGCCCAGGAAAGCTTTGAAAGATTAATAGAGTTTAAATGGAAGCGTTTGGAGAGGAGATAAGGCTCATCTGATATGAAATCATATGGAACAACGGGATCCAGGGAGGCCCTGGCTCTATAATGAAGTCCACTTAGCACATTACTCACCATAACGTGCTTTTTATTAAAGTCCTGTGCTGCAGGTGCTGAGTCTGCAGCCGGGAACACGGGGCTGGCATGGCACAGGGACCTGGAGTTCCGGACCCCGCCACCAGAAGCAGCCGGGGCGCGGCGTGGAAAAGGCACCTCCGGCTTCCTGTTTCCGTCCCGTTTGACCCAGGGATGCGCCTCGGGCATCACCCAGCGCCGCGGCATCGCCGGTGCCCGCGGCTGGGGCTGGTGGGCCTGCAGGGACGGGGTGGAGAGGAGGCGGAGGTGGGGAATAATACAGAGGAAAAACTCCTTTTTAATCATCAATTTTTCTGCATTAGAATGTGACATGCTAATCCACTGTGAAGCGTCTAATCTGGGGGATAAAGGGCCGGATAACACAAGCTGCGCCCGGCTTGGCTGGCGGAGCGAGCCGAGGCAAGGTGGCAGCATCTGATAAGGGGTGCAGGATTAGTCCCGGCACAGATCCCGCCTGCCCGGGCAATCCCACCTTGCTTGGCTGCCTCTGCTCTGTCTCTCGCCAGGGTCAGGGGGGGATCTGCAGCCCTGGAGCCGTCCCAGAGCGGCTCAACCCGCCCGGAGCGGCGGTGGCAGCGCTGCCCATGCCTCCGCCACCATCTTGGCAGCTCTGCGAGCTGCAAAGCGCAGCCCTGGGCCAAGACACGTGGAAAAACTCCCTTTTCTCCCTTTCGATTCGCACACCCGGGTGCGTGGTGGGAGCAGGACAGCCCAGCTGTGGGGTCTCCATCTGCCCCAAATGTCCATCCCCACCTGCTGCTCTGGCTGCCGTGGGGCCGCACCTCATCCGTCCTTTCCTAGCAGCCAGCTCCGACCTCCGGGCCCCCCCAGGGCTGACGTGGGCAGCTCAGCCCCGGCTCAGCCAGTCTTTGGCAGGGACGGGCAGTGCCCGTCACAAAACCGAGCGGCTCCAGCTCCCGGGGCGCTTTCGGCGACAGCCTCCCCGGGGCTCGGAGACCTGGGATAACAGAGCTTGCAATGTTGTTTTCTCCTCGCCTCCTCGGGGATTGGTTTATCTCTATGAATAACTCCATCCCGGCTTTGATCTCCTCTGCCATTAAAGCGTGACAGGCTGTGAAATGTGCTGTTGCTGCCGTCAAATCCCGCTCCCGCTTCCCCCCCCGCCGCCTCCGTGCTCCCCCGCTCCGGGAAACCTCCTTTCCCAGGCCCGTGAGGAGCTGCAGAGCAGCGAGCGGGGCCGAACCGCCCCGGGACAGTGGCCAAACACGGTGCTGGAGGCAGGAAAAACCCATCTCCTTCTGCCATCCCACACCTCACTGCGGCGGGGAGGAGGGCACGGAGCATCCCCGGTCCCAGCGCCGGGTCGGGTGTGGCGGCATCATCCCAGCACTCGCCACGGGGGCTGATGTCACGGCTAATAATAGCAACCCCCGTCCCTCGCCCCCGCCAAAGCTTTACCTGAGAGAGGGTAAAAATAACTCCCGGCGAGGGAGGAGCTGGAACGAGCCCAAGGACTCCTCCAGCATCTCCAAAACTTGCACAAACCAGGACGGCACCCCCTGCCTGCAGCACACGGCCGCACTTCGTCCCCAGTCTGGGGGTCAGGACACGCTCCCCTTGGCGCTGGTGCCACCGCGCTCCAGGCCGCGGCCGTCCCCGGTCACCTTCACCCCGGCTCGGGTGTCGGCGCCGGGACAGGTGTCGGTAACCGGAGCCGGGCCCTGCTCGTCCCCCGGCTGCTGGGGACCAGCCCCGGCACACCCCGCGAGCTGTTTAAGCCGAGCGAAGCAGGTTAATGGCCCCAGCCGATGATGGAATGTTTTCATTACAGCATCTTTCTCTCTCTCCCTGCTGCAACTGCTCCCAAGAAGGCACATTAAACCTCCCCGCGCCGAGGTTCTGCCCCTCGCCGGCACCGTCAGGGACTGGCTGATGGCCCCGGGCAGCACCGCTCACCTGTCCAGCCCTGCCGGGGCTGAGCACCCCCCTCAGCCCGCAGTTCCTTAATTCCCTTTCCCGTCTCCTCTCCCCACTAACAGCCGTGGCACAGGAGCCCAGTGCTGGGAGCACCAGAAATCCCACCCCAACCCCAGAGAGCTCCTACCTGCTCCTCCCTGTCAAGAGCATCCTCCAGTGCCAGTCTGTGTGGGATCAGCCCAGTGTGTTCCCAGCCTGCTCCCACAGGGCTGAACCAGCCCAACTCTTCCAAACCCCCTCCCAGGGCAGCTCTGATGCTGTTGCAGCCCTGCCCTGCAGCTGCAGCTCCTTCCCATCAAAGACACAGGGCACCTGTGACCTGGCCCCCATGTCCTGGTGGCTCCCACCCACCCAATTCACCTTCCTGACTCTCTTTTCCAGGAGGAGTTTTCATCTCAGATTCTCTGGGATGCTCCCAAAAGGGGTAACCTTGATCTTGGCCTGATGAAATTTCATCCTGTGGCTCTGGTGCTCGTCCCCAAGGTCATCCACTCTTTCTCCCGGGTCCCCAGGTGGCATCTGCCAGTGTCCCTCTTACACACGGGCCCTATTGAAGGGAATATTGAGCCTGGGGAGCCCCAGCACGGGACAAACCACTGTCACATCATGGATCACTGCCCCTGGCAGGGATCCCCAGCGCCTGTTCCACCGGCATCACCTGCCCAGGAACCTCAGATAACTGTGCTGGTATCAGATCAGATTCTCCCCCCGGGCCAGTGCTGGCGGTGCCGGGATGGGGCTGGAGATTGCTCTGTGGTCTCTGGATGCTTTTATGAAGTGCTGAGTACAGGAAAACAGCAAACCACGAGAAGGGGCTGCGCTGCTGCAGAGAGGAGACGCCTGTGCTCCCGGCAGCTGCCGGCTCCAGTCCAGCATCCTGCACCAGAGCTGCTCCCTGGGACCCCCAGCCCGGCGCGTTCAGCAGCACAAGGCCTGGATGCCATTCCTGGAGGGAAGAGGTGGCTCCCTGTGCCCCTCCGGGATCCGAAGCTCGAGGTGACGTGCCCAGCACTGACTGGGCTCTGCAGGAGGACTCGTTGCCAGGACAGCGCCCAAATCCTGCCAAGACCTGCTCGGAGGACAGCCCTCACACCGCTCGGAGTTGGACTTGCCGGATTCTCACGCCGGTGCCCTGCGGCACAGGGGGATGAGCCTGCAGGGATGGGCACTGCCAGGGCAGGAGGAGCATCGTGGGAGCCTGAGGACACCACAGCATCCTTCCCCCCATCTGGACCACCACTGAACCCAGACAGTGTCACAGGCATTTTGGGAAAACCTCTGGCTCCAGCTGCCCTGGGGATGAGTGCAGAGAGCCTGGCATACGGCGGCTCTGGAGACAGCCGGGGACCCAGCAGGGAGGGCCTGGGGCTGGCTGGAGCAGCCACTTGGGCTGCCAGGGCCAGACCACGCGAGGATGGAGGGCACGGCGTGGGGACGCAGCGCCGGGCACCTGCACACCTGCACACGCTGTGTGCCCCCGGCCCGGCAGCCCCTCGGGCCCCAGGCAGCCCTGGGAGCTCCCACGGCGCTTCGGGAGCCGGTGATGTCTCTGCTGCGTCCTGGCAGCCGGAGCCGGCCGGTCCCGGGGGACCTGGGGAGCCGCGGAACCGCCCCTCGCTCCTCCTCCCCTCCTTCTGCTCCTGATATACCCTCCTCCTCCTCCTCGCTCCGGCCTCCCCGAGCATCCCTCTGCTCCTCTCCCTCACTCTCGCTCGCCTCACTCCTTTTCCCTTCTCCATTTCTCCTTTCTGAACTTGCCCCTTCCCCCTCCCCTGCTCTCCCCAGCCCCTCTCTGCTGAGGAACTGACTGAAGACCCCCAGGCTGGGGCAGGGCAGGGGCCAGGACCCCCACACCAGAGCCAGGACCTCCACACTACGGCTGGGACTCCCAGGCTGGGCAATGCCTCTCCAGATATTCTGCACCATCTCCTTCTCCAGTGAGGAAGGACCAGAAGATGCTGCAGCAACTGCGAAGGGAGAAGATGGAGCAGACCAGTTCCTGTATGGGCAGGAGGAGGATGAAGAGGACGAGGAGGACACAGGGGCAACCACGGACTTCGTGGCCTTTGCCAGCAGCTGCACCCTGCACGGGCTGAGCCACATCTTCGTGGAAGGCAGCCTGGGCGCCCGGCAGGCGCTGTGGGCGCTGGCCTTCCTCCTCTCCCTCTCCGTCTTCCTCTACCAGGTGGCCGACCGCATCGCCTACTACCTGGAGTACCACCACGTCACGCTGCTCAGCGAGGAGGACAGCCCCGAGATGACCTTCCCCGCCGTCACCTTCTGCAACATCAACCGCGTGCGGCTCTCACAGCTCAGCCACGAGGACTTGCTCTACCTGGCCCCTCTGGTCGACTATGAGCCTGGGATGGAGCTGGGCTTCATCCCGGCCCGGCCCGGCCCCTGGGAGGAGGACGAGCCCCTAAATTTGTATGGGTTTTTTAACCGCACTTGCCACCAGCTGGAGGACATGCTGCTGAGCTGCAGCTACCGCGGCCAGCGCTGCGGCCCCGCGGACTTTGCGCCGGTGAGTAGCCCCAGGGTGGCCCGGCACGGGGAGCAGCTCCGGAGCTGATCGGTGTCAGATCAGGCACGGCAGGTGATGCTGCCCTTGGAGCTTGCTCAGGGACAGGCTGATATTTCAGCCCCATCTGCCGGAGCTGGGGACGGCACCGGCTGTGGAGATCCTCTGATGGGACATGGAGCGTATCCCCGGGGCTGTGCGTGCTGAGGAGGTGCCTGGCACCTCCATCCTTGGTGCCATCAGGGCTCGTGGGGCACCATGCGGTGCGAGTCCACTGCCCTCACATGCCCCTTGCCCAGGCTGGCAGCAGCTCTGTGGTGTTGGGGCCGTGCTGGCTGCCGGAGGCGAGAGCTGGAATGGCCGAGGAGGGATGGGGGGGTCCAGGATCCCGTCCAGCCCCGTCCTCTGCAGGGATGGAGGAGGGCTTGGAGGAGGCGCCAGTGTGGGCATCAGGCTGAGTGCCACCACCTTGGAGAGCCACAGCTGCCGGGGGCTCTCGGGGCCGAGGTGCTGTAAATCTGCAGTGCCTCCTCTGAGTCCATCCCTGTGGGAACATCTCCTCCTCCACCAGGGCCAAGATGGGCAGTTCCAGCACTGAGAGATCCCGTGAGTCAGGAGCCTGGGTCGGACCATGCCCAGGGATGGCTGAGTTTTGGGGCTGGGGACGCTCTCCTGGCTCCGTGCTGTGGCTCCACACAGAGGGGCCTCAGCCCTGTGTCCTCTCCTGCAGGTCTTCACGCGCTACGGGAAGTGCTACACCTTCAATGCGGGGCAGGACGGGAAGCCCCGGCTCATCACCATGAAGGGGGGCACTGGCAACGGCCTGGAGATCATGCTGGACATCCAGCAGGACGAGTACCTGCCAGTGTGGGGGGAAACAGGTAACCCACTGCCCCAGCAGGCCCACCCAGTCACCGGCAACTCCTGGGGTGCTGCCCAGTCCCTACCCACCTTCCCAGCCCCTTCCCAGCTCCCCAGACCATAGATCCACATCCCTGAGGCTCTCTTCTCTTCCCTCTTTCCATTTCTCATCACTTCTGGTCTTTTCTTTCCCTTTTCCTCCTTGTCTTTGCTCTTTGCCATGGCAACTCCCCATCGTTTAGACACGCAGCCATCACTTGTTTATAAATAGAGGCAAATACTTTCCCTGCCACACTCCTGGGTGTGGAGCAGGGGGGTCGGGGCGGAGGGGGCAAGGACATGGTGCAGCAAATAGATGGACAGATGGATGGACACGTGGATGAATGACTTGGCCCAGGGGAAGCGTGGGAGGCAGAAGTTGTGGTCCCTCTCACAGCAGGCTCGGCACAGCCCCTCGGAGCAGGGACAGTGCTGTGCACACCCCACTTCTCTCTGCCACAGATGAGACCTCGTTCGAAGCCGGGATCAAGGTGCAGATCCACAGCCAGGACGAGCCCCCGCTGATCGACCAGCTGGGCTTCGGGGTGGCTCCCGGCTTCCAGACCTTTGTGTCCTGCCAGGAGCAGCGGGTAGGAACGGGGCAGGTGTGGGATGTCCCCTCCCACCCTGCGCTGCGGGAGCAGAGCCTCCTCGCTGTGCCCCTGACCCCACACTGGATGGACCAATGCCACGAGGGTGTCTGTGCCCTGCCACACTGAGGGGGTTTCTCTCCTCACTCCTGGCTTCTGTCCCCTTCCAGCTCATCTACCTGCCGCCTCCCTGGGGTGACTGCAAGGCCGTGGCGGGCGACTCGGAGTTCTACGACACCTACAGCATCACGGCCTGTCGGATCGACTGCGAGACCCGGTACCTGGTGGAGAACTGCAACTGCCGCATGGTGCACATGCCAGGTGAGCCCCGTGCCTGGCCCGGCCCTGGCCCAGCCCTCCAGTGTGGTGCCACCTGGAAAACCTGCTCTGTGTCTCCCCAGGCGATGCCCCTTACTGCACCCCGGAGCAGTACAAGGAGTGCGCGGATCCGGCCTTAGGTGAGGCTGCCGGGCCCGAGGGTGGGACGGAGCTGCGGTGTTGGGTTTCTCCATCTCGCCATCCCCCTCTCTCCCTGCTCAGATTTCCTGGTGGAGAAGGACAACGAGTACTGCATCTGCGAGATGCCCTGCAACATGACCCGCTACGGCAAAGAGCTCTCCATGGTCAAGATCCCCAGCAAGGCCTCGGCCAAATACCTGGCCAAGAAGTACAACAAGTCGGAGCAGTACATCGGGTAAGGCGCTGCGGCCGCGGCAGCGGGGCAGGGTCTGGTCCCTCCATCCCAAACCTCAGCCTGATGCCACTTCTGTCCTGCACAGGGAGAACATCCTGGTGCTGGACATCTTCTTCGAAGCCCTGAACTACGAGACGATCGAGCAGAAGAAGGCGTACGAGGTGGCCGGTTTGCTGGGTGAGTGTTGGTGGCTGTGGGGAGCCCTGTGACAGTCCACAGCCAGAGTCCCCCAGCAAGGTGGTCTCGTGCTGGCCCTGTCACCATGGCCCGTTCCCAAGGCACGGGGGTGTGCCGACAGCACAGATGTGGAGCAGGGCACCCCACTGCCATGACCAGGCACCGGTCACAGACGTGACAAGTTCTGCCCCTTTCTCTGCTCTCTCTGCCACCCGACTCTGGACTCAGGCCACCCTGATGGCTTCTGTCTCCTCTGCAGGTGACATCGGAGGGCAGATGGGGCTGTTCATTGGGGCCAGCATCCTCACAGTGCTCGAGCTGTTCGACTACGCCTATGAGGTGAGTGTCTCCTCCATCCCACAGCTGTGCTCGTGTGGGACATGGGGAAGGGCCACCCACGAGCCCCACGGTGCTGAAACGTGGCTCTGGCAGGTGATAAAGCACCGGCTGTGCCGGCGGGGCAAGTGCCGCAAGAGCCACAAGAGGAACAACACAGACAAGGGCGTTGCGCTGAGCATGGACGACGTGAAGCGCCACGTGAGTGCGGGGCACAGCACGGTCCCCTCCTGCTTGTCCCCTCCTGCAGCTCAGGGCTGCCCGAGAGGTGCTGTGGGGTGGGGAGCCACGGGTTTGGGGAGCGCCTGGGAAAGGAGCAGAGGCCCCAGGCAGAGATGCTGTGGGGGGATGGCGCTGGGTCTCTGCAAGGACCTGGATGAAACCAGCGGCCCCAACATCCCGTTTATCCTGCAGAATCCCTGTGAAAGCATACGGGGGCACCCAGCAGGCATGACGTACGCAGCCAACATCCTACCTCACCACCCGGCCCGGGGCACCTTTGAGGACTTCACCTGCTAACCGACGTCTGGATGTACAACCTGAGCTACCAAAGCCCTGCGAGAGCTGCCCTTCTCCCTGCCAGCGCCAGCAGAGAGACACATCTAGGGAGCCTTTGCTCCTCGGCACGGTGGGACACGGACAAGAGCGACGGCCTCGGATTTCGGGGCGGGCAGTGGGCTCGGGCAATGCCAGACCCCGGCGCAGCCCCCACGGCAGCTGCTCTGCGCCTGCCCTGCTCCTTCAGAGACTCCAGGATGCTCCAGCCCGGCCGTCGCGCGGAGCGGGAGCGACACGCACAGTGGGCCAGGGCCTGGGCCTGCCCCGGCCCCCCCTTGGCTCCCCTCGGCCTTTTTAACTAAAACCCAGAAGCCAAGAAGAAGCAGCCGTTCGGCCGCAGTCTCCATCCACAGCCCTGTCCGTCTGTCCTCCGTCGTCTCCATGCTCATCCTACTCCAATGCCTTGGCCGTGCCTGCCGGGCCCCCTGTGCCTGGTGAGGGGATCATCGGGGAGCCCCCGGCGTGCCCGGCACAGGGCAGCAGGCCGGGAGTCCCCGGAGAGCGCCTCTGTCCCCCGGGACCGCAGCCCCGGCTCGCCCGGGCGCTCCCGGCACGAAGACGCGGCACCTCCACCCGTCCGGAATGTCTTCCTTGGCCCCTGCCCCAGGACCAGCCCCGGGATCAGCCCCGGGACCAGCCCCGGGACCAGCCCCGGCAGCACCGGAGCGGGCTCAGCTGGGAGGTGCCACCTCGGCTCTGAGGACACCGGGCACTGTCCCTCCCTGCCCCCCGTCCTGGGCCCGGGGCAGCCTGGCCAGTTCCAGCACTGCCCTGCAGTCCGTCCCGTCCGCAGGCAGCCCTGTGGCCCCAAACCCAGCCAGCCTCGGGGAGAAAGGCAGAAGGAAACCCTTGGCCCCCTCTGGCCGCAGCCCCCAGCCCGGCCCAGCCGGGGCCACCCCCTTGGCACCACCGTGGCTGGGCAGGCGCCGGAGCCCCAAACCCCCCCGGCTCTGGGGCCACAGCTCCAGCCCCGCTGAGCCCCGGCAGCCGCTGCCCCGGGGGGTTTGGGGTGCCCGTGGGCTCCCAGGGCCGCCCCGCCCCGGCACAGCCCTGCCCTGGCCAGGGCCCGTGGCCACCGGGTCGCTGCCCCCCCGGGCCTGTCAGCACCCACCGCTCCCCTCCGGGGTCCCCGCTTGGCCCCCCAGCCCATCTCCCAGCCCCCAGGCCAGAGCCCTCCCCGGGCCCAAGTGCTACTTATCTTTAAGAGCTTTTGCAATAAGTCTTTTTAGTATTTTTTTTTTCTAAACTGCAGTTTTGTTTCTTATTCTTGTCATTTTTGTTCTTATTATTTGCTTCCTGACCAAAATTAGGAACTGGGGGTCAGTCCTTTGTACCCAGCGATCACCCAAAGACGACGGGTCGGCCACATCCATAAATTTTCTTATGGATTTCTCCTAATGTTTCATCGCGTTTCATTTATTTATTTTCTTTCTTTCTCTTTCCCATTCAAGCTTTTAAAGATGGGGCTGGGATTTGACCTTGAGGCTCACCTGTTGAAGAAAACGCTTTTTTTGTTATTATGTCATCGGCATTTTATATTTCTTATATATAATATATATGACTATATATATATGTGTACATATATATATATATCTATATGCATCATGCCAGTGTAGATACCCATCCAGTAGCATTTAGGCCTTGTTCTTGTGCCATTTTTTTTCTGTTACTGATCTCTGAATGCCTTCAAGTGTATAAAGTGTGGAATTCTCTCCGGTATCTGTACTATGTACACACATTTTCATAGGAAGCACAATAAGATGACAGATGCATTGTACATCAATACCTGCTACTCTTAACAACGATGATATAAAGAATGATATAAATGATATAACTCCCCCACACCGAGCCTTTCTCTCTTGCTGAGCTGCTGGAAATGCTCCCCCGAGGAGGCAGGTGGGGACAGCCTCATCCCGGGATGCTCCTGGACCCGGAGGGAGGGGAGGAAAAAGCTTTGGGCCAGACTTCAGTGCTGCCTGGGGCGTGCAGAGTGTTCCCTCTGGGTCAGAGCTGAGGCTGAGCTGAGCCTCCCCTTCCCGGGAGCTCCGGGTGCCCCATCGAGCTCCAGCCTCGCTGCCTTCCCCAGAACTCCTCCCAAGGGACACAGGGCTGGAGGAGGGAGCAGGGAAAGGAGAATTAACACTCCCAGAGCTCTTAATCCCTGACAGCTCCAACACCTCCGTGGTTTGGGACCCACCTGAGATCCGACAGGAGTCACCAGGTGGAATTTCACCCTGGCAGGAGCCCTGGGAGCACAACCCAAATATAAACACACCTTTTGTCCTAAAAAATTCCAGCTACAAAGAGCAAAAGTAACAACAGAGCAGATCCAACAGTGGGCATCCAAAAAAAGCCCCGAGGACTCCATGGAGACTGAATAAGAGGGAGTGGGAGTGGGCAGGGAACGCTGAAATGCCAACACACACATCCCCACACCCCCTCCCCCGGTCCCTTGGCTCCGGCCATGGCCCTGGCTCCGGGAAACGGCAGAGGAGTGTTTTGCATCTCAGCGAGAACAGTCCCACCCTGCCCTGGTGCTTCCCGGCCAGAGCTGGAGCTGCACGGGCCGGGGGTGGGATTTGGAGGAGACCTGCCGGGCCGGGAGGGCGTTAATGAACCCGATTAACCGGAGCCAGAGCCGCGCCCGCTCCCTCGCCGCGGCTGCGGGAGCGCAGTCCCCGCGCAGCTCCCGCTGCGGCTGCTGCCCGTGCCCGCAGCCGCTCACCCCGTCCCAGCCCGGCCGAGCGCGGCTCTCCCGGGGCTCCGTGCGGACTCGGGGGCGGTGTCTGAGCCCACGGGCAGCACAGCCCTGCACCGGCACCGCCGCGAGCGGCTCCGGGATGGGACGTGCAGAAGCTGCTCTTCCCAAGACTCCAGCGTGTCCACCGGAGCATCGTGGGGCAGCAGGAGTGGGCTGGGAACGTCAGCCTGCTCGGGATCCAGGGCTTCAGACTGTCTGGGATCTGGGGACCTTCAGCCTGCCCAGGATCTGAAGCTGTTTGGGATCCAGGGAGCCTCCCCCTGATCAGACCCAGGGAGCCTCAGCCTGCCCAGGATCCGGGGAGCTCTAGCCCGTTCAGGACCCACAGAACCTCAGCCCGTTTGGGACCCAGAGACATCCCGGCCACTCGGGGTCTGTGGAGATGCCGAGATTCCAGCGCCCCCCGCGCGGTTCAGATCCCCGGTGCCCCCGCGCTGGCTGCCAGTGCAGCCGGAGCCAGGCTGGCCGGGCACGGAGTTTCCGTGGAGCCGCCAGCGGCTGCAGGGGAGGCACTTCCAGAGCTGTTCCACCAAACCCTCGGGGCAGGAGAAAGGAGGAAGGACACAGTGAGGTCCCCCCGAGCCTCTCTTCTCCAGGCTGAACAATCCCAATTCTCCCAGCCTTTCCTCGCAGCAGAGCTGCTCCATCCCTCGGATCATCCTGGTGCCTGCTCTGGGCTTGCTCCAGCAGCTCCACATCCTCCCTGGGCTGGGACCCCCAGGCTGGAGGCAGCGCTCATCAGATGATCAGCATTAATTGCTTAATTAATACTCGTGCTATGACTGCGTACTTGGCTTTTTCCATGGATTAAAGCTGACTGGATTTGTGTCCCTTTTCTCTCTGAGCACAGGATGCTGCTTCAGGGAAAAGGAACTTAATGTTAATACTTGCAGAAAGTGGCCTTTAACTCCAAGCTCCTGCTCTCTTGGAACCCCAGGGGAGACAGGAATCCTTTTCCTGGTGCTCTGCCTGAACCTGCACAAACTGGACCCATTCATGGCCATTTGTTTTCCCCATAAACGTCATCCCTAAGACCCCAGAATCCCCGAGGTCGGAAAAGACCTCCAGGTCCGAACTGTGACTGATCCCCACCAGAGCACTGCGCGCCACGTCCAGCTGCTCCCTGGACACCTCCAGGGATGGGGACTCCACCACCGCCCAGGGCCGGCCCTTCCAATGCCCGCCCATCCTTTCGTGAAGGAATTGCTCCTGAACGTCACGGAGGGCAGCTCTGGGGAGGGGTGTCACCGCCGCACCTGCACATGGAGCCCTCCACCCCGGGGAAAGGCACCTCGGAGCGCATCCCGCGGCAAGGGAGGCTCCAGGACCAGGGGCCAGGGGCTGTAGTCACGGCCCGACCCTTCCCAGCGTCGGGGACGATCCCGCAGCCGCAGTCCCACCCCTCAAGGTCCCCCTCCCGCACCCCCAACCCCTCCCGGC
>VZSE01011844.1:22498-73489 GCA_013398275.1 Promerops cafer
GCCGGCCGCTGCAGGGTGGGAGCAGTCGCAGCTCCCCGCCCCCGCCGGGGGCGAGCACGGGGCCAGGACGCTGCAGGGGAGCTGCTCTGCAGCCTGCTGCAATGCTGCGCCCACCCCTGCGCACGGCTGTGCCCCTGCACTCCTACTGCTTGCTCCAGGTTTGGGTTTTTTAATCCAGAGACTAGATGTTATAGAAAGATCTACAGCCTCCTCATCTTGCTCATCTCCTAAAGCTATGACGAAATAATTATTTCTGTGAGAGATCAAGCTGTGTTTAAATTCAATTCATATTAGGGTAGCTGCCGAAAACACTGTAAAATTTGTCTTGTCTTTAAGTGAAACCGCACTGTGCACGCCTGGGTCACACTGACACAGCATCCAGGGACAGGGCCTGCAGCTCACAGCTCTCAGCCGTTTTGCCGTGGCTTCATTCCAAACCGTGGTGGGTTTGCTGTGCAGCTTACAGCCAAGGCTGCTGCTGAAGAAAGTAAATACAGCGGTGATCCACGCTTCCCTCATGTTCACGCCTGGGTTTTGTCCCAGGATAAGCAGTAATGCATTTTTTTCCTCATTTATTCTTTCTGAGCCTGGGTATTCCCAGCCTTTCAAGACCCCGTTACATTGTTCCCAGAGCATAAAGTGACAGCAGCGCGGCAAGGAACTAAAACTCTGATGTCCATGTCTGTGTGTGGCTGGCAAGGCCCTCCCCACATAATTCTCTGTGTCAAGTGGAGCCTCACAAACCACATGTGATACACACGTTACCTGTGGAGGTATTTCTTTTCCCTGCTGCTGTAACACTTTGGAAAACTCACGCCAAAAGTTCAGCTCTTTCCCGGTGGTTTTTAAATTGTCAAATGCACATATAAAATCATTCTAGGACCAGCTTGATTTTCCTGTCTCCGAAGTTGGCATCAAAAACAATTCTCCCTTCCCAGCTGCAGCATCTCCCTCAAACGCACCTCACTTTCAGACAAATGCAATCCTGAATTAGGAGAACAGCCCTTGGTGCTCAGCGTTTCCCTTGGAGTGTTTTCAGGAATTTTTGGTGTATGTTACTACACATGTGAATCTGTTTATTCTTGTACTGTTATACAATTCCCCTAAATATGTAGGTTTGTTAACATACAGCCTTGATACCACCAGAGGCTTCCATGTTTGTCAGCTTGAGACATGAATGTCTTTTACTGGGCACCTCTGTGAACATAGCAAATCACGTCCAGTTTGGGGAAAAACCCTTTCTTTTTGAATTGCCATTTGTTTTGTATTGTTTTGCCCTCTGTATAGTAAATACAGAGGAGTTCTATGTGCTGGGCATGTAAATAAACCTGTTAGGTTTGGGGGTTTTTAGTATAGTCTATTTCTCTTTATTATATATGAGTGAAAGGGTTATTGTATTTTCAGATCTAGAAGCTCAAGACTAATCCAGGCTGCTTGGAAAACAAGGGGGTGTACTTCAGAGGATTTGCTGGAGTTGGGCTATTGTTGGTCTCAAAACACAGCCTCAATGGGCCTAGATGACCTCATCTCTTGCTGCCTGCTAATCCACCACCTCCGTTTTCACCGTGTCTCAGAAAAGTTTATTTAAGGAGACTTGCAGTGGAATAATAGCTGACGCTTTGCATAAGTCATAAAGTCAAAGTTAAACAAGTACATCTGTGTTGTACATTGTGTACTGAACACTGAGGGGAAAAACTTCAACGTTTGCCATTGGAGTAGATTTTTATAATAATGCTTTAATTTCAGAGGGTGACATTAAAACATAAAGCAGGCTCATGCAGTCCATAACGAGTGCTTCTGTTTAGTATCTGTGGTTCAGTTATCAGCCTTTGAAATGCGTGTGCTCTCAGTCAATGCTAGGAAGACAGGAGCAGTGTGAGTGGGAATCTCATTCCTTGTGTGCTCATGCCTCTGCCCCATCCCTGGAAGTGCTCAAGGCCGGCTCGGATGGAGCATGGAGCAGATCTGGTACAAGGTGTCCATGCCCACGGCAGGGAGATTGGATTAGATGGACTTTAAGGTCGCTCCCAACCCAGTGCATTCCATGATTCCGTGTTCTTGTGATCCCTGAGTCTGCCACTCATGTCAGAGCCCTCCAGACCCGTGTCACAGCTGTGACTGGGCATGACCTGGTTGTTCTTCAGGTGTGGAATCTGCCACTGCGGCTGCACCCAGGAGCTGAGGTCGTCTGTGGGTACTGTGAAATGCCATCTCTCTCTAGGGATAATTGGAAAATATGGTTTTACCACCCATTTTAATTGGAAGCCTCAGCCTCTTTGTGCTGCAAAGAAGAAATGCTCTGCAGAGGCCCTTGCTTGAAATTTTTTCAAGGAGCTGGAATCTAGCAGTGTGTGACATGAAGCTGCCAATAAGAGTTAAGTATAAAAGAGAAAAACGGCAAAGCAGACCTACAAAAGTATTTTCATGGTCCTACCTCCAAGTATTGTTAGGGTCACTAGTAGGCAAGAGGTGTGTGGGATGCAGTTATTTGCCCAGTCACAGAGCCAAAAAATAGAACTCGGAGGTTAAAATGCTGAAGTTCACCATATAAACAGAGTCAAAAGTTGGTCCCCCAATCTCTGAGTCACTCCAGCAAGTTCTGTGGCCGTTGCACTGGCAGTTGGGCCATGACCTATCAGTGTTTCCATTCTGCTGCAGATGTCCACGTGGCTGTGCCTCGTGCGTGCTTCGGCTGCATCCCGAGCCCCTCAGGAAATCCCAGACTGGCTTTGCTGCTGGCAGCCCCTTCCCCATCTCTGCTTCCTTCCCTCACCTCCTGCGTGCCCCCTTGTGCCGCCCTTGACTCCAGCTGAGGATCACATCCAGGCCCCCGGACAGCGCCGTGGCCGTGCTGCGCGGGGCTCGTGTGCAGGCGAGCAGGTGCAGACGGTGCCCGAAAGCCTGTGTGCCACTGAGCTCTGTCACCTGCGTGTCGTGGCAGGTGGGGCAGGCAGCAGCAGGAGCTGGCAGTCCGTGCCGTCCCCTCCGAGTCCGGGGGGTGTCCCCAGCAGGTTGGGGAGGCTCCCTGCTGCTCGTGGCTGCCCATGTGCCCGCTCCTGCGCCCCGCAGCCACTGCAGCGGCGGCCTGGGAATGCCCCCTTGGTGGCTGGAGGACAGCGTGGCTGGGGTTTGCAGCGTCGGTCCCTCGTGGTGGTGCCCAGCTCTGTGTCACTGCCAGGGGCGTTCGCAGCGTCCTCCGTGTGGGCAGGAAGCAGGATGGCAGTCTGGCAGCAGCAAAATTGCACTCTCTGTGGAGAAACGCTGAGTTCCTTGGCCTCTCAGAAGAAAACTAAAGATCTCAAACCTGTGGAGGTAAGGAATTTGAGATGAATTTGTTAACTCTCACGTTCCAGTCATCTCCTTGCAGACGCAACGATGCCAGGTCCTTCAAACCCTTCAAAGCTGTGATGGTAGGAAAGTATACACTGATTTTATACCCTGAATTACAGTGTAGAGGGCAAGGGCAACACAACTCATGGCTGCATAACTCAGTTATGATAGGCCTTGTTAAAATGTCACTTGCCAAGTGCTTTTCCATTGATTTGTTTGTGTGGTGCCGTTTTTTTTCATCCACATCAGTGGTATTACAGTAAATGTTTATTGTTACAGTAAATGTTAAATTTAGTTTAACTTTCTGTAGCCGAGCGTGCTTACCTGAACATCCAAGGTAAGAAGGGATGCACTGCAGTAACAAGTAGCTGCAGATTGCTGTGTATACTCTTTTGTTGTATTGTATTTTGGATCTGGCAAGGGGATGTTTTCCTCTTGCAGTTTGTGTTATATACTCGTGGTTTTACCAACACTAATCCGTGTTGGCAACTAGAACAGGGATCGCAGTCTCACCATCTGTTTGAAAGCACTTTTATTTACTTTTTAAAACAATTTCACTAGTAGAAATAACAAAGTATTTTGCAATCTCTTGCTCCGGAAGCAGCATGAGATCCCCTACATATACACTATATTCAGAGTTGCTGCTTTTTACTGCCTGAGCTTTGTTTGCACAGTTAGCGTGGAATTATTCTGAGAAATTGATGGGGTTTGATAAATACGGTTCTTCGGACAAAATTACGCTTTTTCTGCTGTTGGTCAGAAAGTTGCAGTGTTACAACCTGCTACCTTAAAAGCCTGCCCAGGAGACACCAGTGAGGCTTTGGGACTCCACAGATTTACATTATTTTCCATGTCATTTATAGGACATCGGGAAAACTCATTCATCCGCAGCAGAAACAGATATTCCTGGAACTCCAGCTTCCCCCACGTTGAGTGGCCATGACAAAGTTATTTTTTTTTCCCATTTCACACATTAGTGCTGTGCTCAGCCCTCACCCTGGCCGTTCCACTGGCAGACCGCTGTCCCTTGGGAAGGCTGCAGCCAGCCAGGATGGGGCCAGGCAGCAATGCTGCTGATGCTGGACCCCTGGCTGCCCCTTGCCATCCTTGGGGTGCCTGGTGTGGCCAGCACCCCCCTCAAATGAGTGGGGAAGGAGCCCAGGAGGGGCCCTGGGCTTCGTTCCGTGCCCATCTCAGAGCAGCCACCTCCTCTGCGCTCCTCGCTGCCGTGCCAGGTGCGTGTGAGAGCCCCAGACACTAAAAAGGAGGTGGAGGAGAACTCACATTATCTGAGGCCAGTGTTTCCAGGGGAATGGATTCCCAGGACAAAGAGCATATGATGTGTGTAATAGCTACAGGAACTGGATTTTCATAAACTTTCTCTCCAAACTAGTGCAGTTCTTCGGAGCAGCATAAATGGTGTTATGAAAATTAACGTTCATTACCAAGCTGTGTATTTTTTATCCACTTGCATGTAATTTAGAGATTATATACTGTAATAGGATTTATAACATTATGCTGTTTAATCTTTATGGTGCTGCACACACGTTAAGCACAGCTAGCAGAATCCAGCGACCTACAGCAACAAGCAGCACGTGCTGATCTGCAGAACTTCTGTGTCTTTTGTCAGCATGCGTGGAAATAAAGAGCTCTCTGCAAGCACTGTGCAACACAAACCAAGTGGACTCACCATCGTACTTTGAAGGATGGGGTGGTGCTGGTTTGAGGACATTTTCTGTTGGATGTGGAGGGTGTTTGTATTCCCATCTCAGCAAACTGCTGGGCTTGAGGATGTGTTTTAAAAAGTGACCTAGGAAGTGCCATGTTAGCCAGGGAAAATATGGTATTTTTCTTGAACCTGAGGAGTTAAAATTCCTCACCTGTCTTGTGGTATACAAAGCTCTAAGCTAAATGGCCTGGGAACAGGTAATTTCTCTTTTACAGTCTGGAGGTACAAGAAAAGCAAATGCCCAGAAATGTCAGAATGGCCACTGGAAGCACAGGGTGCTGTGACAGACACTGCAGTACTTTTAATGGGTGTTAAAACCTTAATCCAAGTCAAGCAGACTTGGACTTTGCACCCTTCCTCAGTGCCAAGTGCTTCTAGGCATCCCTTTATTGTCCCATGCTTTCTGAAATACATCCTTCCAGTTTGCTTTTTAACCTTCAAATATCACACAAAGATAAGCCTCTGCAGATTCTAATTGTACCTGGGATTCAGCATGTCATTGACCCTGCCCCAAAGAAGGCAGACCTTCCCTGGGGTCTCCGTTGCTTCTGGCTGGATGCAGGAAGCTGTGCCCCTCTTTCCTGTGCCTGGTCAGAGATGTCCAACACACCAGGTGCTCCTGCCAGGCATTTCTTGTCCTTCACAAAATCCTGAGGACGTTTGCTTTGTGATGAGTTGCAGTCACTGCCAGCAGGTAGGGAGGACGAGGTTGTGCTTCATCTGTCAGTGCTGAGTTGGGCAACAGAAAGGGAAACCTTCCACCCTTCTGGTGGTTCTGCTGTGTCGAGTTCAGCACAGGGCACAGATTGTAGTGATACACCTGTACTTCACAACAGCTGCGTGCTGGACTGAGTCTGGTTGTTAAACTGTTAAAAATTCCATGGTAACAAGAGAAATATGACTTGTGTCCACATTCTGTCATCACTGTACTGTCATAGAAATTGATCAGTCATTACACCCTCAAAGGCTGTAATTTTACACCAATTTTGAGACACAGTGCTGATTTTTCCCCTGTACAAGTCTACACTGAGCAATCATGAAAGAGCTGCTGGTCTTCTGAAGTAGAGAGTATTTTAGAAAGAGGGATGGGAGATAAGAATGTCTGTGCTGATGGCAAGCTGTGTCTTGTGAAAGAGAAAACAGAGTTTCAACATTAATCCAGTGTAAGTTATGATGAGCCAGGAAGTAGTGATCCTCAGGGCTTGGCCTGCACCAAGAGCTGGTTGCTGCCCTTCAAACAGAGAAAATAAGCAGAATCAGGCCTTTTTGTGAACGAGAAGAAACTGGAGAAATTCAGAAGCTGGGGATAACTTTCCCAGTTCTTCCAGAGCCCAGTATGGTTCATAGCTCCTGAGTTTTTCCTTTGTTAAAAAACCACTGTGTAATGTATTTGTCAAAAGCACCTGATGTGCAATGCCTGCCTCGCAAAGAACCGAATCAGAGCCGTTTCTGCACCACAGTGTGATGCAGAGCACTCAGTTGGTGGTGGCAGGAGCAGGGCCATCGTGTCACCCCTCAGCCTGGCTGTGGGTCTGGCTGCCACCCCCCCCGTGCCCACTGTGGCACCGGTGGAGCCCGGCGTGGCCACTGGGGCTCCTGTCCCTGCGTGCCTGCTCCTGGCTGTGCCCTGCTGGGGCAGGCTGAGCTGAGCTCCTGCCCTGCAGCAGGAAACCTCCCTTGGAGAGAGACATCCAGGAGCACAGCTGCCACGGGAGCATGCAGCTCCAACAAAGCTCCGTCTGTCGGTGACTGTCACCCCACAAACCTACCTCAAATGTCCTTTTCTTTCTCCCGTCTTCCTGTACAGCTTTTCTTTATTTTTTATACAAAATGTCAACTTTTGAGCATTTGGGTTATTCCTTAGAATGGATCTTTTCTTTGTGTGAAATAAGCTTTGGGTGTTTATTTAGATGTTCACTGAAACTGTGTAGAGAGCAGTAATTGTGTGGTACTAAAGAATTAATCCATTTAGTCATGGGAAGCCCTACTTAGCCTTTTTTTCTCTTTTTCTTTTTTTTTTTTTTCCCTAGCATAACAGACAATTTTAAGGAATTACAACTCTATTTAGAAATTTTATTTTAATAATCATTTAGATAAACTTGTTTTCATCTAGGAAAAAAGCAAACTCCTTGTATTTTCTTCTTTTAAGAAGAATCGTCGCTTTCCATAGAACTCTATTTTTGTGCTTCTGTTGCCTTTATTCTTCAATTTCCAGATGGACAATGTTCTTGTAAAACAAGTCCTTCTAACTATTTTATGGAGACTGCTAAGCCAGCTTAGGGAATCTTAACATTTAAGCATATAATTGTCTGCTCAGAGCCCCGGACTGGTAAAACTATGTCCAAAGCCTCCTGTACCTCCTGTGTCTTGCCTTTCACTCCCGTTAAAGCTGTCATGCTTGGGGGTTTTCCTGTCGGTTTGGTGCTTTTTAGGCTCCCCAAGCATACTCCTGGTCTCACAGTACGCGGCTGCGGTCTCTCGTAGCACAGCAGGGATCCATTTGTTCACTCGGGCCCCTTCCAGCAGGATTGCAGCGCGTCTGCCCTGGCAGCGTCCCAGGGGCTCTGGGACCCGCAGGCAGCAGCGCCCGGGGTGCATGCCCTGCACGGCTGCCCCCGGGGCCGAGCGGCGGCGGCGGGCATGCCAGGGCACTCGGGGGTCCCGGGGCACCCCCTCTGCAGCCGCTGCTCCCCGCGGGGCTGAGGCAGGCTGTGTCCCGGGGCTGCCCGCGCTGTCTGACGGTAACACGCCCGGGGTGTGCTGCTTTGAGTTTCGTGGTTGGAGAGAGGTGTTCGAAGTCTCAGACAGAAACAGAGCGCAGGGAACGTTTGGGCAACACCCTGGGGCACGCGGTGGGATTGCTGGGGCTGTCCTGGGCACGGCAAGGAGGTGGACTCGATGATCCTTGTGGGTGCCTTCCAGCTTGGAATAGCCTGTGATTTTGTGATTCCGGGATGACACATTAGGAAGTGCAGCATCTTTTGAGTGCTGAACTGTTTGGTGCTGAAACCCAATGGCCAGCTCTTCAGCTCTACCTGTTTTCCTTTTATTCCTGTGAAATGGTAGGGAGGAAATGGGTGAAAATAAACCGACAGAAGTGTTTATCACTAGCATGAGGTGACACTGTCAGCAGTTTGCCTGAAAAATTATGGTCTATCAGGAATGGAAGTGAAAATGCTTTTAAAATGAGTCTGTTCAGGCCAGAGCAGAGCAGCACATGGACTGGGAGCTGCCACTGGATGTGCTGGTTCTTATTCTCCCAAACCTTGTGTATTGCTGGCACAAGAGAATTTCAACTCAGTTGTTACTTTATACCTGTCAAATGTAATACTTTAATTAGAGTAGTGCTAAAGTAGCAGATCTTTTTGAGCTATACTTGTACATCAGAAGTGTGTTTAACTTGGCATGGTAACAGATCATCTGGCAAGAATAGGACAGGTAAAAAGCTAAGACATATGGGTTATTGGTGGCAGAAATGCAATTATTTCTGTTTTGCAATCAGCAAAGGGTATCGTGCACAGCAGTACTTCTTGGATTTGGAACCTGATTTTCAGGTGTTTAAAGTTGTGTCTGTATTTATGATATTAAATGCTGTCTTTGCACAAAACTAAACATTGGAAATGCATTCAAAGAGGGTAGATGTGACACTTCATGGCAGCCTTCAGTCAGCTTTCCTTCAGTCAGATTTCCTTCAGTCAGATTTCCTGGACAACACATGGTACCTTATGCTTTGGGTAGGAAAACCATAGATGGGATGCTCCTCTCAGCAGCTGGACCTTCAAAAATCCATAGTTTGTTTAAATTAAAAAAAAAAAAAAAAAAAAAAAAGAGGGTCTAAAATCAGTCAAGTTTACTATGGATGTAGAAATGTAGTTCCCAGCACAGACTGGTGCTGAGCATCCATCACTGAAGCACCCAGCATTTCCTCAGCATTGCTGGGGTGTTCAGGGCCACCCCTAAAATGTCTGGCCTCTGCATAGGACATTTGTGGGGTGGTTGCATGCCTGGTTTCAGCATCAGGGTGGGTATTTAATTATTTTCTGGTAATTGGGCATATCCTGGCCTTGCCCAATTTATCGTGGTGGCCTTGCCCAAATAATCTTGGTGGCTTTGCCATCCCATCTCCTGGTCCTCACTTCAGGACATGGCGAAGATTTGCAACTGAGTTCAGGAAAACATCAGTAATGGATACTTTTGGCCCAAATTCAAAGCTGTATTAGCATTGCTGAAGTATCAACTTCAAAAGGCACGCCTGGAGATCACACCAAAATTTTTCCTTTTTCCTGCTCATTGTTTTGTTCCATGTCTTTTAAATAGATTTTTCACCAGACGTACTTCCTAAAAAAAATCAGTATAATTGTTTTAATGAGATTTTTTTGTTTTTAGGCAGTGCCCTGTGGTTTGCTTCATATAATTACAAAGCAAAGTGCAGCTGCAGCAGAGTATCAGTGAAGGAAGAAAGGAGTGGGTAAAGGAAAAATGCCAAAAATCCCTAGGCAAGGGCTCTCTTGGCCAGCACAGCAGATAACCTACGTGCTCATGATTTGCCAGCTCTCTCATTCCTTCTTGGTGCCAAGAAAGAAATCCTTACAGGACTGAGATACGCTTTGAGTTAGGTGCCTTTGGCAGCTGCCTTTGACTCCTTACCCGCAGGGACACGCTGCATTTGGGGTGCTTAGGCGTGCAGCCCCTCAAAATGTTTGTTTTGCCCATTTCAGAGCCCCGGGTGTTTCCTTGTCCCGTGAAGGCCGAGGGTCGAGTGTGCTGGACGCAGCAGTCGTGCCGGCCGTGCCCTGCTCTCTCAGCACATTTGGCAGCCCGCGGGCGCGCCGTGTCCCTCGTGGCGTGGGGCTGCCGTGGGGGCGGAGGGCAGGACGGAGGCTCGCAGAGCCGCAGCGAGCATCCCCTGGCACCTCTCTCACAAGAAGGGGAGTCACTGCTATTTATTCTCCCTGTTTTCCTCAAAAGGCAGCAAATGGAAACCGACTTGCAGCAACTTGATCAACGCTGCAGGAGCAGCACCCATTTTCACCCTGCACCGGTGCCTGGGCTGCAGCTGCTGCAGATCAGCGCAGGGCCCCAGCTGGTGCTGCCTAATCCCCAGAGAATCCGTGTCCTGGAGGCAGCTCTTATCGCTCCAGACCACTGCAGACATTGTCTGCAAGTCTGCTACAGCGCGGAATAATACAAACACGCAGCGCATGAGTTTCACTTCCTCGAGCAGCACAAAGACACAGGAAGTGAAGTTAAACATTACAAGAATAGGGTTCACATTACCGAAAGCCGAGCTATTTTTGCTGCCCCAATAAGGTAGCTGGTGGTTTGGGGGGCAAGGGGCACTCTTGAACCTGCCAGTTGTATTTTGCCGCTGAGAATTGCGGTGTGAGGACCGTTTTAAAGAACATTTTTGCATTTGTTTTGCCTTTGCTTCAGTTGCCGTTAGCTCACCTGGGTGACGCTACAGGTGCTGCTTTGCTGGGGCTGTTGGAAATGCTCAGGTTCCTCAATTTTCCCAGCAGAGGTGCATCCTCTTGGCTGTCCTGGCAGGGGCAGGACAGACAGGCTCTGCTCCTTTCCAGCTTCCCCTGTGCCTAGGTGTTTCCACACACTGAGAGGGAATATCTCCAGCCACTCCTTTATTAAATTATTTTGGTGCTACACAGCGGCCATAAGTTTGCACCCTCTTGTCTATTTCATCCCACATATGCCTCTAAAAATTGTCCATGTTAGGCTTTTGATAACCCACTTTTAATTTTAAATCAGTTAATCTTGGCAAGTAGTGCAGGTTGTGTTCATGTATGACTTGATCTTGTCACCTGTAGGGTTCATTTTGATCCCCACAGCGGTTATGACCATGCCTCAGTGGGGGCCAAGGTGTAGCACTGGCTCAAAAGCATCCGGGTAAAATTCAAAATAAAATAAAATGCAATAAAAATATGTTTTAAAAAACCCAAAACCTAAACATTGCTGGGATAGCATTTATAATAACAGATTATCGTCACTTTATCAACAGTGACTTGTTATGTACTGAGCTGTAAAGCCTGTGTGGATTTCATATTCTACCTGATTTATACTATGCTGAGTTGTTCCACTCCGTACCTGAAAAATCACAAAGGCACTCAGGTTCCTGATGGCTCTTTCTGGCGCTGTATAAGAGCCTCTTTTATTGCCTAATATGTAGCCCACTGCTCTGGGATCAAAAAATAAAACATCTCAGGCAGTTCTGTGAAAAATGTCTGTCCAAGTCCCTGTAACCTTGCAACTGGAGTCATAATTTGGGAGGGTTTATGCTTTACTTAAAAGAAAGCAAACAAAAATTATTAGACTTGTCATTTGAGAACACTTTAAAGTCCCGTGGCATTTTTTACCACAACAAAAGTCGCACAGTAAATTATCGACAGTTTTAGTCTAATGTAGGTCCAGCTGCACTCAGAGGAGAGCACAGATTAATGCTTTCCCCTATTTTTAATAGCTGCATCCCAGCCAGTAGTGTTTTGGTGAGGATGTACATGTGCTGAAGGTGTCAGTATTCAGACTTATTTCAGTTGAAACTGTTTCATGAAGAACTACTTAATTTTTTTCTCTCTAGTTTAATTTTGGCAAAAGCTGGTGGAGGGCCTAATACTTCCTAGCAGGAGCAGTGCAATAAAGCTCTTATACATTCTGTCTGCGTTCCTAAATAATTATTTTTAGCATTATTTATACTGCGTACGGGTTTCCCGGGCACACGTCGTCTCATTGCAGTAACTCTAGGAACACAACGGAACAATCCACTCTCCAGAGCTGAATATACAAGATAAAAGATGCCTGAGATTAATATGCAAACATTTGGAAAACAATGGGAATGGGAGGCAGAGTGTGGAAGTTTGCTTTCCTGAGTAACAAAACCCCCAAGGACAAAGAGTGTGAAAGAAGGTGTCTGTGACCCCCAGGAGCACAGACATCACAGATTTTGGGCTTTGTTAGTGTGAGCAGTAAGCCAGGTACAGAGAGGGCTTATTCTCAGTGTGACCGTAGAAAATAAGGTACAGCAGGAATGAACTTCCCTGTTTGTACTTGAAAGGTTTCTCTGTGTTCTCTTTAATTTTAACAGCATTGATATTCTGTTTGCTTTATGAAACCCTTTATTACAAACAGTTATGAATATGAACATCTCATTTGACTGCTGATGAACAGAGGGGAAAATCTAAATTAAAACTTTAAATACCACTATTTAATTACCCAAATGGCTTTGACTGTGTTAAAGAGTGCCTGGGATTATTCTGTTTTTCAATTTGTTTTAATGCTTCCTCGGTAAAAGCTGATGGATTCCCAGGCCCATTGCTGTCACTGATGAACTATATAAAGATAAATGACATTATGGTAAATTCCACTTAATGACACATTTTTAATTTTCAGAACACAGACATTTTCTGGCTAGTGAATGAAGGCTAATTACCTCAAGATCAGAACAAAATAACTCCTCATTTTGAAAGATAATAGAAAAGAAATGTTGCAGATTAATGATGCTATTTATCTTTAAAAGAAAAAAAACTCTATCTTTATCCTGATAGTGCAGTTCCCTGAGGAACACAGTTATAAAATGAATCTGAAGTCGCAACTTAATGGGTTATTAAAATTATTTGAGTGTGGGCTCCTCTGGTTCAGCCTTTCCATAAATTTAAATTGGAGGTCTGCTGTATTTCTAAAGAAAGCAGCTTGTTTACGAGGCCACAGGGAGCAGACGGGGTGCTGACAAAAGACACGCCTCACCCCATACTGAAGCTCCTTTTCTAAGCCTGAATGGAACTGATATGTTTCAGAAACAGTTGAGAGAAAAGTTTAAAATGTCTGAATTGTGTTACACCAGTGTCTTTTCTTTCCAGTGCGTGTCAGATAAGAGTGAGGGGGAATGAAGGGCACGGAGATAAATCTGCTGCGGGGACGCAGCAGCAACCAGCGTCAGCTCCAGCACCAGAGGTTTTGGGGCTGCTGGCACGGGTGGCACCGTTGGGTCTTGCTGGGGGGCTTGAGCAGTGGAGAATTACCTGTACAAGGGGTGGATGGGAAAACACACTGAGTGTGAGCTCTGCACGTGCTTGCTCAGGCCGTCCTGCTGCATCGCTCCCCATCGATCCCCAGCCAGAGCACAGGTGGCACTTCTGTCCCTCTCCCTCCTGGTACGACACGTGTGGCGTGGAAGCACATCCCTGTCAGGTGTCCTTCCCATGCAGAGAGCTGAACCGTATGAACATTCAATAGGAAAAGGAAATTTTCATCCACGAGAATACCTTCCGTGTCTGTTGTTACCTAGTCCTGGAAATCTGGACCCTGGTACATGGGCAGTCAGGCTGCTGGCGTGTGTTGTGTGTGCTGGAGCCTCTTCTCTGCTCAATCTCCTCACAGTTTTCCAAGCACCATGGGCACTCCGTGAGACCTGGTTTGTGGCTTGGCCCTGCCTGAGTTCACTCTGGAGCAGGAGGAGACAAGTGAGCTCAGCTGAACAGGTTGGGGAGGAGCACCTGGGGTTTCCAAGGCTGGAAGACAAGAAGGTGGAGGAGAATCGCACTAGCTAGATTCAGGTATCGTGGGCTGAAGGCACAGCTGGCTGTTGGGGCTGGTTTTTGTTTTCTTTCCTGTCTCTGTTGGTGAAGCAGCGTGTCATTTTCCCTTGACCAAGCTCAGCTGTGTGCTGGTGATGCATTGCTGTGGCTCCATCCACAGAAGAGCTAGCATCTGCTTCTACCCCTGGTGCTGCAGGAGGCCTTAGGGATGGACGTGTCCCCGTGTCATCTGCAGCTTGGTGACCCAAGGGTCAGTGCTGCTATCCCTTCCCCAAGCTGCTCATCCTCCTCTGCCTTTGGACAAATTAGCTAGGTATTTAATTACTGAGTTAAATACCACAATCAATACTTAAATGCAGCCTGGGCTTCAGTGAGCTCCCTTCGTGTGCAGCGGTTCCAGTGCTTTGTGCCTCTCCAAGCCCCTCACAGTGCTCCTGGCTCCTGCTCTCCGTGGTGTGGCAGACTGGAGCCTTGTGGCATGAGAGGCTGCAAGGGGACCCGTGGTGCTGCTGTGCACTGTCCCCTCTGTGTCCCTCAGAGCCAGGGAGGTGCTCCCAGCGGTGGCCGTGCAGCCACCACAGCTTGGTGGCATCCCTTCCCTTCTCTGCCCAAGCCCGTCCCGTGCCACTGAACCTGCCCCTGCACCTCCCGCTCGCCCAAACCTTCCTGAGGAGGTTCAGAAGCCCCTCTGGGGGACTTGTGAAAGAGTCACCTCAAGGAGTGTTTCACACTGTTTGAGTTCATATTGCTTGCATACAAACTATGTCCAGAGAGATGGATATGTAGTCCTAAGGAAAACGTGTCGCTGGCAGGTTTTTATATGTCTCTTGAGTTTCGTGCTCTGTGTAAGGCATGAAGGAACTTGGCTTGTGTGGGGGGTTAAAGCAGAGGTAATTAGAGTCAAAACCCCAGCCAGGTCACTCACTGACAAAGTGCTACACTTCTGGTGGCAGCAATCAGGAGCAACACTTTCAGCACCTCTGGTGCTACTGTATTTTTCCGACAGCTCCGACTATTTTGTTCCTTCCACTCATCTCTTGCAGTAACATCTTCGCTCTTCACCTGGGAATTTCCTTTTGGAGTGTGAATCTGCTTTGCAGACACTGGTGACCTGTGGTCTGTTAAAAATGCATGCTCAGGTAGAAGGCCACGATCTGGAGATCATCATGCACAATTAATATGGACTGTGCCAAAGTAAAGGAGGAAATACGGAGCAGATTAATTTTGATTGAGCTGTCAAATGGTTATTCAGTGAGCTTCTCCGAGGTCTTGGCAGACCTAGGAGGTCTCATGCCTGTAGTTTAAGGTTGCACTGTGGGTATTTGCTGTGGATGACTCAGCTGTTCATACAGCAGTATTTTCTGTAAGTTATTTATCTATCCAAGATAAATGCAATGTGCCCATGCGCTCTGTCCTGAGGGATTGCTGGGTTCCTTTGTGCAGGGGAGCCGTGGCTCACGTGCCAAGGCAGTCCCCTGTGACTCACAGGCCAGCAACCCTCCCTGGCAGTGTCCCATGTGATCTGCTGTGTCTTCCAGAAGCCCAGCAGATAATTCAGGAATGCTTATCAGCAAAAATCAGTGTCTGCAAGAAGAAGGTTTCTTTTCCAAAGGTTAGGTTCGTAAGGCCAGCTGAGGTTGCCTCGGCTCTTGACCTTTGTTTTTGAAAATTGCATGTCTTACAGAGTCAGTTTGACTTTGTGCAGTTTAGGTTTTTGGAGGCTTAGGATCATGAGGATAGTCTTGAGAAAAAGCCTCTTTTAGGTACATTGTAATATCAAAACTATGGGTTTTGCTTTCGTAATTATGATAATACATATATAGAATGCAAATGTTGTGTATCACTTAGGTTATAATAACAGTACAGTGCCTTGGGATGACATTTTTAGAGTCAGTTTTTCCTGATTTATTGCAGTAGTGCACGGAATTTCAAAGACAGATATGGGAATATTTTGCCAATGTTTCTGATGGAATCTGCCAGCAGAAACTGCAATATTTATTTTTTGGTTTATGTGGCTTCGGGTTGTCTGTTGGACAATTGTCAGTATGACTGAGGAGATCTCATTTTGAAAAAAATAAGATTTTCATTTACATGATGTTATCCATGGCTGTTGTGGCTCATATCTAGCATTCATACATAAATTTTTCCAATTGCTCTAATGGAATTCCAGTCCCAGGCAGCAGCATTTTACAGCACCGTAGCAAAAAGCAATGTCTGAAACTAGGAGTGTCTCTAAGAAGTTCTTTCACGTTGAAGCAAAAATGTGCTCAGCAGAAAGAAATGTAAATTTAGGGAAAATCTCCAATTTCCTATTCTATGCAAAGCTTTGATTTTTTGCTGATTCAGGCAGTAGGGTTGACATTGGAGCTTCTCATTTCTTCTGAAATAATCACTTTTTACTTTGGAACAGCCTTTCATTTTTCACAGCACTATCTTCTGAAACAGTCCACTTTGTATGTATGAATCTGTTTTTCTCCAGATAACACAGAAAGTAAAACTATTAGAAACAGGTTCCCATCTATTACTTTGCGGAGTCCATAGAGAAATACTAATTTTCAGTGGCACCCATTTGGGAACTTCACTGATGTCTTTTGCCCCCCTTTCAAAAAAAGACAGAAAGAGGAAGAAGGAAATGCATCTGTAGTCTAAATTGACTGTGGCAAATAAAACATTAAATTTCAAAAGAACATGTAAAAGGCAGATAGTTCATGGTAATAAAGCTGTCAGTAAAAGCCTGATGGCTGAGGAGGATTGCAGAGCCTGTCCTGGAGGGGTCTGGACCCGTGTCTGGAGCTGCAGGCGCTGCCTGCTGGGTGATGGTCAGCACTCTTGCTCATCCCTTGGGTCTCATACAGCTCTTCCCCAACACAAGCACAATTTCACCCTTCTTTTAGAGGTGGGATTGTGTTCTATGATGGTACAGTGAGCATGTTCTAAACAAGAAGCCTGGGTAGATTTGCCTTTTTTTGAAATGAGGACAACCTGATCTGCTTGCATCCCTGGCCTAATTACTGCTGGCATTAAAAACACCCCACCCTCACTGGGCTTCAATTAAGGTTTGCTTTGTACATGGATTTCCATTTATTGTTTCTCTCTTCTGATCACCTCTACTTTTTCAGTATCCTTTTTTCATGGAAATAAAATCCCCAATCCTGCCTGCTGCTGCTTTGCTGTAAGGAAGTACCCTCTGCTTGGCTCAGGTTTTCCAGTGGAGATGCCTTCTGCACCCGGGTGCTTCCTGACTTTTCCTTGCGATGCTCACGTCACTCCGACTGCCCTCACCTTGGACAGGTGTCCCTGGGACTGCTGTGCCCTGTCTCTGGGGGCACAGCGAGGCTCCCGTCCTCCTGCCCACCCATCCTTGGGGCTGTGCCAGAGGCTGGGCCCCTCTGCAGAGGGCAGGCAGGGATGGGGGCTGCTGTGGGCACTCAGCTCCTCTCCCTGCTCGTGTCCCCAGCGCTGACTGCTGGTCTCAGTGTCAGAGGCTCTGCTGCATTGGGGTACCCCATGGCTACTGCAAGCCTGCGTGGCAAAGTCTCATGTGTTCTTTTGGACAAAGGAACTTTGCACGTTCCAAAAAGCAGGTAGTTTTTAGTACATGCCTTTGGACACGATCAGCTCAGAGTATTTAGGTTTTCTCCAGCTACTGTTGTTCTTGTCGTTCATGTTTGTGTTGCCCACTCCCATTACAGTTACCTCGAATGACCCAAGTTAGGATATTGTACAGGACCTTTCTGTAGGAACAGATCTGTCCTTGAAGTAACCTCCAGAGTGTTCTTGGCACCTCTCCCCATGACCACATGCAGTTTAAAAACCCATAGGTAGCAAATGACACATCCACTGTTCCTGTCAATGTCACGGCCCTGCGTCTCCATGCTGAAAGGTATCTCCTCCATTTATTGTTCCCTGGTAGTTGTTTCTTTGGGAGCAGGCCTCTTGTATAGCTATTTGTTGAACTGTGTACCTACTGAATTAGTCAAAGACCTGTATAAAACCATTTTTTTCTTTTCCTCTTTACCCCTCCCCCAAACTTGCTTTTGTTATGTATTGGCTTGCTAATCCTTGTGTTGAGCAGTATCAGACATCACCTTTCTTGGGGGCACTTAGTCCACTCTTCCGCTTTCTTTGTCAAAGGGCTCCCTTAATAGGAGAAGTCAACAGGGAGGACAAAAGGGATTGAAAGTTGTATTTAATCGGGGTCAGAGAGGTGGTGTTCAGAGTGACGGGCCCACAGGCAGGCTGGCCTTTTATGCTTTCCGACACAGATGGTCCCAGAGCATTCAGCTAAGTGAAGAGAAAGCTGCCCAGTGAAAGCTATTGTGGGGCAGCATCGTTACAGTTGAGAAGGGTTGCCAGGGGTAACTGGAGAGTATCACCAGCATCCTGTGATCACTAGTCTGTGCCATTGAAAACCCCAGACCCGGGATCGCTCTGGGTCCCTTGGCATCCTCCCCATGCTCTGGCGTAAGCAGCAATGCCTCATGCTACCTTTTAAAAATTTAATATCAGTATTTTTACTTTGAGGCACATAAACTGCAGAAGCATTTGCATTTCTTAATTTCAGAGTAGCCACCTTCTGCAAAATGTACAGCCACTTGCTTTGGAACATATTGCTTTTCTTCCCCCAGGGAATAGTCTAATAATATTTGAACTTATTAAGATAACACTGTGTTTACAGAAACTTAATTTTTTAACATTTGTCTGAGTGCATGAATAGGTGAATTAAAAAAGAAAGTAAAAGAAGAGGGGGGAAAAAAGGAGCTTACGTAATTCACCACGAATAAAGACTGCAGGCACGTGCAAAACCTTTGGAAACTGTGCCCAGAAGAACCTCGGGGGTTAGCCAGGGTACCTCCTTTGGTCTAACCAAGTGGCACATTGCAGCAGGAAAAATGTATTCCTGACAAAACAGTTGAATGCTGCTTTCCTTTTAAACAGCAGCAGCCCTACTGACTTTTTGTTGAAGCCATAGGTGCTGGCGATTGTAACTCAGGTGAAATGCTGTTTGAAAGAGCAAATACAAGCAGAGGCCTTGAGTAAAAGCACGAGAAGGTCGGCACTGAAAATTCACAGGGGCCCAGCAGCCATCCCTCAGCATGTGCCAGCAGCAGCCGTGGCCACAGAGAGCAGCCCTGGGTGCAGTCCCGGGCACCTTGGGGCAGGTCTGGAAGGGGCAGATGCAGAGCCAGCTGTGCTGCCCAGCGTCCAGTGTAGAACCAGCTGTGCTGCCCATGTGCTGCCAGGCCAGCTGTGCTGCCCCACGTGCAGTGCACAACCAGCTGTGCCACCTGGTGTCTGGTGCAGAGCCAGCTGTGCTGCCCAGTGTTCAGTGCAGAGCCAGCTGTGCTGCCCAACGTCCAGGTCAGAGCCACCTGTGCTGCTTGGAGCCCAGCCCAGAGCCAGCTGTGCCACTCAGAGCCCAGCCCAGTTCCAGCTGTGCTGCCCAGCCCAGATCCAGCTGTGCCACTCAGAGCCCAGCCCACATCCAGCTGTGCTGCCCAGCCCAGATCCAGCTGTGCCATTCAGTGCCCAGCCCAGTTCCAGCTGTGCTGCCCAGCCCAGATCCAGCTGTGCCACTCAGAGCCCAGCCCAGTTCCAGCTGTGCTGCCCAGCCCAGATCCAGCTGTGCCACTCAGAGCCCAGCCCAGTTCCAGCTGTGCCGCCCAGCCCAGATCCAGCTGTGCCACTCAGTGCCCGACGCAGAGCCACGGTGCCACGTGCCAGCACGTGTCCCCCCAGAGCCCCTCCCCTGCCAGCGGGTGCCAGGCTGGCCTGGCTGTGGGCCAGAGGGTGCTGGGCACAGCCGGGGGACCACAGGCAGAGAGCACAGCCCGGCCTTGGCCGTGTCACTGGCGTCCTGTCCCCGTTGGCCACCGCGAGAGCACCGCCTGCCACGGGGCCACATGGAAGCATCTCAGTGCTGGCATGTGTGTGATGTCAGTCACGCAGGGAGGGCCCCCACAGGCTACCATATGACTCAGATTTCATTAAAACATTGGATATTTGCATTTAAAAGTGGTCATTTTGGATATTTCAGTGCTTCTGGACATTTTAAGCAGGGCAAATATTGTATATGATTAGGCAGCTCCCATTCTCCACTTTGTTTGTTCCCCACCTAGGTCACTGAGATGTTCCAATCTGAGCACTCCTGTTGGTATCTGTGACAGTGGTGGCACCTGCAGTGATGACACCTGGGTTCTCCACAGCACTTCTTTTTGTGTGTGGTGGCAGGGTAGGGTGCTCTGGGTAAAACACCCTATTTGTGGCATATTTGTTTGTGGTTTTTATTATGGCCCTGTCAGATTGCAAAGGAAAGGGAGGTTTTGCAGGGCTTTGTCAAAGCAAGCAGCCTTGGAAGTCAAAAGTATAATCTTCATTATAATGACACAGAAATAATGAAGGCTGGAGGCAGGTGTGTAATTCAAAGAGCGTGTTGTCAGAGACAATGGCAAAAAAGGAAATCAGTGTTTCTACAGCTCCTGAGATAGGTTCTTTTCAGGAAACCAGTGAATTTATCATTCTTTATATGTCCAAACGAGGGAGGCTAGCTGTGCATTCCTTTCTCAGAATAAATAGTTGTCCCACTTGTTTTCCAGATTTTGAATGTTGCTGGTGAATGATGTAATCTGTTTGCTTTAAATAGTGTGTTTACTTGCCTGCATTTATGTTGAGTGGGTGGCTTTTTGCGTTTATACCTAATTTTCATTTTTTAAAACCATTTGAAGATCTGATGGGTCACAAATTGCAGATTCACTTTCCCTTATGCTTCCCTCTGCACCTCTGTTAAAAACATACTAATAATGTAATCACATCTTTCCTAGTGCATCATTGAGTACAAACGCAGATGTAAATGAAAGCAAGTGTACAAATAATGCATCTCAAATATACTTTCTTCACATTTTTTCGAAAATGAACATCTGATTTTCAGACTTGTGTAGTACATGCAAAATACATACCTGATTTCAGTCACACCGAATCATCTGAATCACTAACTAACAGCAAAAGGAGATGCCTACTTGAGCATCCCAGCATTTCTTCATTGCTCATACGTCAAGCACTTGAAATAAAATTGCTTGAGGTTGTACTCAGCAGAGGTCCTTACTGCCACCCAGAATTCATAACATTTTGGGAGTTTCCTGCCTCTGGTCTTCCCCTGAATTAAGGAGGTAAGTGTATGGGAAGAAATCTGTGACTCTGGTTTTTAACTGGCAGTTAAGTTTTGGGTTATTTTTCCTAAACCACATGCTCTTGGCATCGAGGCCAGCCCTCGTGGCAGCTCCCAGCTGACACAGGAGGTGTGTGTGGTGGCTTTACTGCATGCTGCTCTCCGTGCTGGCGCCTTCCTGTGAGCCGCGGGCTGAAATGCTGTTCCTCTCCAGGATGGCCAGTGCTGGCCCGCTCCAGCAGATGTGGCTTCCATCAGGCTCGGGGGCAGCGATCCCGGGCTGGCTCTGGCGCCCAGCCACCAGCTCTGCTGCCGTCTCTGCTAGCACGGTGCTCGCCGACCCACCGCGGTGGCCTCGTCCCGGGCTGGCCCGTGCCCCTGGGGACACTTGCCGGGCAGGACAGGGCCTGTCTTGGGACAGCCTCGGGGGACACCAGTGGGCCCCCGCAGCGGCCCCCGCTGCGCTGCTGCCCACGGGCTGTCAGCAGGACAGGGGGGCCGGGGGCTGCTCTCAGCCTGCTGCTCCCTCACAGCCCCTCAGGCCTCTCTGATGTGTCCTGTGCGACGGTGCCAGCTCCCGCTGCCAGCCGGGGAGGGTCTCTCCTCACGGGGGTCTCTCCTCGCCGCAGCCGTGTGTCCCCCTCCCCAGCTCCCCAAGGCTTTGGGAGCAGGACGGGTCCCTCAGAGCTGTGGTGGCTCCTGTGCCCTGGCCGCAGGCTGGGAACATCCATCTTGTGTTCCATGGCTCTTCTCGTCGCCCTCCTCCCTGCCCACAGCCCACCGAGAGATGCCGCGAGTTAGAGAGAGTGTCTGCATTATTTGCCTAAAGGACTGACAAGCTACCACCCTGCTCAGGAAACTTGGTTGATTGCACATTTTAAATGAGGCCTTGGTGATTTTTTCCAGTGATAGGACTGGTGGGTTTTTTCCCAGTGTTGCTAGGTAGAAGCAGGATCCGCTTTGCAGCCAGCCCTTCAGTCATGGATTCAGACATCCCTTCTTCCTCCTGGCCCGATGCGGGGGGAAGGCCTGAATCAAAGATCTCAGGAGTTACTGCCCAGATCTGTGATATCAAAACTGTATTTAGTCAGTTCTGCAGTGGAACCATGAATCTGCTGCAGCATCGGGGACTTTCACCTGAGGTACACGGGCAAAACTGTTCAGATGAGTGAGTCTTTATCAGAAAGGAGTGACTTAAATCACAACTTTTGATGTGCATCAGCTTTCTTGGACTAATACAAATATTTCACATTCACTCCAGTTCAATCACATGAAATAATTGACCTGAATTAAAAAACTGCACATTTTAAAGAATACTGCTGTTTAAAAATCAACATTGAAACAAAAAAGAAAAAGCTTTAATCAAGCAAAATATTATAAATTAAATTTAAAAAATATAAATATGAGGCACATAACATTTTACTACTAGAACAGCAAACAGTTGAGGCTTGCAGTGTTTGAATTTTGGTAGGAAGAGCTAGCATATAATATGCCTTCCATTTATACTGATGTCAGGAAGAAGTGATATTAAATGTCCTAAGTGCTCTGTTAAAACTAATTACATGCAGGTTAACTATTCAGTACTGCTGCTGTCCGACTCATTTTCAGGAAAGGCTTGTTAAATTCTCAGAATTCAAATGCCTGAACCCAAGTATAGACTTGTGAGCTCTCCTCACCCCTGTGTTCTGTTCTGTGTCTCGGGCACGTCACAGGCTGTGAGAACACTGGGGCAGCACCCCCTGGGACTGGCGTGGTGCTGAGCACATCCCTGCTGGCCTCCTGCCTGGCAGCACCTGGGCAAGAGGTGCAGCGACCAAGCTCCTCAGATGTATGACAGCTCATACTCTTAGAGAGGCTAGATTTAGTAGATATATTTAGTAGTTTTGTTCATTACAGCAGCGGACTTAAAATATGAGTTGCTTTTTGGTAGCAGTAAGAAGGATTTTCCTACTGCTGTGTAAGGAAAAAAAAAAAGGGAAAAAAAAAGAAAAGAAAATAAAAAATGCCCAACAAACAGAAAAGAAACCGAAACCACAGAGACGAGTGATCAAAGTATAAATAACTATGTCTTTAGCATAGTAGGAGGTGCTTTTGACCTCACTACTGAGGTGTCAGTTGTAGTTACATGGCACACACAAAATTGAAAGTAAAAAATAATGAGAGAAAGATCAAGTGTACACTATTTTTTAAAACTCTTTCTGTTTGATTTATTAATGGTGAAAAAAGCATTTTCTTCCCACGCTGCAGTGGAATGCCCTCCCTGCTCCTGGGGTGTCTGCACTGCACTGCTGAGACTGCTACACCTCAAGTATACATGGGAAACAGGGATGAAATTGGGGTCTCAGATACATTTTATCTCCTTGCAGCATTGAGAAGTTTTTAAACAAGCAAAACCTGACCTCTCTCACTAAGAATTGTTACTTGCTGATTATTGAGAGAGCATTTCCATTTCCCCACTTTTCTTTGGAAAGAAGGAAAGAGAGTGACCTCTTTTCTGCTGTGGCCCTTGTTGCAAAGACAGAACTGAGCCACTGAGATTCAACAGTTCTTTGGCAAGGCCACTTCATTTCTCATCACCTCAAAATCGTGCCTCTAAGTACGGAATGTCATGTTTCTGCAGAACTGTTTTCTGTTGTGAGCAGAAGGCTGACGTTGAGAAGATGTCCATTCCAGTTGTTTTCTGTTCCCAAGAAAAGGATGCCTTTTTCATGTGAGACAAAGTAACACCAAAACATCATCACTGCGAGGGAAAAGGACATTGTGTGCGTCCGCATTCTTTGCAGCGTTACAATCTGCACCCCACAGAGCCCAGCATAAGGCCAGTCTCAAGACGTGTGACCCTCAGGCAGTGGATAGGTGCTGTTTGGTGCTTTTATGTGCCAAATATCTACAGACCTTCGTGGCAGTTTGAGAGCAGGGCATCGTCTGTGCTGGGGCCCACCAGTTTTCCGTGGCAGTGACTCTTGGAAGGGCACCTGCACCATCTCAGTACATGCTTTACAAGCCATGAGCAAGGTGTTGAGAGGGTCCTTCAAACTCTTCCTGCTGTAGAAGTGTTTCAGGGATGGACTAAAGGATCTGCCTGTGGTGGCAGGGTCCTAAGAGCCCAGGAAGACCAAGCAGAGCAGAGTGCTTACGCTGGAGCTTTCTTCTCATGGAGCATCTGTGCTGTTGCACATCCCCAGATGCATTGGCGTGTTGTTTCCAGTCTCTCCCAGGAGTGGTGTGTCACTGCATCACTCCTCTCCTTTCTTGGAAAGCTCAGCTCCGAGGAGGACTTAGTGTGCAGGGGCACCCAGGGTGCATGGCAGATGGGGAGATTGACAGCAAATCTATGAGGTGCTGTTAATTTCAGAAGTACTCTGTTCAGTAGGAATATTTTTGAGGAACCTCCTGCTTGTGATTCCTATTGCTATCATCATCAGGAGGATCAAAATGGAAAACTAGGAATTTCACCCGCTCCATGTCTCCTTACTGGCATCAGCTCAAACTGCAGTTCTGCTCTCAGGCTAATGCAATTTCCCACATCCTGACTCTGACCAGGCTCTTTGGGACTCCTCTTGTTTGGAGCTCATTCGAGTCCTCCCAGGAAAAGACAAAAGTGCTGAGAACTGCCACCCTCAGAGCTGTTTTGGGTCTGTCTCCTCCCAGGCACGCTGTGGTGGCCCTCCTCGTGTTCCAGGAGCTGTTAGTGGGAGCCTGGTCTGAGCGTGAGGATGGGAAGGAATCACCAGAGCTGGGATGATTTAGTTTGCCTTTGCCCAATGGGCCATTTATCACATGAAAGAAAGTTGAACCAAAATTCTGGCCCGTACCCAAAGACTGGCAGTCAGCCTGCATTGAAATGTGATTTATTTTGTCCTGGGTTACAGATTTTGGGAATTTCAGAGAAAAAGTTGAGATCCCCAATTAAGCTTGACGAACCTCAGATATTCATCTACATCAGTATTATTCCAACTCAGGGATTATTTCCCTATTTCATTGTTTATGGCAGCATCAAGAGAGCCGTGCCGTTTCTCCAGGATGCAGCTACTGGTGAATGGTTTTAGGTTTGTGATTCAACTGAAGCATTGAATTTCCAAGAAGCAATTAATTTCCAAGAAGCTTTAAATCTGGATTTCATTGCAGGGAGACACGTCACATTGTTGGCACACACCTTACACGGCTTCTTTTAGCCACAGGGACTTTGGCAGATCAGACACCACAAGAGCAAGGTTCTGCGGACTTTGTCGTCTCTTTTCTATTGATGTTTGCGTCTCATCCATTTCGTGTTGGTGAGGAAAGAGGCAATACGCTGGCGAAGGAGCCACACCTGTTGATGTTCTGTGGGGGGCACGAGTGCGGCGAGGGTGTTGCTCAGGCTCCCGTCCCAGCGGCTCACCTGCACCACTGCGTGCAGCCTGCAGGATCCGGCGCAGCCGGGGCCGGGCCGCAGCTGCAGCAGCCGCCCCTGCCCGCATGCCCCTCTCCAGGAGCTGGGTCAGCGCCGCGGGCTCCCGTGGCCGCAGAGCCGCCGCAGCCCCGGCGGGCTCGGCATCCCCTGGGGCACCTCGGAATGTCTCTGCCCCCGAGCTCAGGCCCCGCGGAGCTCACGGCCCCGCACGCCCAGGCCCTGGCCGCGCTCCCGAGCTCCGTGTCCGTCTGTCCGCCCGGCCTGCGGAGCCTTGCTGGGCAGGGCTCTGCAGCAACTCCGTGTGTACCACGGCCACTGCTGCAGACACCTTGGCCGATGAATGACACTAGCAAACGGAAATTATTATTCCTGTTTTGAAATTATAATTGTATCTCAGAGTGGGGGTCTTTGTGATAAACCACTGTAAGACCTTTTTTGGCAGTAACATACCCTGAAATTTCCCTTTATTGTATTACTGTACTTTTGTTTTCATTTTCTCACATGTATTTCTGAATTAGTATTTATTATTTTTCTCTTCACCAAGGATTGCTGGAATCTAAAAGGTATTTCAGACAACTCAATCAAACACCTAAAAAGGGTTTCTCTTCAAAGTAAAGTATTATTCCCTTTTCAGTCATATAGAAAATAGTCCAAAAGTGAAATCTTGATGCACCCGATGAGAACAATAGATTTGTGTTCAGCCTTTCCTTCTCTAAATTAGAAATCACAGTATAGACAATGGGATTTCTAAATCATATATTATACCTTATTCTCTGGTGGGAATAAAATGTTCATGTTTGCCTCCTTTTCTCTGTTTAACTTTGACTGCTGTGAACACTAGGAAGAATAACCCTGCAGCTTTTCTTTCTTTTTTTTTTTTTTTTTTTTTTTTTTTAATCTATTCACTTTATACTTTTCAGACAGATTTTTCCCCGGGGTGAAACAAAGGTTAACTGAAATTTCCTCTGTTGTGTACCTGAACGAATCAGCAGTTTGAGAAGGAAATCCCATTGATGGGCAAAGAGAGTGACAGGCTCTATTTAAAGAATTCCCCCGACTGTGTGGTAGACCAACCATGCCATGAATTTAACTGTTCCTGTGGTCCCCATACTTGTACCCACCAAAAAGAGAGAAAAACCTACTTTGTTCTGCAAATGTTGCGCTAAGCTTTGAAAATCATGAGCCGCTGAGTTTTGTGAATTAACATGGCCAGCAGTGGCCAGTGCTGAAGGAAGCAGTGTTACAGCACAGACAGAAAACAGACAGGAAATTATGCATACTTACATAATGGAAAGGGCACCCTACGTGTTCATGTTTAGCATGTGTCCCTGCATTTCAGCAGTTTGGTGGTACATATATTCCACAAAAAATACGATTTACAGATTTGTCTTTTGCTTTGTTCACTGCACATTTTTATTCCCACTTGGTACACGAGGCGCCTCACCCGCCCAGAGCTGCTGAATAAACGGAGCAGAGGGGGACACAGAGGGGCACGCGTGTGGAGGGGGTGCAGGATGGGTCGTTGCAGAGGTTATTTGACACAGAGATGGGCCACGGGGCCAAAATGTGGTGTCAGGGACCTGACCCCGCTCGAGCGGCGGGCTGCACGGACGCTGCAGTGATTCCTGTATTTGTTAATGTCTGCTTTAGCCCCAAAAGTACGTCCTGCGTGCCTGGGGAGGTGCTCCTCGCCCGCCTGGGCTGCGCTCCGAGGTCTGTGATGTCCCTGCAGTGGCCACCCCAGCCCAGCCGCGGGGCCCCACCAGCAGCCACGCTGCTGGGGGATTAGAGCCCCGGTCCCACCCCAGCTGCCAGCCCTTCCCTCCCTGGCAATGATGGTTAAGTCTTCCCCCACGGGTCAGAGCTGCTGAAGTTGGTTTAAAGTAACTTTTACAGCTCCTGGTGGGGGGGGTTTCCCACTTTCGCAGGGCTGCTCAGAGGTGTGTGAGTTTCTTTTCCTGTTTGAACTCTGGTTTGCTTTTGGCCAACTCTTCCTTTGCTTCAGTCAACTGCTTACATTTTAATTAATTTCAAAATGGGATGAGTATTGCTAGTTGGATTTTGTGATGCTTTTCAAAAATGGCAGATAAAGGTTGCTAAAAATAAAGCTTTGCAGGGATTTCCCTCTGCCAAAATGTGCTCATTAATGGCACATACATAATTTTAGGTATGAAGGGGAGAGGCAAGGGAGCCTTTTTTTTGCCAGGAGAAAATGTCTCAAATTGAACCTCTGTCAACAGTTCCATCGACCGATTCCCCTGTGGGAGTTATGGATCTCTTTTAATGCTGTCTTAAAGAGATATTGACAGGTATTCCATTAAACAGCAGGTGTTCTGTTCTTAGGTAAATCATCTCTCTGTTATCAAAAAAAGGAAAAGCTGGGAAATCCCTAGAAATGTCTAAGAAGAACACACCAGGGTTGATGCTGTTCCCCTCCAAGGGGCTGCTGTGAGCAGCTGGGGTGTGCAGAGGGGGCTGCAGCCCCATGGCCACCATGAGCTCCTGTGGGGAGGGGTCCCTGCTGGGCTGGACCTGGAGCTGCTGGAGCGGGGGCTTCAGCCAGAACAAGCAGGACCAACCTCCTGTCCAGGGTGGCAGGTGTGCAGCAGGCCAGGTGTGGGCTGGGCTGGGTGTGGGGCGTGCACGCACAGACCCGCAGGCAGCGCCCTGCAGACACTCACATTTATTTGTCCCTACCCTCCTGGAGGCCACAGGGGAAGGGTGTGCAGCGTGTCCTGGTGCACAGACACCCAAATTCCTGTGCTTTACAGAGCCTGGGGTCGGGAGGCCACCTCGGTGTCTGTTTTGGGACAGTGCTCGGTGCTACGGCGGCACTGCTGTTCCTTCTTCCTCTGTGAGAGGGGCTACGTGGGCACAGAAAATGTGAAACTCACTGCTGCAAGCTCCATTACTGAAAGACTCGAGTCACTTTGGGTCACACATAATCTGGAATTTTCAGATATATGTAATATGCCACAATGTGAAATTCTTACAGATCTGTTGATTTTTAAGACTCACAATTTTAAAATGCTCTTCCACTAGCAGCAGAGGCTGTGTCCTGGTATGGTAAATATTGTTCAGAGATATGTCTGAAACAGTCCTTGCCACGGAGATCTTACAGTAGAATGTAATTAGAGTTCCCGATTCTGTAATATGCTATATTAATTAGCAGTCAAAATCCAATTTTTAAAGCCCAGCTTTGAAATGTATTTGCCCTTCAGGCCCCGTATCATTGTGCCACAGCTTGAAGTGTCCTGTGTTACTGGGCTGAGCATAAAATAAAAGACATCTCGTCATGTATTTCCCAGTTAGAAGGACGGGGGCCATGACCACTTGCCTTCTTCTTTTGGGAAATTTAGCGCTTTATTTTCAAAGTTGGATGTCCATGCTCTGCAGCCTCTCTGTCATTGGAGAAGGTGATGACACAAACCCTTGCCGGGCAGGCAGAGCCTGTGTAAGGATATGTTTTCTCCCAGCCCTGGTGAGTGAAACACGAGTGTGATTTGGGGGGGTCACAGCCCGAGCCCAGCAGTGCCCTGCCCTGCCCTGCCTGGCCTGGGCAGCCTGATCAGCTGCCGGGGTCCCTGGTGGAGCAGCACAGCAGATAAGGAAATTTTGTGAACCGTTTATTGTTTACTCTGAGTCAGTGTTTTGTTCCGTGGAGGCAGATTGTTCCTCCGGGCAATTTCAGGTTTTGACTGCTGGTCCTCCTTCTCCCTCCTCCCCTCCTCTCCCTGTCTGGGATGAAAGAGGGGAGGTTTGAATGCACATTGAACAGTGGTCCTAAATCTGGCTTCACCCCGAGCGCTGCTCAGAAATTTACATTTTCATGCTGGTGGAAGGATACATGTGAATCTCAATGATCTTTCAAAATTTTTCTTTAAATAAAAGCAAAGCTGTTGCTTGCCATTCATCCCATTGTGCAGGGGCAGAGGACAGCCAAAATGTGGTACTTGATAAAGGGAGAACCTTGTGCAGGGCTTCCATTTTCATATAAATGGTGTATATTTTACATCCTCGTCTTCCCGGGTGTGCAGTCTGACACCACCTTTTCCTCAAAGTAGAAATACAAGAAGTTTATACAGTAAAGTCTGTTGTATTTTTTTAGTATAGAAATATATATAATCGCAGTACAATTCATCCTAATCTTAGTATTAAACTTAGTGTAGAAATTAATATAATCTTATAAAGGAGATAGCGTGTAACAAATTATGATGAGGAAGATTAAAAGCACAAATGTGTCAAAGATGTTCTTGGTTTTATTTAACTCAGAGAAAGCTGTAAGTAAGTTTTGTATGTGCAACTTCTCCACAGAAAAAGATTGTCTGAATAAGTCTTTGAACTGCTGTGTTCTGAAGAGTAAAAATAAAACCAAAGAACATGCAAAAATAAAGCAATCACAGCCCTTCCTTCAGGCAGAAATCCTCCTTCTGTGTGCACGTCCACCCTGAAAAAAGCATGACATGCTCTGATGTGGTACTGGCAGAGGCCTTGGAGGACATCAGGTGCAGGTGTTGTGCCAGGCTTTGTGAGGGATGGAGCTCCCAGCAACAGCTGAGTGTGCCCAGAACTGCCCTCTCTGCCCCGGGTCGTGGTCTGTGGGGTGGGAAAGCGTCATCCTGGGGCAGCCCGGGGCTTGGCGACCCCCGCTGTGGTCCCTCAGCCATTCTGTGCTGATTCTGGGTGCCAGCTGCCCACCCGCCCCGGGGCAAAGCCGCCGCTGGGGGAGGCTGCTCCCGCCGGGGGCTGCTGCCCACGGGGAGAGCGACGGGACGGGGGCTGCAGGCTGCGGGGAGCGCGGCATTACGGGACCCCAGCACGCCCAGGGGCTGCTGCTGCTGCTGCTGCTGCTGGGCGAGCCAAGGGAGCCGCCAGGACAGTGCCGGAGTGGCCAGGCACCACCCACAGGGCACTGGGATTGCCTGCGGGACACAGTGATTCACCCAAATAAGCAAATGAAATCAGAAGGAAGGGGGAGTGTCTGTCAATTTGAGAAGAGTTTTGTGATTTATTTTGTGATCTACAGCCAGACAAAACACTGTGGTCAGAGAGAAGTGTGGTGCAGATTTTTCTATGTGTGTCTACAGCAGGATTTCACCTTGGTTGCAGAGGCAAAACTCTCCCTAGGTGCTTCAGTCTGAGGAATTTATTGTGTGTGAAAACAAAGCCTTATGCAATCTATTGTGAATTAGAATTAACTTTTACATCACCAAACACATTTAGTAAAGGGAGATTTTGTTGTAATATTTCATTCAGCAGTAAAGCTCTTATATTTATTTTCTGAGTGGAGCAGTTTTAGCTTCTTGTATTAGAAGCATTTGAATCATTGTATCATGGTTTTCCCCTGTGAAGCTGGGGATTTTGACAGTGAAGAAGAGAAACTTGGTTGGTTTGCCCTCAGGAAGGACATGCCTAGTGATTAGCAGGAGTTAATTCGCTGGTAATTTTGATCTGTGACCATTCTGCATGTGCATTTCTGTGCAACACGGCACTTGCGGTGCTGACTGCCAAGGCAGAGCTTTGAATTACAAATTTTTCTTTATGAATTAATTTCCTTAACAGGCATTTAAGCCATAAATAATGCACTCCAATATGACAGTGTTTCTTTACTTTTCATGATCAGGCCTGGAAAGGCTGGGTTTTCTCTCGAGTACACCTGCCACTCACAGTGCCACGTGGCACTGTCCCATCCCTGCTCCCTGGGACCCCAGACCGTGCTGGGGTCCTGGCACGGGCACTCACTTTGTGTGCCACGACTCAGGGTCATACATTGCTCACATCACTTTTGTAACTGGCCAGTTAGTGCATTGTTAATGTCTCGGGGGCAGTCGTTGGCATGAGCAAGTGTTGAAAATAAGCATACCTCAGGGTGTGTTCAGGTGAGAACATGTGCTGGGAGCCCTGGCTGCTGAATGAGGAGCAGCAGTAAGCAGGTGTTGTGCTCTAAAGCACCTGAGTGACATACCTTGTGTCATGATACTACATCCCATGCTTCAGCCAAAATTACTGACTTTTTCAGTAAATGAGGAGAAAGACATAAAATTATAGATGATATAATTTTAATTTGTAGTCATCCCCCTTCCAATGGAAATTAATAGTACAATCACAATGGGAGACATTTTTGCTGTCTGTACATCGTGATGATGATGTGATTTGTGTTAGTAGCGTGGATGCCTCAGATTCAGGTGCAGAATGGGACAGTTTGCATTTACGAGTTGGCAAACACGCAGGATTAGTTTGCACACAGGTTGTAACGCTTGCTGTAAGGTACAGGTGAGGTGAGCACCTGCGCTGAGGCGGATCCTCGGGCAGCGGTGAGGAGCTGCTGCGGGAGCACAGCTCTGTGTGCACAGGCACAATTTTTAACAGCTCTGGCTGCATCCCTATTCCTCTAGCTTTGTGCCCTTTCATTTCCTTCTTGGCTTGTGTCTTTTCACTCCTGCCAGCCCAAAGACTGTGTGTGAGAAGGTTATGGCGTGACTGTCGATAATTCAGTGTGTCCTCCTGATTTATTGCACATTACCAGACCCTGTTTGGAAATAGATTTGCTCGGCTTACAGTCTGGGTGTCTGAGGTTATGCTCAGTCGTGTTGGCACGCAGCAGTCAGGATGCAGGGCTGCAGACAGACTTGGTGATTTTGCAGGGAGGAGAAGTGTATGCTCTGCAGTAACTTCTTGTTCCTCGTGCTCGTACGCTTGCAGCCTCTGGGCTGGAGCTGAGCATCCCCACGGGTGCAGGCAGGGACAACTCCAAGGGCTGGAATCAGGACCTTTGGAGATCATGCCTCTGGAAGAATTAAATCTCCACCTGAATTTAAACCCCAGGGGTCAGGACAAGAGTGTGGTGTCAGAAAAACTCCTCACAATAGTTGCACATGTGCTGATCCTCAAGGGAGGCAGATTTGGTGCCCGGCGGGTCAGTAGCTTTCCTTTACCAAAGATGGAACTAGTTCCTCTGCTTTAGTACATCAAAATCTGTTAGCAGTTTCAATAACTGCAGTAATCATCGTATTGAATATATGACAGGAAAATATTCATACAAATTAAATGTAATTAATTTTATTTTTGTTTTTCAGGAAAAGGTGATGTGGACTGGTCCATCTCTCATAAAGACTTAGAGGTAAATACAGACAACCAAATTTTTCTATAATTCTTTTCTTTATTGCTTATTAACAAGCAGAATACAGTAAATGGGATTGAAAGACCCCTCTGTGGTGCTTTTGTGGGACAATTAGCAGTGTGTCCTCCTACAGGAGGAAGGAGTTCTTGAGCTGGGGCTGGCACAGAGGCAGGAAGGGACAGTGATGGCAAGAGCTGGAGTGCTTCCACAGACTCCGCAAGGTGGACATCAGCTCTTCCTGCCTGGTCCCTTTGGAGCCCCAGGGCTGTTCCAGGGCAGCCTGGTCCCCGTCCCAGGCAGCTCTGGGAGCCAGCAGAGTGTGGAGCCTTCCCGGGCTCGGCGCAGGGGCAGCGTGGGGACGCTGCAGCCCAGAGTTCTCAGGCGAGGTACTGGAGCATCCCGGGGGAGTGAGCTTCAGCTGCTGTGTCCAACTCCTTCCCTTTTTCTTTGCACTGGCCTGTACTGCTGATACAATCGAGTGACATTAACAAATTCTTTCCCTGAGGAGAAGTGGTATTTTTATACCTCTCCTGTTCACTCATCCAAAATTTTGTGCATTTCTGTTAAACTTGTGATGTTTACTAGGCAATGGCAGTTGTAGATAGGATTTTCGATTCTGGCTGCCTACACAGAAAGTATGTGTGAGGTCACTGGGAGAGAGACAGTTGATTCCAGCTTATTTTTTTTTTTTTTTCCCCCCTTTTTCCTTTTTAAGTCTTTCTTTACAATTGCAAATTGCAGATTTCATCCAGACTTGTATAGCATTGTACTTTGTCCAAGCAGTTTGCCTTAATGTGTTCAAGGGAATATGTAACTTGCATTTGCAATTGATGTTCATTATATTTGTGTTCTGGAGAAAATTCTAGTTTGTTGTGACATAGCACAGTGAGTAAAAGTATCTTGGCTAATTGAGGGAAAGCTTCACAACTGCAGTTTTAAGTAGGAAAAAAGAATGTCCTGAAGCAGAAGTTCAAACGAGAACTTCTGTTCCAGACAATGCAGGTTTCTCTGTAACAGAATTACCCATTCCAATCCTGGATGTGTAAATTGTACATGTGAAACAGGAGATTTCTGCTGGATCACTGCCAGCAGTGACCTTTACAATTCCCAGTTCCCGAAGCACAGAATCTCAAGTGGCAAATGCATTTCTGTCTGTGTTTCACCAGGCACAGATCTCCAACTACGCGGGCGTGAGGCACAGCAGCATGCGGTACTACGCAGCTGACAAAAAGGTGACTTGTAGGAACTGCGACAGACCAGGACATTTGTCCAAGAACTGCCCCACTCCAAAGGTAAATGCAATGCTTGCATCACTTGAACATGCCCCTGTTTTCCTAATATGCCTTTGTGCTTGCTGTTAGAGGCGTTGTTTCAGTGGACTGTCCTTTCTTTGAAGCACTGCTCTGAGCTGCAGGCTAGCTTGCACAAAGTCAGCTTATTGCGTGAAATTATCCTTCTGTTTGGCAATGTCATTGTTTTTATAAAAGAAAAGTATGCAGAATTTTATCAAATAGAATCATATTGAATAGTTTGTGTTGGAAGAGACCTTAAAGACTAACTCCTTCCATCCCCCTGCCAAGGGCAGGAACAACTTCCACTAAACCATGCGGCTGCAAATGAAGAAAAAAAAATCCAAGTGCCATACAGAAACAATTTTTTTTTTCATATGGTAAAACAGTCAGTAAGTGTAAAATATTTTTCAGTTCTACTTTCAACAAGGAGAATCTATGGAATCAGGAATACAGCCTTAGTAAATAAGTGAACGCAGAAAGTGTAATGAGGCATGATATGAACAGTGTTAAAAACCGTGGGCAAGACGAAACTGGAGCTAACCTTAGGAAGCTGAGATAGATGCCAAATATTCCAAAAGTCTGTCCTGTGGTTAGGAGTTTAAAAGTCAGTCAGTACACTGTCAAGAAGTGGGAGCTATTGCATGACAGCCTGGATTTACCAGTCCCCACAAGAGAATCTGTTAAACCCTTGGGCCTTGGGGCTGTTACCCACGAGGACACTCAGAATGACCACATCCCGAGCAACCCTCGGGGGCAAACACACTCACTCACGGGGAGAACTGGCTGTACAGAGATACAGGTGTGGCCTCAGAGTAGTTGTCTGCGTGTGGCATTTGTCACTCCAGGTGCTGAGCTGCGTGAGTCACGGGGCTGTGCCGGTGAGTCCGGACGGACCCGAGTGCCCACCCAGCTCCCCCCGGCACAGCCCCCTGTGGGGGCTCAGGGCTGGAAGGATCCACTGGAGCAGTGTCGCTTACCATGATTCTGTTTCTGTTCCTCCACAGAAAGTTCCCCCGTGCTGCCTGTGTGCGGGAAGAGACCATCTGCAGCACAGCTGCCCGGCACGTTTCTGCCTGAACTGCTGCTTGCCCGGGCACTATTCCAGGGAGTGCCTGGAGAGAGCCTATTGGAACAAGCACTGCAACCGCTGCGACATGAAGGGCCACTATGCTGATGTGAGTATGGCCCCGGCAGAGATCGGGCGTGGTTTGGTTGGTGTCTGCCAAAAACTGAATGTACAACGGCTACAGTCTCCTCTTGTTTCTTTGATTTTACGGAGTGCCTATTTGTATAAGCATATGAAAATGTGTTTAGTCATTGTTTTACACTATCACAGTTTTCAAGGAGAGTGGTTCAAGGAAAACAAGCCAAAGCATTGTCAACACTTGGTCTTTAGTTTGGTGCAGTGTAGCAGTGGTGGACAAAGAAGTCCTTCTTCCTGGGGAATGAAAGGTGCAGGGAGGTTGAAATCAGGAGACACAGTATCTGTGAGCGTACAGGGAAGAAGTAAAGAGTAACTCTGATGCATCAGGAGTTCCAGATCTACGGTTTTTTCACTACGATCAGATACTAATCAGTGAAAATACTATTAGAGAGAAGGGCATAGAAGGCTTGAAGGCTTTTGGTGTGACAAGATCTACTACAGTAAAACACAGAAGAAAATTAAAGGGAGAACAAATGTAGTTGTCTCTTTCTTTCATCTTGTATTTTGTTATTAGGGTTTTATATGTCCCCAAATTTCAGTCCTATATGTAGCAGTCAAGCTTTTATGATATTTCTGTCTCTTGAATTAAACACAAATAATGATAAAAGGCAAACTGTGATAATTTTGGCATACATTCACACTTTAGTTTCTATCTACAGATATGGCCTGTATGTTTGGTTTTCAAAAACACCTGTGGGATTCCGTAAACACTGGATTTTTTGAAACTCAGAAATATTTGAATCTCTTTCTAAATGTCTCCTTCCGGCCTTTATTTCTTCTGTTTGGTCAAAGAGCATGTCACAGTGGTACATGAAATGTGCAAAGGACAACCAGCATATTTGAGAGTTGCTATTGCTTATGATATGTGAATGTGTTCCAGATGTACTTTTGCTTATAGCTAATGTGCCCACAGTACCTTTAAAGAATGTGAATTGTACATTTGTGCACCCTCATTCTGGTAGGCCGTGAGACAAAATTGCAATAGGTAATGAAGCATCTTTTCTTTGCCATCTTTTCTCTTTTAACATGGTGTGACACCAGTTCTCATAAACTGATGTTCTTTTCTTTAAAGCATCACGAGTGCTCTATCATGCAGGCATTGAAATCCTACCTGAGCCATGCAGGTTATCAGGAACATCACAGCATGGGTTTTTCCTGTTCATTTAGGTCCACCTTAAATCAGAAAGGTTTTTCTTTGAAGCTTTGGGCAGTTCTTGTGCGCTCCTGCGTGGGAAGTGTGAGGCTGCCTGTGTCATTCACCTGTGTGAATACTGGGGCATCAGAGCAGGAGGGCACCTGCCCAGCCCTCAGAGAGAGAGATGGCATGGCAGAGCAAAGGCAGAGGCATCAAAACCAATAGTAAATCTTTCCTGAGATCAGAGCAGAAAGCCTATGAAGCCAATAGGTGATCAAGACACAAAGGGAACACTTGCACGGGACAAGGCTGCTGCTCATGGCCTAAAGGCGTTTTTTTTGCATCTGGGATGTTCATAGTGGAAGAAACTAGGGATGTTCCCATGCTGAAACCTTACTTTGTGGAGGGGAGCACCAGAGAAGCTGTCACATGGAAGAGAATGTGAGGGTTCCTACAAATCTGTGAGTGGTAGCCCGTTACCAAAGCTGGGTAACGACTGCCCCAAAGCTGCAGAGGAGCATGAGGGTGAGATGGCCCAGGCAGTGATGGCAGCAGACACCTCCTGCCTGGTGCATGAGTGGTAACTGAGTTGGTAATGCAAGGACAGCGGGTAGGGGATGTCCCAGGGAGAGCTGGGGGTCCCACACTGCCAGCTGCACATGTGCACCAAGCCAGGGGGCAGGAACCGTGGTGGTGGCATGTTAGGATGGGTGTATAAATATAATATACATGTGGTGAATCAGGGCTGCTTTTGTAAAGGAAATCCCACTTCTCAGGGATCTCGGGAGTTCTTCAGAGGAGCAGGTTGCCAAGCATGTACGTAAACATGATCCAGGGGACAGAGCCTACAAATTCCAAAAGGCGTTTTACAAAGTTCCTGACCAAAAGCTTTCAAGCAAACTGGACAGGCCCGGAGTAAGAGGATAAAGGTGGGATATGCTAGTGTGACATGGCAAAGGGTGAACATCGGGGTGACAAGATTTGCTGCGAAGACTGAATTACTTACAGAGTCAGTGCTGTGAGCCAGCTGTGCAGAGCTGCCCAAGAACTGTAGGATTCAGAGGGAGATCACAACTAAATGGCAATTGAAATTGAGTGGCAATAAATGTAAAGTAAAATAATCCCATCTTGGCATATGGAATAACAGGTTCTGCATATTACTGTTCAGGACTCAGATTCTAGTTATGAGATACGATTCCACAAAAAAGCAGTTCAGTCCTCACAAGCTGTAAAAAAAAAAAAAAACAAAAACCTAGTGAAATGTTAGGAATCATCAGGAAAGCAAGAGCACCTGGGCAAAGCTTTGGTCCCTGTCTTCTGTATCCCTCAGCATGGCCACAGTTCCTCAGCCTGCAAGGGAGGTGACAGAGGCAAAGGTCTGTAAAGAGCCTCAGAATCATCTGCCGTGGGAGACAGTGGGCAGGGATCAGCTGTTCATCATTTCTTCCAGTGGACCTGAGGAAGGCAATAGAAGCCAGGTTGGGAAGAGGGAGTCCAAGGTGACTCCGTGCAGTCAGCAGCAGACCTGGAGGCTCCTCGCTGGGGGATGCAGACGTGCCCTGCTTCCTGAGGAAATGGGAGCAGTTCATGGAAGAAAAGTCACAGAAGCCTACAACACCAGGTTGGAAGGGACTTCATGGATCATCTGATCATCATCCCCAACGTTTCTTGGCAAAAGCATGGTCTACACAAGACAGCCCAGCCAAATCCTAGGAGTGTCCAATTCTGGGGAATCCACCAGTTCCCTCAAGAGATTATTGTTCTCATCGTGAAAAGTTTTCTCCTGAGATCTCCCCAGGAGTAACTTGTAGCTATCACCCCTTGTCTTTCCCATGTGACTTCTTGGAAAAAAGGGAAATCCCCATCTTCTTGTTATCAAACATACATTATGACATGCTTTGGATGCTCAAAGGAAGTTGTAATTTGTCTTCTTCAGCAAGTTTACTCCCCTTTACTGTAGCACAGAGGGTGCAGAACAGGCTCCTGTGCACAGTCTGTCAGACTGAGTTTCCACTTTGGTCCAGAAGTGAATGTGAGGCAGTTCAAGGTGCTTCCCCTAGTTTGTTTAGGAAGCATTCAAAGTTACTTAAAACATTTTAGGGTCATACATTTCTGATCTGCTGGATCAGTCTCTTCTCCTGGGACGGCGCTGAGAACATACAGAGTCCTCCTAGCTGGAGAGGTACTGGAAGCAGCCCGGCCTCGCACGGTTTCCTTGGGAGGGTGGTCAGAGGAGCTGCTTTTGACTGATGCAGTGGCAGTTAGGTGGATGTCATGAGCCTTGAGGTTGGTGTGCAGCCTCACCTGCCAGCAGCAGGGGTGGTAGAAGGACTCCATGGAGAGGGGCTGTAGCAGGGAGCAGGCAGAGGGGACAGTGCCTCCCTGTATAGCTGGGGAAACCAGCATGCGGGCGCTCGGTGAGCTGGATGGCTCTCCCAGGAGCTGGCAGACAGCAGTGCCCAGGTGCTTGGTGCCCTGTAGCCACGCTGTGTCTGATGGCCCCAGCCAAATGCCCACATACCCTTGTTGTCAGCACTCCGTCCCATGAACCACGGGGTGCCTCTACTGGCATCTTCTCTGCATATTCTGACAACTTTCTGGCCGTGCAAACCACCACTGGCCTCCTCTCCCTGGGGAGGTTCCTTCTGCCTTTGTTGTTCCTGGCACACTGCGGTGGGCTGGGATGGAGCTGGAGGTTGGGATCATTGCACGGGGGCAGCTGGCATCCATGCGGCCATTTCCCCTGGGCAGAGAGCACGATGCTTGCTCTGTCTCCTGAGCTCCCCAGTGTCCTTCCCCACCCTCCAGGCCTCTGGCTGTCCACACGCACCCGAGGGTGAGCATACGGCCGTGCCACCAACGGCCAGGGTGTCACCAGCAGCTCCCCAGCTCTGCCCGCGCGGCACCAGCGGCTGTCTGCACTGGCAGCATGGGGAGAGGTCTCGACATCTGCTTGTGCAGGAGTGGTTTTGAAGGGAAGCATTGTGTGTTTTCCGCGGCAGTTCCCATGCGGAGGTGATGAAAAGTGTGTGTTTTGGCAAATCTTTTGTTTTATTGTGGTGGCTTGCAGCGGGGCAGCTCCAAGCAGCCGCTGCCTCTTTGACAAAGCACCAGAGGATTCTGTTAAAAAGTTGTGTTTAGTAATTGTAGTCGTCGTGTCAGACCATAACTGACTCGGAGCTGAAGGATTTTTGCGAGATGAGTAGCTATGCCAGCAGGGACCCAAGTCTCCTGGGCCAGCCGCGCTCTCATTAAGATTTGCCGCTAGCCGTGGCGGTGTTCGGCAAGTATGTGACGTGCATGCTGTTATTGTATGCTTGGCTTGTCAGCCTGCAGCTTTCTGACACTCACTTATGTCACTCTTTATTCAGAGACGAAGAAGCTTTTGATAATTTGACAAGACAAGCTCTTAAACGATCTAGGTCATGGCCTTCACTGTCTGTGATTGTGAACATATTTCCTGAAAGCCCTGTCACTCATCACAGCTACATTTTCTCCCGGGGAGCCGCGGGCCCGTCCCGGTCTCCTGTCAGCGCGTGCATTTTGGTTATTCATACGCCAAATACAGTAGCGGGGTTTTTGCTCGCCTTTGGCCGGCGCTCGCATGTTAGCGGGGCTAATCCGCTCCCCGCGCCCGCGCCCCGCAGCGCCGCCGTCGAGGGCCCTCTCGGCGCGAGGCAGACGACCGGCCGAGGGGAGCGGAAAGCAGGAAAGGCCGCTTAGTGCCGGTTTTGTGTTTGCTCATTGTTGTGGAAATATGAGAACTGGTGGCAAGGGCCTCGTCTATTGAGCTCTCGAGTCCCGGTCTGCTGTCAGGGGCTGTTTGAGATTGAGTGTTTTATTTTCTTTGATGTTCACATTGGAGAATAGGGAAGTGGGAATTAAACAACAGATGCATTAAGCCGTTGTTCTGGTAAAACAATAATTAGCACCTGATAAAATTCAATATGGGTCAAAATGTGCGGCACCCAGTCTCGATTCGCCCATTATGGCGCCCTGCACTGGGCCAGGCGCAGGCACGAGTGACCGCCCTCGCACACCGGCTGGACGAGGTCCGTGGTGGCACGGCTCTGGGGGCAGCGGCGTGGGCCGGGTGTCACCGGCGTGGGCCGGGTGTCACCGGTGTGGGCCGGGTGTCACCGGCATGGGCCGGGTGTCACCGGTGTGGGCCGGGTGTCACCGGCATGGGCCGGGTGTCACCGGCGTGGGCCGGGTGTCACCGGCGCGGGGACGCTGCCCTCACCCGTGCGCTCCGTGGCCGCGCGGCGGCACTGGCACTGCCCTCTGGAGTAGGCACCTTTTGTGCTGGTACATCTAAATGCGAGTGGGGTCAGAGCACTGGGGCAGGAAATAAATGCAATTTTATTTTAATGTAGTTCATCACGCTGCCATAGTAGCTGGGTACCACGAGGGCTTTTCTTTAAATGAGGGCCGTTCATGGTTAAGTTCTTCTAAATAAATAGGGAAAATCATGGGTTTGGCAGTGGTTGTGTCTGGCTATGCTCTCTTCCATAGCAAGCCTCTCTGCTTCATTTGGGGAGCCAGTATTTGGTAGTAATTGTAAATCATACTATTTGTTATTCCACTATATAAGATGCAGACCACAGCCCAGAGCTGATGCAAAGTAATGAGGTTCCTGCTTAGGAGCATTATCTCTAAAAAGCTGTTGTTTAACAGTGACCCCTCCTCAGCTGTTGTACCCCACTTCATAATGCTGAGCAGCATTACCCCCACTCACCACCTGAACGAAGGAAAATGCTTACCCTTCCCTCACCACCTTCATCCTTACCTTATTCTGGTTTTCCTTCACCCTTAAAACGTCTCTGAGGATAAAACCCACCTCTGGACAGCACCACAAAGGGCCTGGGGCTGTGTCTCTCCCAGGGTTTTGAGAAGAGCTCTGCCAACTGTGCTTCTCACTCAGAGCTACAGATTTTTGCTCAAAGTGATGTCTTTGTGTCCAGAGCAGAAAAAATACCCAAACAAGCAATTACTCCAAAATAGAGTAATTTTGATATGATGATGATGATGGTTATTAAATAGCAGTCGTGTGAGTAAAGGTCATACCACAGAGTGGCATTTTGCCAGGATAGGACAAGTCACTGATTGCAATTGTTCAACCATATTAGCCCGGGCACACTGTGGTAATCGAAAACTATCCAGAACTAATGTATAAATAACTGCCTGCTACCCCTGAGCCGGACCAGCACAGCTGTCCTGCACAGCCTAAACCTCCTCAGGTCTGAGGGAGATGCTGAGAGCTCTGGTACAATATTTTTACAGGCTACAGAGTGTATGTATCTTGCTCTCGGAACCCTGGCTAAGTTAGGGAAGGAGGAAAATCCTTTTGTTTGTGCTCAAAGACAGCCTGAGTGTGTTCAAACTGTCAGATCCTCGGTGAGGAATGTGATGTCCTTCACACATTTCCTTTATAGGAATATTAATATAAAACTCAAATATTTACGCACAGTATTTGAGTAAGAAGAGAAATGTTGAACCATTACACTGAACAGATTGTAGATTTTTCTGCAGACAATTATGTTACTGGTGGAATGAATAATAAATATCATTTCCATTGCATCTGGGAAAAACACACTGTATGTGCCACAGGGTGACTGGCAAAAACTTGGATTTTATTTTGAGAGATACTGGTTGTGGTGTGGGTTTTTTTAATTAACACGTTCCATCAAAATAAAAGAAGGCAAGAATTTGGGCACGAGTGAAAAATTTATTCGAAATCTAAAGAAGTGTTAATAGTACTCATCTGCAAGTAGTCATGAGGCTGCAGTGTTTGAAATTGCAGCTGCAGCATATTATGGAGAAGCCGTGGAATACTATCTTTCTTTTTAAAGTACTTAAAATGAAGGCTGGCAAGCCAAGTTGCTAATTGTTCAAATGAGTACGGGGCCGTTCTAATAAGAGGATAAATGTTCTAAAGAGAAGTGAAAGCCCTCCGCTGCAGTAGCTGTGCACCAAAATGACAAAAAGTGCCACAATTTCCGTGTCTGTCTGGCTCAGGGACCGTCAGAAATACTGTACATTTTGTAAAAGCATTAAGAACCCCGGAGAGAGTGATCTGAGCCTTAGTGACCACCAACATGTTCTGAATTTGTTTTAAAGATCCCCATTTTCCTCTTTACCGTCTCTCATGTGTCCCTCAGGTCAATTGTGTCACTGTTGTGACTCAAAAACCTGCTCTGAATTTTTTTTTTTTTTTTTTTTTCAAAGGGCTGCACTTAGGACTTGGTGTGAAAGTCTGGCAATTAAAAAAAATTAAAAGTAAAAAAAAAAGCAAGCAAGTAATTGTAAAAATAGCAACATTAAAACAATCTGTTATGGTTCTTGTTTACAACTCATCTGACATGAGGCTGCTGAGGATTATTACATGTAACAATTATATTTTGATTAGGAAAGAGATACGTACAAAAAAGATAAAATATTTCTGTTCCTACGTGAAAGGAAGGCACCTTGTGATTTAATTTCTAGAGCGTTATGTAAATTTGAAATGTCAGAAAATGTAGAATTTAAATCCGCCCCTGTTTGTTTTGCAGCATTAATGCTTCCTACAGTCACGAACACGCTGCTCTCCCAAACTTCTGCCCCTCGGAGAAAAAGGGCAGAGAGAAAACTGTTACTGGCTTTCTGACAATGGCAGGGAGTGTGTTAAACCAGTGTAAAATTCAATTAAACTGTCTAGCCGGGTTTTTGAAGCTGAAATGCAGACCCTTTCAGTTAAGCTTCTTATTTTCCTGTGACCGACACCAGTGGATACTGTGTTATGCCAAAACCAACAGGCTGTAAAGCACCTTGTTTCATGCTCCTAGCTGATCAATATTTTTATTTTCCAGGCTTGCCCAGAAATATGGAGGCAGTATCACCTAACAGTAAGTAGAAACACCTTTTTTATTTTCTTCTACACCCAACCTATTTACTCCTCTGTGAACTGCTGACCATAAAATATAGATAAGCATCTTCTCTGAGAAGATAATAAACATCTCAAGAGTTTTTGAACTGAAGAAGGCAATGAAACACTGTCCCTATTTTTTAAGCATCTTTAAAACTTCTGTTTTCATTTTAATACTGTAATGCTTAAATTAGTGCTTTGCCTCTCTTCTCTCAGTGACCACATTTACACATAGAAAGAGCGTTAAATTTTAAGTTGGGATGCATAGCAGAGGCAGTAATCCCATCTCAGATATCCCAGATGCTGGTAATTAGTCGCTCTGTGTGACAAAGCTTTCTTCTTAAATGAGTGAAATAAATCTCAGTTAGAGCAGAGACACGAATTTGAGGAAAAACACTTCATAAACTTTTGCAGATAATTTATAATTAGTCAGGATATAGCTGTGGCTGCTTGTTTGGCCTGCCTTAGTTGATTGTTAGTCCCTTAAACAAGAAAATAAAACTTTGTGAAACTGTACCAGTTTATTACTTAAGATTTTTCCTAATATATAAAACAGATATAAAAATAAAACAAAATGCATACAAATTTGGTCAATATTGAAACCTGGTACAGTATTTAACCAGTGAAAACAAATTCTTGCATTGGTGTCACAGTTCTTAAATACATTAATTTCTGAAATTGTCAAACATAAGAACACCTTTAAAAATCAGGGTTTTGTTGTTCCTCTGAACTTTTGCTGTCGTTGCTCCCCAGATCGGCCTCACACGTATTTTGCTGTTACAGATAATTAAACCCCTGTTCTCTGCACTAAACAAAGTAGAAAAGTTTCTCCACTACTTTTCTTTTTGGATCTTGGGCTTTTTCTCTGAGGCAGTAGATGGGATGTGCTTTATAATTTGTGCCTCCACCTCTTCATGGCAGTGGAATGCTCTTTTTTTCTGCTTTTTTCTTCAAAATTCAATGAATAGAAGAAATCTGCACTTAAAACCTCTCGTTTGTGTTTTGTGCATAATGATTCTAACACAAAGATCTGCCCTGGAAATCCTCCACCCTTCCTGAGAATTTACTTTTAAACAGATTTGGTACAGACTTTTTGTTGGTTTGGTTGGCTTTGGTTATTTTTTTAAAGAGAAACATTATGAGCAAAAAAAAAGGTGCAATCACTGAGTATTTTTGTTTGTTTTGTTTTTAAATTGGATGAAGAAAAAAGGTAAATGCTGTCTTTCATTATAATCCCTAAGGGTGCATGTAAAAACAATTTCTGAAATGTTTATAACATTTGCAACTTAAAAATCAGATAGAAATATTTGGTGCAGTAACATCCTGGGTTCTGTTTTTTACTGAGATAAAAGATGTAATTTAATTTTAGTCTTACCTGTCATTGAAAATTCCTCAAAAAGTGGGTTGCCATCAACACTTGCAAAATATTTATGGCTGTAAAAAAAAAAAGCAAGGGGTAGCTTCAACTTGACCAAGTGCTGTACTAGGCTAAAATTTCAGGTATCCTGAGGTAGGAAATTATTTCTGTGTATTTTGTAGAAAGCATTTGGGGTTTACACTTAGTGTAAGGTAAAGCTAATAAAAGGCGTCAGTGTTAGAAAATGTAGTGGTTACAAATATGGGCATATTAATAAAAGTACCCATTTGGAAATTTATGGGGCATTTTAGGGACATTTTGAAATGTGGTCAAATATGCACACTCACAGATTAATTGGTATTGCATCAGGCCCTACATTCTGATAAATAGATTTTTATTTTGCAGTGAATTGCAGTTTATCTGCAAATAATACACATTTCTGACATGTGGGAAATGTTTTGCACGCCTTCATTTCTTGCATGGAACTTTGGCTCGAAGTTACATAAGCAGTTGGGTTAAGCCTGGAATTTAAAAATTTGTATGGTAAAATACATGGTTGATATTTGCAATAAGTAAAGGAAAAGAAACGGCATTATCTGAATTGTTTAAAATTTATCTTTCAATATTCCCTTTAAATATTCTGTTTTGCACACGAAGCAGAGCAGGAGAAAATACTGTTCTGGCAAGAAGCAAAACTCCTAACATAGAATTTTATATAATGTTTAAATATATTTTTAAAATTTATTTATTTATGTTTATTGTTAGATATAGCTGTAGGATTGTAACAAAAAGCCCAGGTTTATTACTGTCATATCTGCACAGTAGCATTTCGCCACAGCAATTATCCTACAGTTTTCCAGCTGTAGAACAAGTACTCCGGTACAAACAGGACAGCAGCGTTAGGAGAAATACCACACGTTTAAAACAAAAGTGGTGCTGCGGCTGTCACGGCCCACAGAGGCTGCCCAGCTGCTGGGGCCGCAGAGGAGCTTCTCCGGCACCTCAGCCGGGGCTGCAGCCGGTGGAGTGGACCCGGTAGCGGTGACGCGCCGGCGAGCACCGCACATGGGGGTCCGCGTACGTGCACGGACCCTCGGGCCTTCTGTTTTGTGGCAGCACACCGGATTTCTGCGCACGGAGGGCTGTCACTGAGCTGGCCCCAGCGCTTTGCGTTCCACACGGTATTCCCAGTCCATTTCTGTGAGTGCTGGTGAAGAGCCACACGGCCTTCCACCTCTCTCCTTTATGAGGCTTTTGGTTATTTCATTAATTTCCCGTCACTTTCCTAGGAGATGGACTGCCATCTATTGACTCCTCAGAGCCCCTGCACGGCGTGCGGGGCCGCCCGAACAATGACTCAATAACAAACCCATTCTGCTCCTGGGGATGGTGGTGGGGTTTGTTGACGTTGGCCATGGTGACAAATTTGAGCGCATTGCAAATAATTTGTTGTATGGGCAGAAACATCTTATTCCAGCCAAAACACACTGCCGGCGCAAGGAATCTTATGAAGAAATGGCAAAAAGGATTGTTAGTGGAATATTTTAATTTGCCTTTTGATGGAAAAAAAGATTATCATAAGGCATTCAGTGAAGCTTAAATCTAAGGGCTGGGTGATAATCAAAGCTTTATAAGTGGCTGAAAGTACTTTCTTTAAACTTGTTCTTTCAACTCTTTCAACTAAAATTATTCTGAAAAAAATCCCCAGTTAAAGTCAGCAGAAAAATCCAACTCCCGCTGTGGTTTACAATACTATGTAATAATGTCTTTAGGGTGGTGATTTAAAACTTTTGCAGATCATTTTCATCACAGCTACTCTCTTTATTTCTCCTGTGTCAGAGAAGGGCAATCGTATTTGTCAAAATATATTTCAAGTTTTATTCGTGTATTTTGTAAATTGGTTCATACCCACTAAGGTTTATCAAAGGGGTTATTGTCAATCACATAACAGGACAAAGACTTCTTTGACAGATTCAGGATAAACAGTTTTGATCATAGCTTGCTGGAGTGTCAGTGAAGATATGTGTGATTTTTTTTGGGCAGAAGGAGTTGGGAGGCCTTGTTGAGCTCTTTGTTCTGGGCTATGAGGAGGCTTAGCTTACAGCTCAGGCTTCCAAATGCCAGGCGCTCCACGAACCCAGAGAGACGCGGCCCGTGTTCCACAAGACATGCCATCACATCCCCTCTCCACCCTAAGGGTACAGGGGTGCACACAGCAGTGGTTTTTCACCCTCAGAGCACTTGGCGCTTTCTCGTTCCCTTTCTCCTCACTCCAGAGTTGAGCTATAAATGAAGTGTTATTTATTACGCATTGTAAGTGGAGGCCAGGTTACAGCCCTCTAACAAACAAAACAGATAAACCACCCACAAATGCTAAAAAAAGTGGTGGAAAAACTTGTGAGAAGGCACCCAATGATTTTCATTTGTTTGTTTCAGTTTTGCAGTTTATTCCGTAAAATATACAATATTTCCCCTCGAGTTTGTCCTGCTGCCTCTGTGCCTCACCATGTGGCCTGTGGCAGCTGCTGCCCTCAGTGGGCCCAGGCTGTGGAGGGGCAGTGCTGGGGTCACATTCCGCAGTGGACAGCCCTTGTCCCCTCTGCTGCTGGTGTGGGCAGCCCGGCGCTCTGCGCTGGCCGTCCGGGGAGCGCCGTGGCCTGGGCTGCCCACGCTGACCAGCGGCTGCGGCCTCACCCCCGTCCCGTGGGCTGCGGGCCCTCTGTGGCCTGAGCGGCCTGCTGAAGCTGCTGCTAGTGGTAGCACCCAGCCAGCAGCTGACATCACTGGAGAAAAACGGGGAAATGCATTTATCCTCAGTGCATAGAGCCGTGTTTTGCTCTGGGTGTGAGGTCGCGCTCGTGCCGTGAGGCCCCGGAGTGTAGCCGGGCTGCCGCAGTCATGGCAGTGCTGGTGGGGCAGCCAGCGCAGCGCCTCGGCGTGTTTCGGTGTCGCACGGAGAGCGGGCTGGCCGCGGCTCTCGCCACAGCTGCCGTGCCATGCAGGAGTGCCTTGTGCCATACAGGAACGGCCGTGGCAGGGTGAGGATACCGCTGTCGAACAGGAATGAACTGTGCAAGTGTTACAACCTTCCTCAGTAAATATCAACTGAGTAAAGAAATTCTGTCCCTAAAATGACCAGAGCGAGTTTTTTATTTTCCAGAGGTGCCTCTTGCTGTTGATGTGTGTTTTAAAATATAAATCTCGCTGGGAGAGAGTGTTTTCTTTCTGTAGGGATGTCTCATTTTTAATAACCCCTTCGTGCCCTGGTGCCACTCCAGCCAGCCACACTGACTCCGTCCCCTGTGCCCTGCCTTCACCAGCCCCGTCTGTGTGGATTCTCCCACAGCAAGATGGCCACCAGCAGGGCTGTAGAACCATCAGAATTCCTAATTAGCAGAAGCTAGCGTTTACCACACTTCTTGACAGTTTGTTAATCTTACTTTTGATCTACTTACATAAAGGAAGGTGAACCAGGAACTGGCTGATTTGGCCCCGTGTATGAAGGGCACGAAGGGACATGCATCTTTTGTGTTTAAATGTTGCGCTCAGATTTCTTTGTGTGCATGATTACAATTCCTCATGGCCTGCTACTTTTTCCCTGATTTGAAAATGTAAGCCATATCCCTACAAGTAAATTTCTATCTGTTACAGTGTGATTTCCAGAAAGGGAAAATTAAAAATTATACATCCCTGGCAGAAAATATTTAAGCAAGAGAGAGAGAGAGGACATTTGGTTTCCAGAGATTTTTTTAGGTGTTGAGTGGTGAGGGAAGCGGTGGGTTTAGGGGTATTTTGGGGAGGAGGTTAATTCCTGGGTTCCTGGCAGCTGTGGCTGTGACATGGGCGCAGGGCTGGCTCCACTGGCCATGACACAATGACCATGGGGTCAGCACGCCCCTCTGGAATGCTTCAGCACCTGGCCAGTCTCTCTCCAGGTGTGTCAAGGCTATTTCTAGCAGCTCTAGGAAAAAAGAAACAAAACAGTCTGTTTGTGAAATAGGCGATGTATTTCTCGTACTTTGGGATCCCGGAGTGGGCCCTCATGTGCCATTGCTTCAGTATCCATTCAGCAGGATATTTTACAGGGAAGGCAGCTCAGAATTCCCTGGGATATGGATTTAGGGTAAAGATGACTCTGGCTCTTGTGAGCTTTGGGGCACATGAGCACCTGGAGCATGACGGTGTCCAGATACCTGCTTGGGAGGTGCTCGGGTTTGTGAAGATTTTCTGCCCTTGGAGAGGTTGCTTGCCCTGAAAGCCGGAGGAGGAGCTGGGGCAGAGCTTGGCCAGCAACAGGCAGATACTTTGGTTTTAAACTCTCTGTGTTGTCCAAACCTGACCCCTCTTGCAAGTGGTTTTCAGGGTCAGAGATGCTCCTGACATGTTGCCATCCCTGCACAGCTCTGCTGGAGAAAGCCAACAGGTCAGAGGGGGTTGGTGTGCTGGGCAAAGGGATTTTACTGTTTACTTTCCCCTACTAATTGCAATTTGCTGTGTTGCCACTCTCTTTCAAGTTTCAGATACTTTTTGAGGCTATCAGAAACCTAAACCCCAAATCTTTTACTATTGCAAAGGAGTCATATTGCACAAAAGATTTTCTTTCTGATGGCTTTTTTGTTCAGAAGACAAAGACGGTTTCAGGTCCTGAAATAACTGTTAGGTTTGTGAGTTCAAAGCATATGCTACAGCTTTCAGTACAAAAGCATGCTAGCTAAAAGTTCTTTCCCACTTATTGCTTGAAAGGTGAATTTAAATTATGATGGGGGAAAAAAAGTACCTTTAGTAACCCTGTGTAAATATTCTGCAAGGACCTGAGTGGACGTTTCAGGTGGGATGCAGAACCTTCCAGCAGCACAGGTATCCCCTGCCACTTACCTTCAACGTGTAGTAATCATGGTAGGAAGTGTCCTGCTCTCTCTAACCTTTATCTGTCTCGTGTTCCTCTGCACCTGCTCCCCAGAAAACAAAACAAAAGGTGCTTTTAAATTGAGGGCTAAGGAGAGATTACATCCTGACCAAAAACCGCATTTGTGGAAGCAGTCTGGAAAGGGGGAGAGAGTAGAATGGAGAGCTCAGCTGACTGAACATTTCTGTGATTTTGGGGCTTCAAACGACCTTGTGGTGTTCGTCTGGGAGAGCGGCGTGGCTCAGAGAACCCCGGCTTCAGCACGCGTGTTGAGGTGCTGTCAGCAGCCCTGTTTGCTGCAAAAGCAGTATCTTTCCCATCTGGCTGGGAAAGGGAAAGGGAGAGGAGCCGGGGATGGAAATTAATGTATTTTACTATGTTAAATCTCTGGTCAGCTAACCCCCCCCCGCATGTCTCGGACGCTCTTTGTGCAGTACATGACGTTTGGTGGCATGGGTCCCTCCAGCCCAGCACACCCAAAACCAGAGAGGTTAGGGTTATTTTTGTGGTACTGGTTATTTTTGTTGGGTGACTGGTTGATTATTCAAAGGGAATAATCAGGGAAGGTTTGCTGCTGAAATATTTCCCCTTCATATACTGAACTGCAGTTCTCTTGAAGGAAAGGATTAGGATGATTTTTTTCTTTAACGTTTACAAAATCAGTTTAAAAATTTCACCTCTCTTTCCTTTAGTTTGAAAAGGCTAACTTACATAAGCATTTACATTATAATCATTATTTCAAGTATTAACCATCTAATTAAGGAATATAGAATTTTCAAGCTAAAATGAGGTTTCCAATGCGTTTTAAAAGCATTTGAGGAAAAAAAAAATTCTGTGCCCTCTTTCTGCAGTCACTGCTATGTATGAATGCTCATATTAAAGTTCCTACATTCTGAGAATTTCTCCAAACACGATATGAAGGTATCTTTTTAAAGTTTTGTTAGACCTTTGAACCAGTCTCAAAATTCTGTAGGAAGCCAAAAAGCATCTGCAAATTTAACAGACATTTTAGGATGTGGGGAAAAAAACCACGGTTGCACACAATGTGCATAAAATGCCACAAAATGGGTCTTGGTGCATTTTCCTATTGCAGAGTGGAGAAAGTACAAAAAGTCAGTAGATCTGTTTGCACGGCGTGGTTCGTGTGTCGCGGCAGCCCAGAGCTCGTGCTGGTAAGACTGTAACTTCCTCAAGTTATGCTCGATCATGCTAATAATCTACGGATTAGGGCTCCCTAAAAATATTCACTGATTTAATTCCAAGAGGGTCTATCATGTCAATGATATTAATACATCTTGTTAGGTCCTGTCATGTGTATAGAAAAGTTTCTATCCCCGTGACAGAATTATCCTGATTTTGATTTCAAGTGTTGAAGAATCAAGTATAAAGGGAATTAAAGGAGCCGAGGGCCCACACAGAGTGGTGGGGAGCACGGAGCTGTGAGCAGGTGCTCACAGAGAAGCCTCAGAAGTGCGTGTGAGGTGCACTGTGTGTGCACACATGCTGTGCCACCCAGTAGGGGCTACAGAAGGAGGCATCCCACGGAGTTTTTGGCTACGGGGGAGTGAAGGTGGGCATTCGGTTTTGGCTCATTCTTTAATGTTGGATTTGGGTTAAATTAGCATTTGACAAACATACCCCAACAGCCGTGAGAGCGCCTGTGCAACGGGCAGAGGAAGCCCCCCGTGAAGGAGTGGGCACTGCAGTCAGTGTGTGGCCTGGCCCCTTCCCCTGGTCCTTGGGGTCCCCGCGGTGCAGCGCTGCCCGTGCAGCGTGGTCAGGTGGAGAGCAGGAGGCACTGCCTTTACACCACAGCAGGTGAGGGCTTCGCAGGGGAAGGACAGTCAATGCCTGGTTCAGAGTTTCTTACAGGTCTGCCCAAAAGTGGCTTGTCTTTTTTTTTTTTTTTTTTT
>VZSE01011844.1:73502-76002 GCA_013398275.1 Promerops cafer
TTTTTGCTTCCCTCAAACCTGCAGTTTCTCCAGCTGTGGTCTCTGCTCACCTTGTAGCCAACAGAAAGTATTTTTGTGTTGTTTCTTAAATATGCAGTTATTTCTGTTTCTAAAGAATTTTTATAACTTCTTTTGGCCCTTAAAAAATGGGGTGATAAGCACCTGTGCAGCACAGACACTGGAGGGTTTCTGTGGACTGTGCGATAACCCTGACATATCTCCTCCTTTGAAATTAATTGCCCTGGATTTGAATGAGATACCCAGCTTCTGTCTGAGTTGTTTTGATGAGAGCTAGTTAAATTCATTCTGATTTTCTGATGGTGGCATCAGGAAGGAAAGAGAGGAAAAATGATAGCACTGAGATACTCAAAAGTTGGTCTGGAGGAAACTGTTTTGGTCAACAGCATATTTACATGGTGTGAGAGAGCAGAAACCTGATATGCTCTGATCCATTTTTAGACACTGTATAGTATTCAGGAAGTCCCAAGTCACATTAAAGTAAAAACTTCATGGAATTGAAAACAATTTTAAAAACCAGGTGTGCAAAAAGGACATGGAGAAGCTTTTGTTTGTCAGTGGTTGTGTACAAGCTGTCACACATTTCTGCAAGGACATATTCAGGGTGAATGTCACTCGTCATGAATCTAGGTGCAAATAACTGCTATTCCTGAATATATATGATGCTCTTTAATGGAGAGCACATGAAAAAATTATGAGAAAATGGATAAACATTAACACGTGCAGTTGGCATGTTGGTAATGTAAGGAAAGTGCTTCTGTGGAATTGTCCGTTAGTGAAGGATGCTGCATGCTGAAGCCGAGCTGCTGGGGAGTTTAAAGGGAAAAGATTCAATTATTATCTATTTAAAATGTACCCCAAGACTCAGTTCTCCCAAACTGCTGCACTGCTCACTTGGCATCTCATATTCTTTGGCAGAACTAAAAGTTTTTCCCATGTTTACTTCCATTTCAGCTGTGATTAAAAATCACTTCCAAAAAAATATTTATTAGGAGGCTATTTATCAAGAAATTCCTAATAAGAGTGCGACTCTAAGAAACTTATTCAGAAATGGTACTTCCTCCTTTTGGGTTCGTTGGTGAGGGATGATCAGTAGATAAAGATTAAAGATTAAAAGTGAGAGAAAGGAAGCTGTAAATCATCTGGAATGACGGTAAAAATTAAAACCTTGGGGTCTGTCAGGCTCCCCCGTGTATTAGCTAATAAATATAACTGTGCTTTAGTTCTGTTCATCTTCTGAGTTTACAGGCTTTGCAAATGTTTGTTTTCAGATTAATGTATGAATGTATGTGTAACTATGCATATGCTTAGTGCTGGGGCAGCCGGTGCTGTGCCCTGGCAGATACATAGATGTATAGAGATATGTATAAACATTTGGCCAATCCCCCAATAAACATTCAAATAAAATATACATGTCCCAGTGCATGAGTCTCCTCCTCCTCCTCTTCCTCCTCCACCTCCTTTTCCTTCTCCTCCTCCTCCTCCCTCTTCTCCACACGGTCTCTCCCCACCTCCCCCACCCCACTTCAAAGCTTGTGGTCCTTTCTCCATCCGTGTACTAAAAGGTTTCTTTGTGAGCCAGGCCATTTGTCCGTCATTGTTTGGGGCCCAAACGGTGGTAAAATACCCTGTCACCGATCTGGAGCACGGTGAATGGCAGCTTCTCTCCGGACAATTGGCGGCGGTGCCGAGAAATATTCCTGAGAGGATTATTTAACCTTTCAATTTAGGGGGCACAAAGCCCGGCTGATTAATGAACTTTCTGATGGGCGCCGATAAGCGGATCTATTTCTTTATTTCCTCCAAAAGTGATTCCTTCTCCTGTCCCATATTACTATAATCTTAAACATAAAATGTGGCAAATAGATTAAAAAACAGCACTAAAGAGTTTATCTGGCTAGCAAACTGAAGGAGCTAAATTAAAATTGGTAATGAAAGCAGTGGCTGAGCCCTGTATATGGTTTTTAAATGCGCTGTGTATTTTGAAGAGACTTATTCTCCAGCCTGCCTGGTAATGACTGCTTTGGGTGCGCGGTCCGGGTCCAGCTTCTGTTATCCCCCCAAAAAAATGAGTTGTGTTATCTGGATGACTGCAGACACATATGCATCCCCCTTTCTCACTGCATGGGCAGACAAGGTCGATAGCATTACAAGGTATTTGTGGCAGTGCTTGTTTCAGTTTTCAGAGCTGCCAGTTTTCAGCCAGATTTGAATTACAAAAGAAGAAGCTGGCATGAAAATTGAAAGGGTTTATCGGCTAGTCTGAAGCCTCATAGCACATTGCTTATTTATGCAGTCCATTTGCACCAGGAAATGTAAAAAGGAAATACATTTTAAAAATAAGGTCATAAAGACCCAGATATGTTTAAGATGGCAAATAAAATATAGATACCTATAATATCTTTCCAGGAAACGATTTCACTTAATGTTGCACATTACTTCGGAGGAGCATTTATGTTACTGTCATAAATTTGTGTGTTTG
>VZSE01011844.1:81002-95239 GCA_013398275.1 Promerops cafer
ATTCCTGCAATGAGCTTTGCCAAGTGCTACAATTTTCTGTGACAGCTGGGCCACTCTTCCGTCTCCTTTAGCCCCAGAGAAGGGGGAAGGAAACACGCAGAGTTCAATAAGGCCGCTCCTAAGCCCCACTGCTTTTGGGCCAGGATTCCTGCATTTCCTGTTAGTCCTGCTGCCTGCCCGTGCCGTGGCCTGTGGCACCATGTCTGTGCCGTGGAGCATGGGACTGGCCTGCATTCCCTCTGTGGGCCATGGCATTGTGCCTCCCCAGCTGTATCTGACGGCCCCTGTGAGAGAGGAGGGGCTGCGACACAAGGAGCAGGGGACAGATAAGTCAGCAGTTTGCATTCAGAGCTGAAATAACATGGCCTGGTGGACAAGATGCCAGCGATGCCTCTTCCCACCTCATTTGTGATGCTCAGGCTGAACCTGGCTCTACAAAATTACAGTAAAGTAAGCTACTCGCTGCTTTTTCAAACTTAATATTCCAACAGCAAGCAGGAGTGTATTGATCTAGGCTTAATAAAATTATATTTATGTAATTTCAATTTATTTTTAATTCAGCACTAATTCAGAATACCGGCAGACCTAATTCTTGCCCGTTTCCACCTTGCAGACAAAGCCAGGGCCCATCAAGGCAGGCGGGTCCCACTCGGAGCGCTCGGTGTCCGTGTACTGCTACAACTGCTCCCGCCAAGGACACTTTGGATATGTAAGTCTCGGCACTCCCCGCCAGCTCTGCACTCCGCGGGGTGGAAATCCATCCCTGCCGCGCTGCTGCGAGCGGTGGGAGGGAGGAGCTGCAGAAGCCGAGCTGGCCTGTGTGACACCAGAGGGGGGTGGCCGCTCCTCGGCGGGGCCAGTGTGAAAGGGGATCTCACCCATCCAAGTTAAAGATAGGCAAGGAACAGCTGCTGCCTCTCCTTGGCAGGGTCCTTGATTTGAGACTGCCTGGGAGAGAGAATATTCCTTGGAAAACAGTTGCTGAATACAGCTTTATTTCCCCCCTTTCTCTTTTTCCCATTAGTGCCTCACTACCACATTCAACATCACATCAGGTTTTTCATCACAATCAGCCCAAGTATTTGAGTGCTGCTTTGGGAATCTTCCATTTCTGCCTGGCTATGATGATCCTTATTTGTAATTTCCTACTTTAGTTCAACATCTGAACTAAGTTTGGCATTGTCCTTCTGTAAGGTGCAGCCTGGTAAAGGTCATGAGCCCTAAGTGCCTTCAGTAAAAACAGGAGATGTGCTGCATCTTCCAGGGTGTTTGGGTAATATTTATCACCTTTTTTTGGTGCCTATCATGATAAGTTCAACTCTGTACCTGCAATTACCAACATAAAACAAATAATAGGGTTTTTTCTTTTATAGAATAAATGCAGGATCCAAACCACAAATATTCTAGAAAATTAATGTTAATCGGGCATTGGATGGGTTTAGTTTATTTTCTCCTGTGGCTTAGAAACAGCAAATTGCCAGCAAATTCCTCTCTTCCCTTCTGCCTGCTGTTGTGTGTCAGCCCCTTGAACTATCCAGTATGTTTTGTTAAAAGCTTGGGCCTCTAGTTTAGTTTACTTTTATTAAACTGTCCAAAAAATGGCACTGGAGGAGGACAGACATACATAGATACAAGTAAGGCTGCTGTAAAAGTAATGAGTAATTATTAAGGATGCTGTAAATTGATTACCTAAGTCATTAATAAGGCTGCTGTAAAAACAATTAGAAATTAGGTGTGAGGAGCTGATAGTAAATACTTTGATTGAAAATGGTAGAAACTGTACAAAATCAGAAAGGAAGCAAAGGAACTTTATGTCTCTCAAAGTTAAGGAAGATAAGAAAGTATCTGTGGTAGTGTACAAGGAGCAGAAAGAGGCTGAGCAATGACTGAAGGAAAGGGGGTAAGCCCATAGCAACATGAGAGGACAGAGATACCAGATCTTCCCATGTGCACACCAGTCCCAAAAACAGGCAGAACACTTCCAGGAAAACTGATTCCTCACTGCATTTCAGCCAAGCAAATGCCAAAAAGAAGCTGAGAAATGCAAAATACATCAAAAATGCCTCTCTGATCTGCCGTGCCTCAGGAAGGGAAAGAGGAGCAGGCAGGGACAGGGGTGGCACCGAGTGGTAGCAGCAGCACGTGCAGGAAAGCTGCTGGTCCCATGTGCAGAAACCAGGTGAGCAGAGGCTCCTGACAGCTCCTGGAGATTGGTGAGGCCCAGATGTCACTGGAATGGCTGCAAAGTGACAGAGAGTAGTTAGATTAGCTGTCAGGAAAAAATTCTTCCCTGGGAGGGTGGGCAGGCCCTGGCACAGGGTGCCCAGAGCAGCTGGGGCTGCCCCTGGATCCCTGGCAGTGCCCAAGGCCAGGCTGGACACTGGGGCTGGAGCACCTGGGACAGTGGGAGGTGTCCCTGCCATGGCAGGGGTGGGAATGGGATGATCTTTAAGGTCTCTACCAAGCCAAGCCATTGTGGGATCCTGTGTTTCTGTGACCTCAGCAGTATCTGAGAAGAGAAAGGTGACGAGGCAAAGCACAGCAGGTAACAGGCAAATTGCAAGGAGGATAAAGGAGAGCAAAGCACCTGCCAATATCACATGGTACCAAGATAAAAGGCAGAATCATAGGAAGTGTTCCTGTTAGCCTAGCTCTCAAGACATGGATAGAACTGTACAGCAGTGAAAAAATTTACATTCCTGCTCCAAGCTTTTGGGAAATAGACTGGCATGCACATGGTGGCAGAGTCAGCCCCTTCCTCGCCTCAGCTGTCTGTTCAGGGCTCTCCTCCTCTTCTTTTTCCTCTTTCTGTTCCCTGCCCTGTGAGGTGTGTGCACAGCAGCCTGCTGCAGGATTTGCCTGTGCTTTGTCCCTGTGGGGGAATGGCACACGGTGAGACCACCCACCCTGGCCATGGGCAGCTCCCCGTGGCTGCTCCCCCCTGTCCTTTGGCCTGGCACAGCTCTGCAGGGAGCCTCACCCAGAGCAGCCCAGCTGGTGCCAGGGCACTGCTTGTCTCTGAGGGGCCGGGCGTGTGCAGAGCAGGTGTTGGGCTCCTGCCTGGCAGCGGGACCGCCCTGTCCCTAAGGCCAGTAGCTGTGTCTGCCTGTTTACCTGTCCTCACCTGGTCTTCATCACCTGTTCTGAGGGTGTCACAGGTGTGTGGTAAGTGCAGTAAGGCAGGGGATTCCTTCTGTGTGCTCAGACAGCGCCGGTGCCTCGGTGTGTGCACAGGGATGACGAGCTGGTCATGAACACCTCCGTGCTGACCAGGACCTGGAGGACCTGGCCCATTTCACTTCCAGGACGTCACCACGCAGCCACCTCTAGTGACCTGCAATGTGTTTTGCAGGAGTGCTCGGAGAGGAGGATGCAGGGAAACATGTTCCCCACTTCCCCCTTCGTCTACTACTACGATGATGAGTGCGACATCAAGAGGAGAGCCAACAGGTTAAAAAGAAAGGTGGCAGGTACAGTGAGTTTTGGGAGATCCCCCCCACCTTTCAGTTCTGTGTTTGTGCATTTTAGAAACATTGTGGGATTACTTCCATGTGTTGGGAAAAGCTGCATGGATTTGAACAGGTAGCCTGGTGGTAGTAAAAGATTTGTGATTTTACTCATCCGTGTCTATCATGGAAATTGACTGTGTCAAAGTCACTCAGTGAGCATTGTCAGATGTTTTAATTCTGAAAAATCTGCTGACATCAAAAAAGCCATGAAATAGGAGGAAGGGGATTAAGTCACGATTTGTTAAGATTCTAGCCTGATGTCAGGAAAAACCCACAGTGAAAAAATCTGCCAGAGATAAATTTTTGTCTAACTTCATACGTAACAAAGGAGAGCTGTGAGGTTTCAGGTGCCAGGTTTTAGGTTTTTTAGGTATTGAAATAATCCTCTCTGCTTTCCAGACCTGCAGGAGGCTGGCCTTCTGCCCGAACAGTCTGAAACACCGTTGCAGGAAGAACAGCCTGAGGTGCCCAGCCACAAGAAAAAGAGCAAACTTTGGAAAGAACAACAGGGGAAGCAAAGCAGGAAGAGGGAGCAGCAAAAGAAGATGAAGGTGTCCCGGGCAAAGAAACCCCAGGAGGAGAAGGCCAGGGGGAGTGTTGAAATCCACTGTGAACCAGAGGACTTCCCTCGGGGGTACAAGCAGCAGGGGTGCAAGGGCAGCAGGGCCCGCCACAAGTCCCTTTTCCAGACACTCTCAGGCAGCAAGGCCATGTGCGTGCCGCAGCCTCTGGAAGGTGCCAAAAGGAAGAAGAAATGGAAAAAGCAGAAAAATGCTAGTCCTGACAGCAGGGACAATCTATTCCTTATAAAGCAGCGGAAGAAGAAGTCCAAACAGAAATCGTGGTGATGGCAGGTAGCACTGGCATTCCCTGGCTCTGGCTCTGCCTTCTCTCTATTCCTGTCCCTCTCCTAGCACATGAATTTGAGTCCATCCCTGACCTGGCATGCTGGCCACCATCACCCACCTCGTCCACCTCCACAGCCAGAGGGTGAGCTGTCCCCATGGCAAGCAGGACCCAGTGCTCCTGCCAGGGCTGGTCTCAGATTATGCTGTATGTTTATTTTCTTTGCTCGGGGGTGTATGGGCACGCTGAGTTTGGCGGGGTTGGTTCCTTCACCAGTGAGATGTGGCTGTGCTGTTGGAGCACAGGGACACGTGGGTCAGGGTGGAAAGCAGGACCGTGGCTGTAAAGCACATCCCCTCGGCCACCTCACTCTCCAGAGTGCACGAGGGCATGGGGCACCTGCCTGGCCCTGGAAGGGCAGCCCAGTCTGTGCTTTATGCTCTGGGATGCAGCAGTCACCCCCCCTGACTCTCCAGAGTGCTGCCATCACTCCCCTGCCCTCGGGGCTCAGCTTTCGGGGCTCCAGCCTGTCCTTGCCAGCTGCTCAGCAGAACAGGAGTGAGCAGCTGGGCCTGGAACAGAGTTTACATCTCACACTAAATCTGTCCTTGCTCCTTTCGATGTGCTGGAGACAAAAAGAGTGGAGTATGAAGAACATACTTGATTCCAGTCACACTGTGCTAAAAATGAATTTTTTTAAAAGACAGTTATTTTTGTACACTGGAATTCAGCATGTTGTTTTAAGGTTTGTAAGAATAAAATGCTTTATCAAGGGACTAACACAAATAAAACTTTACACGAGAAATAGGAAAAGAATGGGTTTGTCCCTCATTTCCTTGCATTCAAAACATAATTGAAAACAGCATCGTGTTCTCTTTCCTGAGCTGCAACTACATCACCAGTGGCAGGAGTAAAGGGAAAAAGTAATGCATTTACACTCCACTGTTGTGCAAAGGAAATTATCCATACCCTGCTGCGCTGTGACGTGCTCTCTGCTGTTCCACGGCCTAGTGAGCAGCTGATGGTAACAGCACAGTGTCACTGAGGTGCAAGTCCTCCCCTCCTGCCGCGGTCCTGTGTTACAATTACAGACTATTTATACCCTGCCAGGGTATCTGGGAAGGGATATGGGCACCCAAGGAAAATGTGAGCACTCTCATTGTGCCAGTGTTATCCCATGCCAGTACTCCCTGAATTCATCAGGTTTCTGTTTAGCAAACTCAGCAGTGAGAACACAGCTGTCCTGGTGACCATGTCAGCCTGTTTCTGAGGTATTTGTGATATACACCTGCATAGTACTTGCCAGCCTAATGTCTAGCTTTGCTTCAGCATGTCCTTGCCAACAAAAATTAACTTCTGCTTAACTTCAGTTATTGCTTGTTTGAAAAATTCCTGATGATACTGAAAAGAAAATCAGTTTTAGCCCTATTGAGAAAAATATTAAGTTATATCCACCCCTGAAAAGCCTTGTTTTTAACATGGAACCAGCTCTTTTCTCAGATGCTATGTTGTACCTCCCACCTCAGTTTTGAATTCCATGTTTCATTTGAGCAGAAGTCACCACTGCTCTTTAGCCATACCAGCACAAACCTGGTACACAGGTAGGAGGGTTGTTTTCAGTGATGGTTTTGGTCATCTGGCCAGCTAGGTTGTCTTGAGGTGAGTGCATTTCCTGCACCTCAGAGAGGTGCCTTTCCATCATCCATGTGCAGTGCCAGAGGGTGAGCAAGTCAGAGTTTTCCTGAGGCCAGGTCCCTGCCAGCATAGCAGGAGTCACACCAGCCAGCAGTGCCAGCCTCTTTCTCTGATGCTCCGTGGATTCAGACAGGAATATTTTACCTGGGACACTGCTGTGGAGTTGTTCTGACCCTGCTGTGTGCTGGTGGGCAGAGCCTGCCCAGTCTTGGGAAGGTGATGGCAGGGAGTTCAGGCACAGTGACTTACTCAGGTGCCTGGGTGAGACCCACAGAAGTCTGGCACCTGCTGCCAGCTCCAGACAATGAGTGTGTGCTGGACCTGCCTCGGGATGTCACCCCGAGCCCCGCAGAGCCTGTGCTCTGGTAGGTGTCTGCTGCCTGTGATTCCAGGTCATCCAAAGGTGGAGGATGCATGTTTTCCAGGACCATGGGAAGGGAAAAAGGGACCCTGGAAGCAGATGGGACCTGGGTGAGGGAGCACCCTCCAGGCCCCAGGCCAGGATCCAGCTGGTGGGCAGCAGCATTGGCACTGTGGGAAAAGAAACAAGATCCTGCAGTGGCACCTCCAGGCCGGGGCATGGGCCAGGGCTGTGTTTGGGTCCTGGCAGGGAATGACCTCACCTCCCAGGCTGACCAGTGTCAGGCTTTGCAGAAATCTGCACCCACCAGGGCATCCAGGGGAGAACTGGCAGGTCTGGATAGTGCCACCAGTGAGGACAGAGGGACACGGGCAAGGCTGGCGTGTTGCTGGAAAGCACCTGGGTAAATCAGCTGTGACATAAACTGGTGCCTGCAGCTCTGGCTGGCACCACTTGGAGCAAAGCAGGTTGTGTCCAGCACCAGCTGTCACCAGCAACCAGTGCCACCCAGCACGCCCTGTAAGGCTTCTGTGGGGCAGCTGATGGATCTTAGAGAGCTCAGCACAAGAGTAAAGCAGCAGGAGATTACTTCCACTCAGTGAGGAGGAGAGGACAAGGAAAATGGCAAAAAGGGTTGGATTTCCCAGCATCATCAATATCAGCACGTCAGGTGCTGTGAGAGGGCAGTGCTGTTGGAATCCTGCACCAGGCCTGGCAACTGGCAGGCTGAGCTGCTTCCATCGAGCTCTGCTTTATTCCATTCAACCACAGTGTTCCTCAACCTGTCACTCCTCCCGCCTGCTTTCCCCCCTCCTTTAAAGAACTGTCAGCCCTTACTCCAGAGATGCCTGGGACTGGAAAACATGCTCATCCCAGGAGAGGATGGTGTCTTGAGGTCACAGCTGATGTGCACTGGTGAGGCAGCATGAGGAAACCTACATTGCGTGAATAAATAAAGGGCTGCAGCTCAGCCCCAGCGCTGCAGAGGAGACAAGATGGATGGACCAGAAGGTCAGAGTCTTGTTGGGTAATGGGGGCAGGTGTCCCAGGAGTGAAGAGGGGAGAAGGGAGTATTGGGTCCATCATTTGTTGCAGCCACTACACAGAGAGGTTGAGGAAAGAAGGAGTGCTGCGATTTGAGGTGTCTGTGTCCGTGGCACACCTGTGGGAGGGAACTGGATGTGTCTTTGTGACACAGCACAGGTCTGGCTCCTCCTTGAAGTGTTCCTTTCCCTAAAGCCTGCCTCAGAACATCGGTCTCTGTGCAGCCTGCAGGCACCGTCGCCCAGCGGCAGCAGCCCGCGGTGCCCCCGGCCCGTGTGCTCGGGCTGCCCGCAGCGCCGGCACGCAGCAGCTCCCGCGGGCGCCCAGCACACCTGGGCTCCGTTCTCCCAAACCGGGGGGCGCTGACACGGGAGCTCCCGGCAGCGCTGGGCGCTCCCACGCTGCACCTTCGAGGAGGGACTGTGGGTGGCAGTGGCACAGCAGGGTCAGTGACAACCGACCGTGGCACCACATGGCACGGCAGCCAGTAATTGCGCTTTTTTTGCATTGCAAAATGATTATTAGCACCTCAGTTCATTATCAGAGCAAATTTAATTTTTCAATGTAAAGGAGCCAGTTGTATTTATAAAGGAAACAGTGTTGATACAGCCGGAAAAAAATTAATTCATGACAAATGTAAGGAAAACTAATAGTCTTTAACCAGGGCAATATTTGACTGTGTCTAATTGTGCTTTGTGAGGTTTGAAAAGTCCTCGCAGAAATTCTTGCAGAGGCATTTTGCACTTCTCCTGATGAAACTGCGTTTAAATATTGGGGTTTTTTTTAATTAACCTTGTGCCAGTCTGGTCAAATCATAGAATACTGCTGTGGAAAGCTGGTATTCTCTGGTGTATTTGTGCACTGGCAGGGGCAGTGTGTGCATTTGGGAAGGTCTCGTCTAATCCAAATCCATTCAGGCAGAAAACAAGGAAGAGGGAGCAGAGGCACCGCCAAGGGCAGGGTGGCCGCAGGGAGCTGCCCGGCAGGAGGAGCTCGGGCTGAGCACGGCCCTTGGAGCCGGCAGGCAGCGGTGCCCCCAGCCAGAGGAGGAAGGTTTAGCAGGCACCAGGGGGTGTGGGATGGGGGAGGTTTCACACGTTCTCTATTCACTGGCAAGAACGCACGGACGCAGGTAACGTTTGGAGCGATGGGCTGACTGCGTGTGGCCACAGCAAGCCCAGCAGAGGCCTCAGTGCCTGGTTGGTCAGAGCTCCAGAGGGCTGCTCCTGCTGGGCTCTCCAGATGTTTCCACATCCCAGTCGTGCCCCAGCCCCACTATGGCACAGCCACTTCCTTCATGTGGACAGAGTGCAGCTCCTCCAGTCGACAGCAGCAGGAGACGCCATCCTCCGTGTGCTGAAATCCTGGGTGCAGCCAGGCCCAGGTGGGGAACGGGCTGGTGAGCACTGCCACCTCTGAGCTGAGGCCACCTGAGCAGCTGGGTCCAGCACCTGCACTCCCACTGCTGTCACGGTGGCTGCTGTGGGAAGGCAAACCAGAGGCTCCCAGTTTATGAAAGCACTGGGCAGGATGGCCCCCGCCGCTTCCCTGGAGGGGCGCGGGTGTTGGAAAGGGGACATCTGCCCCTGCGGTGTCCTCCCCCGTCAGCCCTGCGGACAGTCCCAGCCTCTCGCCCTCCCTCCGCTCTCGGCTCTCCTCAGGACAGCTTGGAAATGCGCCATCTCCTCAACTCAGCTGCCAACTTGAAGCCAATTTGCATTGGATAATTGTTTTCAATTAAGTGATAACAATCGTGTTCTGAACAGAAATAATCTTGTCCAAAGGCCAAACAGTTTATCCCGTCTCGGAGATGAGGCTGCCGCTCGGTGCGGCGCCCGGCAGCGCCAGCGCCGTTATCGCCGNCACGCTCCTGCTCCGCTCCAGGGGACGGGTCTCTGCACGTGCTCCCCTGAGAGCCGAGAGCTGCTGCCACCCCTGCGGCTTCGTCGCGGTGTCCGGGGGAAAGGAGCCGCTCCCCCGCGCAGAGCTCAGCCACGCACGGCCCCTGCGGCTCCGGCAGCCCCGCACACGGGCACGCACTCTGCACAGCCACGGCCAGCCACAGCAGCCGGCGTTGGCCTCAGCTCCTGCCAGCCGCCCCCGCAGAGCAGACGCGAGGGTCCTTCCCAGCAGGCTGACAGCTCTGCTCAGCATCCTGCCTGGCGGGCCAGCCGGCCTCTGCGGGCTGTCCGCGCACATCCCTCGCCTCGGGCTGCTCTGTGCCAGCGTCTCTCAGGGCTGCCTGGGTGTGCCCTTGCTCTCCAAAGTAGCACCGGCCACTGAGGGTCCCTCGTGTGCCGCCAGGGGCGAGTGTGGGCTGGGGACAATCCCTGCAGAGCTGTGCCCGTCAGCCATCAAGCTGTGACTGCTGTCACTGCAAAGAACAAGCGGGGCTGCTGCTGCACAGCGCAGCCTCAGCCAGAGCCTCCTCTGCCCTCGAGGGAGGAATGGACCGAACCCACCAAGGCAGCTGCCGGTCTGACAGGCGGCACATGAGTTTGGCACTGGCACTGGGAGGCTCTGGCCTGCCCCAGCCCAAGAGGAGCAGTGCTGGAGGCAGCTGCCAAGCTTAGGGGCTCCAGAGCAGCTGCACCAGGACACCGCAGGGGCTGGAGCAGAACCCAGCACTCCTTCACCGTGGCCCCATCCCGGGTGGGTGTCCCACGGCCTCCTGCCCACAGCGGTGCACGGAGAGCTGGTGCTGCTGGCTGGACCTCAGAGCCACCAGAGGCAGCCCAGGCCAGCAGTGGGGCAGCTGGCCTCGCGTGGATCTCACACTGCTCTGTCCTGGAAGGAAGTTGTGGGGAGTCGTAGGGCGTTCTCAATCTGCCAGAGCCCAGTCAGTGGGGAGGATTGGACTCCGGAGCTCCTGCAAGTGAAAAATAGCAAATCCAATATCTTTTTAGTGGTGTTTTTATATTCAAATTAGACATAATCTCCATGAATAAAATTACTGTTCCCAAAGGGATCATGCCCAATTTAAATGTATAAAATGTCATTAAAAGGGCGCGGGCTTGCTATTAAAATTTAACTCCAGCAAACCCCCAATGTCATTTGTATTATAGTTTTACAATTAAGCCAGAGATGTTGGAAATAATAGTTTGGATGTACAATCTGGTACCATACAGTGGGAGCACATTGTTCCTCAGAAGCTGCGGCCGGACCTATCGCTGGTGACACGGCCACCAGCCGTGGCTCCTGGGGACAGGTCCCTGCCTTGCCTCCCACCCACAGAGCCACCTGAGAGAGGCAGCTGCAGAGATGTGGGGCTGCTGGAAGGGCGCATACACGGGGCTGGTCCCAGCTCTGCTCTGGGTTTGCCCCAGCTCTGCCCACCAGCGCTGTGTGCCCTGGGCTGCCTCTGTGGGGAGCTCAGCACGGCTCTCAGGGGAATGTGATCCCCACAGGGACCATCCTGGGGGCTGCCTCACCCTCACAGACGTGGGGACATGGCAAGACAACCCACCTGCAGCTGTGGGGTGCTGGTCTGCACGTCCCAGCTGGGTGCTCCCCAGTCAGCCGAGGGCTCCAGAGGCAGCGGGGAGCAGCAGCAGGAGGAAGGGATGCAGCAGGGAAATGTCTGCTTGGGGCCTTGATGCCCTGTGCCTGGTTGTTATTTCATCTTTAGCCCAGCACCAGTTCAGCTGGTGGGAGCTGCTGGCTGGTTTCCACACGGCAGGGGAGGGGGATCAGGGAGCTCAGAGGTGCTGGGTGTTCTGATCATGGCTGGTGAGCTGTCAGACACTCTGGATGTCCCTCGGTCATCAGGAGACCTGACAAAGTGTGGTCCCACTCTCCCTGAGGGCTGGAGACCCTGCTGATCCCTCACTGTCGTGTGCTGCAGTCCAGGAGCAGGACCCGGTGGTCCTAGGGGGTGACAGCCACCAGAGCAATGGCCTGAGAACACAGAGCAGCCCCTGCTGAAGGCTGCCAGGAGCTCAGCACTGGGTCAGAGTCTGGAGCCTGCACTGACCCTGGGCAGCTGACACTGGGCCTCGTTAGCTGGGAGCTGCTGGGGAGGAAGGACTTGGAGCGAGCGGGCTGGACCGCTCCCAGCTGGCGCTGGCAGTCACCCCGAGTGCTCGAGGGCCCTCGGGGCACAGCGGCTGCCCCGTCCCATGGCCCCAGAGCTGGCACCAAGCACCCCTGCAGCCACCACAGAAACCTGCTCCCTGCAAAGGGGGGCTCAGGAACAGCCTGCAATAATGTACCAAATAATTACTGTGCATTTAAGGGTATAATGCATATTCAAACATGCATTTAACTTTCAGAGCAAGCAGGTGAGTGAATACGCATGTTATAAAATACACGTATTTAAGTAATGTGCAATTAATGGGGCAAAACAGTAAAAACTATTTATTACTTCTGGGAACAGAACAACTTTCACAGCATTTTAATTACTGCAGCATTATTTTGAAAACAAAGATAGCATTCAGTCTTTCACATTCTCTCTCTTTTTCCCTGAAGAACAGAAAAACTGTGTTAGAATCTATCACTCCTGTGTGTAGGAGGGAAACGCTGAGCCAAAAAAAACCATGCAGAGCCCTGGGATGGTTGTGCTGGAACAAATTACTGCAGCAGGAGAGCAATAAATAACTCCACAAAATAGATCTCACATATGTAATATATATTATGCTATATATATCTCATACAGAATTTGCAGAAACCAACCGCAGCCTCTACACCCGCTCTGGCAGGCTGGAGCTGCACGCTGAGGGAGGCACAGGGATGGCTGTGGAGAGCTGCAGTGCCACAGGGACTCTGCACAGCACTGGCACAGGACTCGGCGGGGGTGGCACTGCCGCCCCTCGCCCTCCTGGCCAGGCTGCTGGCCATCCCCAGGCCGTGACAGGTCCCAGCCACACGCCTTTGGTGGCACCCATGGTGGCCTGTGGCAGCACAGCATCATCCCCTGCCAGCCTCCTCTCCTGTGGCCCCCGTGTCCATGTCCCAGGAGCTTCCTGGAGCTGCTGGTGCACCCATCAGAGCGGGGAGCACTGCCCTGGGGCCTGCACCCCACAGCTGCAGATGGGCAGTCTTCCCCTGTGCCCACGTCTGTGGGGTGGAGGGGCTCCCCAGCACCACAGTGTCCTGCCAGGAGCTGAGACATGGAGGGGACAAGGAAAATGCTTCGTCTGAGCATGACTGAGCTGCACCAGCCCAGCTGAAGGGACAGGCTGTGCCCTGGGTAGCTCCTTCCTGGATTTCCATGCTGGAGCACAAGGAGCCATAAATAATAAATCTTCATTTAACTCCTTGTTTTGTTTTTGTAATAAAATCTTTGTCTGCTTCCCACACATCATGCTGTCACTCCTGGAGCCTTTCTGGGCACAACCCCACGGCCGTGAGCACCCTGGGGACCTGTGTCCCACTGGAGACAGCGGGGAGCTTCCCAAGCCCTGCTCCTCTGCCCCTCACAGCTCTGCCCTCCTGCAGAGGGGCACAGGGCCCCAGCAGCACTCTCAGACCTCAGCAGGGCCAGCAGCACCTGAAGCCCAGGCAGGGCGGCCACGGGGCAGAGCCTGAATCTCCCCAGCTTCTCCTCCTGTGCAGAGCTGCTGCACACTGCCTCTGCCTGCACCAGACCCAAATCCCCCTCGTGCTGCGCCGCCCCGAGCACCCTCCGCTCATCCCAGCCACGCAGGGAGCCTGGCTTCCACCAACGGGGAAAAGCAGCCACTTAATTAAACACATTTCTTCTCATTTTCAAGGAGCTTCCTAAATTTATGCTAATAGCTGAGTGCTTCTGAGTCGCAGGCTGACAACGCACCAGGTCGTATTTTGCATTAAAATACATGAATCCAAAATGAAAATATTGGCAGATTTGGCATCCAGCAGTCCAACGGGGAAATGCCCTACCCAGGCACTTCCAACAGCATATTGCATCTAGAGCAGGTCAGAGTGTGGGCCTGGCTGCTCACACTGCACATGGCCACATGGAAAAGGTCCCTTTTAATTCTTAAAAGAAAAGCAGTTTAATCATTGTGAGGAACTATACCTTCAGGGTATCATTTCAAAAATACAGCCAGAGATTAGGAGGGATTTGTGAGATTGTGTTTATTCCCAATTTAAGTGCTTTCCATAAATTAATTATAAAAGCAAGCCCAAACCAGTCAGAAGTACACTGGGAAATTCTCAGAGTGCTAGTCATTTTCATGCACTAATATTCACGCCATCTGCCTGCCTTTTCCCTGCATTTTGTCTAAATACTCCGTGGTTATCCTCGTCCTGCTCCCCTTTGCTGTGCCTTGCCCCCCTCCCTGCTGCCCCAAGCACACTGCTGTGCTCTCACTGGGGGCATTAAAAGGAGGAAGTTGTGTTTTGGCAGTCGGGAAGTTGTCACCCTGCAGGCACAGGCTGTGGGTTTATTCCCATTTACAGGATTCTCCAGAGGTCCTGGACAAGCTCTCACCCCACAGGCTGTGCGGGGCACTAAGGCTGATACGGCCACTGTGCATTCACTCCAGGCACAGCTTTGAGCCTTCTTTTAAAGGCCTCTTTTAAGAGAGAATTAAAATATCACTCCCAGAACAGCATCAATTCAGTTGCTCCCAGATACAAAATCCCAGCTATGCCTTAAGGAGGATTAAAGAAACCAATGTGGTTGAAATCCCCAGAGGGAGCAGTAAGTTTTTCCTGTCTACAGGAAACCTCTGAAAACGCCTTAAATAGAACCTTGTAGCAACACTCCTGGCCCAGGGTGGAGGTGGGATTTCCCGCGGGTGATGGGACCCCGAGCGCTGCGGAGCCGGGGCGGCATCGAGGCACTCGGGACAGGGCAG
>VZSE01011875.1:1249-13033 GCA_013398275.1 Promerops cafer
GCCCCCGCGGGCCCTCCTGCCTGGCTCGGCCCGCCCTGCCACCCGGCCCCACGGGCCTTCGAGCCGGCCTCGAGGCGGCCCGGCCTGCCGTGCCCTCCGTCGGAGGTTGTGAGGATGTTGAAGGGCCTGGAGCATCTCCGTGCCCAGGAACGGCTGAGGGAGCTGGGGCTGCTCAGCCTGGAGAGGAGCCCCAGCTGAGAGGGGCCCTCAGCCCTGGCTGTCCCTGGCTGTCCTTGTCTGCAGGGACGGGCAGAGCAGGCCCAGGCTCTGCTCCAGGACCCAGCGATGGCACCAGAGCCACGGGCAGGGACTGAGCCCAGCAATTCCCCTGCACAGGAGGCACAACTTCTGCCCTGGGCAGCGCCCAGCCCTGAACAGAGAGCAGAGAGGCTGTGGAGTCTCATTCTAGAACAGTCTGGACACAATCCTGTGCCATGTGCTCTGGGGTGGCTCTGCTGGAGCAGGGAGGTGGCACCAGCTGAGCCATCGTGTCCCTCCCAGCCTGACTGGCTCTGGGATTGTGCCCATTGTAGCCTGGCTGGGGCTGGTGGGGCCCAAGCCCAGGGAGGGAAGGAGGCGTCGTGTGAGGCGATGGCCGTGTGGGAGCCTCGCTGGGACACCCTTTGCCAAACTTGCCATGGACTGGGACAGTGCCATTGATCAGGGAACTCTGTGAGGCAGCGTAGGAGCTGTGTAATTTACGGGCTGCCAGGCTCTGAAATCCAAATTCGTCATAGAACCACAGAATATGCTGAGCTGGAAGGCGCCCACCAGGACCATGGAGTCCAGCTCCTGGCCCTGCAAAGGATAGCCCCAAGAATCCCTCCGTGTGCCTTCACATTTTGGGTTAACACCCTGAGAACAAGCCAGCACCCAAAGGCGGGGCTGTGATCTTTCTGGTGAGTTGTGTGCACGTGTGCTCACACACACCTGTGCAGAGCCACTGGACATCCCATTTTGCAGCAGGAACATTGGATCAGGACAAGACCCTGCATGTGATTCTTCCTTGTGGATCATGACACTGCTCAAGATCTCTTCAACAAACGAGGATCAATTCGATAGCACAGTAAAAAAGCCCTCTAGGAGTGAAAGAGATGGATGGCTTTTGTTACTTCAGAAAGACACAAGCACTTGGAGGAGGAAGTAAAGTGTAATTCCCCCCATTCTCATCATTCACACCCTTTCTGGTTTAGTGACAAGCTGGAGTTCAACTCAATGCTAGGAAGGAAAGTCCATTTGATTCCTTGTCTGAAGTATAGAAGCAGAGAGAAGTTGTCACTAATTCTTTAGACTTCATGTAACTTAAGGATCTCCTGCATTTTTGAGTGACGGGTGTCCTGACAATCTGTGCATGCTGTTTATCACAATTCACTGAAATAGCGTTTATGAAGAATTTAGTGACATTTTATTGTGTCTCTGAGGCTGCTTTGAGACTTTCTGGCTCAGTGGGACATAGAAATCCCCTGCTTGTCACTGCAAGTCACACCTGGGTTTCACTGGGTGCTTCCATGGCTTCTTCACATCAGTGGTCAAAAGAGTCAGGAAGTCACAGAGTCTATTTTTTTTACATGGAAATGTAAATTAAAAACCCAGGAAATACACAAAACTTTGAAAGCAAAGCTGGTGCTTTGGCGTTAAAGAGCCCCTAGAACTGAGGTACTTTGAGAGTTCCCTGAGATGTGTGGAAAGCAAAGAGAGCTGGTTTGGTTTTCCTACAACAACATAATTTTGCTTTCTGAGAATAGAAATTTTTTCTCTGATGGCACAATTATTGAAGCATGTTGGGAAAGATTTTGAAACGTTGCTAAGTCAGGACCATATTCAGAAACTCTCAATTAACTTCATGGCTGCTTGAGCCAGTCTGCTCCTGCCCAAAATACACAGCCCCAAACCTGAGCACCTTCCTATATCAACACTATTTTATTTGTGCCTTACCACTGACCACTTTTTAGCCGTCACTTAATACAAAAAAATACCACAGCTCCAGAAGAACAAGCCACAGACCTACTCTAAGGGCTGGATTTGAGTAAGCAGAAGTGTCTGAAGGTTGGAGGAACTGAGCATATTGGGGCATGATAATGCAGCTGGAGACAGAAATGATATTTGATTGATATTTAAGGGAATGAACACAACACGAAGATCTGTGCAAAGGACACGACAGCTCAAACACAGAGACTTGGAATCCAGACTGGAGAACTGAACAGGCTGTTGGGCATCATTCCCTGGCCTGAATTCCGGGAGCAAGCGAAGGTATCTGAGTAAATTTGTGTCATGCTGTATATACTTATCAGAAGACAAGATTAAGATAAGGTTGGGATGGAGATAGAGGTGGATAGAGAGTTCCCCAAGAGTAGCAATATCAAGGAGTTTCCAGCTGGGAACATTCCCAGCCATGATGTTGGTACTCAGTCCACGATTACAGTATGGAAAACAATTTGTGAAGAGTTTAGAAACTGGAATTTGGCATGGGAGGGGATGAAATTAGACCCAGATAGAAAGAAGAGTGTCAGGAGGCAGAAACACTCACTCTGTGCACAAGAGGGGTGGTGCAGGCAGAGGTTTTAGGGTAGGGGAGAGAACAGGAGGGAAAGGAGATGTGGCAGCAGAAGCTGGAGCAGAAGGGAGCCACTGCCTGCCTCGGGGTAAAATCTGCAATGACAGGGCTGAGAAAATGGGGGGAAGGATGAGAGTGGGTGTGAAAGCAGTCCTGAATGATGGACAAGATCTTGCTCTCATTCAGCTCAGGAGGGTTCTTGTGGTGGTTTGCACAGTGTGACAGCTGTCAACAGAGAGCTGGGGAAGAAAGATGAGAATTTACCAAGTTTGTGTGAAAAGATTGATGGTAAAGCTAAAATTCAAGCAGTGGGGAAGAAGGAGAAAATGAGTCTTGACATCATTTTTCTCCTGTGTGTACAGAGTGAACAAAATGAAACAGAAGTTGATGTTAATAGTCTTAATCTGCTTTTTCTATTACAGAAGTGGGTATTGTTTCTCACAATACAGCCACTGGAAAAATCAGTAAAATCACTGTATTGTAAGAGACTAAACACTTCACACCAGAGGGGAGACAATTAGCACTCCCAAGCTGGATAGGTTTAATTGCACATGCGTTGTGCTGCTGCTTCAGGTCAAAGCTGTGCCCAGATTCATCCTAGTACCAGTTCAGGAGCAGTGTCATGCTTGGCTTTTATTCAAATACAAAATAATTAAGACAACTATTGATGGTTTTACACACAACATCCTTAATTATATAATAAATACGAGTAAGTTAAGCAGCATTAACACCACTGGTCTCACAATGATCTTTAAGACCCACTAAGCTGCCCAGCTCCTGTGCTGATCAGACACTTCATCACCTGCCAGCATTGGTGCCAGTTTCTGTTGAACAGTCAGTGCCACCACCTTGCAGGGATAACTTCCTATTTTATGCTCTCTGCTTTGTTGAAATCCCTCTCAAAGCCTGAGTTTTCAGATCTAGTTTTGGATTAAAAGGTGCAATTTGGTTTTCTCTCTCCAGTTCCAATATATTTCCCCCTGAACAGTAACAACCAGTCTATAAGAAAGTTTTAAATTGCCACAATGCCTGGAGAGAGAGGGTAAAATGTGGCAGGAGCAGGGGAGGAAATGATGCTCAAAGTTGCTGTGCTTGGCACTAGTTACTTTCTTTGCCCATGTCTCCTGCAGCATGGCCCAGGGGAGGTAGCAAATACGTTCTAAACCAAGGAAGAGCTTGATGAGCAGTGCTGTCCCCTGCACAGCCCCTGCTCCTGCTGATGCTGCTATTAGCATTTGCCTCAGCTCTGGAATGCCAGCCACTGAAATCTGCTGCTGAAGTCATCCCTGCACGGAACGCAGCAGGCAATCTGTCACTGAATTCATTTCTGCCAAGGTTTCAATCCAGGCTTGTACTTGGCATCCTGATAGACCCTCAAATAAATATTATTGATTAGTCATCATTATTTTTTACTGTTGATATGCAGAAGGTTGTGGAGCCTTGCAGTTGGATTTCTACATAGTCCACTGGAAAATCTGTTTGATTATAGTGTTTATACTGGCATCGAGGTTCATCTTTATTGCAGGCTGAGGTTAAAGACTCAGATTTCGTCAAAAACCCAAAGCAAAAGTGAAGCTGAGTCCCCTGAACCCCAGAGCAGACAAATCCTCACAAAGAGAGCACCTAGGGGTCTGGGACTGACTCTGGATACACATTCCAGAACATAAATAAGCCAGGCCTTGGGGTCTGAGTGGTTGTCCCAGCTTCAGCATCCTCCCTGGTCAGAGGGACTGAACTGCTGGGCCTTGTGCCTGACACCCTAAATCTGCTCAGGGCCAGGGAAGTCACTGGTGCCAGACGTGGTTACCTTCTGGCCCTGCATTAAACATGCCCGCCCAGCTCCAGCCCTGCTCTCAACTGATGGGAGCCAGGAAGCAATTAAAGCTCCTGCTCCTGCCAGATGATTGAGTGCTTGCAGACACAGATTCCTAAGAAAGTATAATAGAGAAAGTGCATTAGCAGAGTATTTGTGCCTTCATAGGAAATGAATATGGATGTAATTAAGAAAAGCTGATTTATGTGGAACTGTAAAGCCAAGGACATAAAATGAAAAATTCTCAGTAAATGTCAAGTCAGTGTTTGTGGTGGCCAAAACAAGGCAAGGAGAGTATTGCAATGGTATTAAGGAACTGAGAATTAAAATGCCACTATATAAACCCCTAGTACATGAGTATTTAAGACATTATATGGAGTTCCAAGCACCTGATCTCCAAAGATTATAGAAGTCCACTATAGGCTGTTACTAACATTTTGAGAACAGCAAGATCACAAGACTTTCTTTTGCTAGGAAAAGCCAAATGGTTTCCAGGTGTGTGTTTGTATATCCCACTAAGGCAGGAAAGCCTGGATGTTCCTAATGCTTCCCCTGTCCATGGGATCCATGGGATCCCCTTCAGAGGGGCTTCCTGCAAGCAGGTGGGTGCAGACTGAGATCAGTTTTTCTTCTTTCAGGCACTACTGTGGTGTCTGCTCATGTCCTGATGCCATGGAGCTCTTGGGTTTGTTTCTTTATAGCACTTTTTTTCCTGATAAATCCATCACCTTTAAGCATGGTGAGAAATTTCACCTATTTACCTAAAACATGAGCAAAATAGGCAGCATTTTTAAGACACTTGTTGCTTCTCCTGTCACACCATTAATTTTCTGATCCAGGTGTCCACAAACTCCACAGGTATCCGCAAAAAAAAAAGGACATTTTTAATATAGATATATAAAGCCATTATCAGAATAATCTCATCCTTCTCCCAAATGCACATTTGATTGCAAGAGCTCCATAATTTCTGAGTTCTGGCTCTATCAAGCCATGAAACAAAAACTTGCATTGCTCTGTTTGTACTTCCTTCCTCAGGATCTAATATAGACTTTACAAATATATAATTGCAAATATGGACTTTACTTTGCAAACTGGTACTTGACATAAGGAAAAAACCTGCAAGATCTTCCCTGAGGTGAATGGGGTCTTCTGTTTCCCTGAACCTGGTAAGGTCCCATTTCAGACTCTAAATATGTTCAGTTTCTAAAGGAGGGAAGGAAAGGGACTCATCTGCTTCTGGACAAACACACAGAATACAAAATTATTCCACACATATGGTTCTCTCTCCTATCCAAAGAATATTCCTTCTTTCCAGTCTAGGCACAAACCACTGAACTCTGATTTCCTCTTGAACTGCCCCAGCCAAGAGCAGTTCTTTGGAGCTGCTTTGTGACAATGTGTGCATGTGCTGAGGGAAAGAAAGGACACGCATTAGTATCTATTTAAATTAAAATCTACAAACCACAGGACAAAGACATGACACATTCCAGGTTTTTTTTTGTCCTTGCTCATCTTTATTTCAAAATTATCCTTAGCTTCTGCTGAATAATGATTCATTTCCAAATGCAAAAGATCATTTAGCTTTGTGTTCTTTATTAAGACTTAATTATTTTTACAAAAATAGAAAAGCATTAGCCTTTATTAATTTTTAGTTTAACATATGGTCCATTTCTGTAGGAAGGAGCATTCTGGACTGCAGAATGTTTGATTGTTGATGGTTGTTTAATTGTTAGGTCACAGCAGGTCTTCTGGCCACCACACAAATTATCAAGCTTTGGCTATGATATGTTTAAATCTACCCAGACATCAGAAAATGTTTGTCTAGCAAAATTACTTCAGGAGGAACTCTCAGGTTGTAGCAAACAAGGTCAAGAGCCCCTTTAGGAAGGAGACAATTTCATTGCCTCCCAGTTTGGATTCTCCATAGACACGGTCCACAAACGAGATGGGAACCTGTTGAAACAAGCAAAATTGTTTTTGAGGTTCAAAACTGAAACCATCAGGAATTCTGGAAACAAAAGAACGGCCTTTGAGCTGGAGCTTGTTCAGGCAGGGGGAGCAGGCCAGCACCAGGCTGGCTCCTTTGTGTCAGCTCTCACCAGGGGCTTCAGTGCTGCCCCATAGCTGGGCAGCGTGGAATTCCTGGGTTTATCACCTTTAAAGCTGATCCAAAGACATTACTCATGGCTGGCTGATCCACCCCGGCAGAGCAGACTAACAGCTCTCAGCCTGCAGCAGCTCCTTGGCAGCCAAGCTCAGAGCCCCTGAGTCAGTGCCTCAGGAAGCACAGATCTGCCCCCAGCACAGCACAGCTCAGCCTCACCCTGGCTGGGACACGACTTGGGAACATGACAGTGCCCATTGTACAAGACCTGTTCCTATCAGTCTTTGGCCATTTTATAGATTATTTGCAGGATTTATGGGCATTTAACACATTAATTTTGGTCTCCTTCACGAAGTGACACTGTCCAGATGAACACACTACTCATGAGATGTTGGGAACGTTCTGCTTTCACTCCTCTGAGCACACACAAGGGACACGTGATTGGACTTCTGCCAACCCTGCGTTAGAATATTCAACAATTTCCAGAATGTTTGTCTGCAAAATTGAAATACTTCAAGAACTAAAATAAAAAACTGCAATTGCAAAAGGCACTAAAAAATTGGCTTGGTGTTTTGCTGGCAGTGTCAACCAGAAATCATCTGGCAAGAGGAACACACAAATCCCCAGCCCCCTGCACGTGTGCCAGAGGGTCTCTCAATTCCAGCAGGTTGGGCCAGGACAGGAAAGAGTCCAGGAGAAGAAGATGGGAAGAAGATGCCCAGAAAGGCAGGCAGAGAGACTCAGCAATGACTCTGCTGTCTTAGCAGTGTCACCTTGATGATGCCAGTGACAATCCTGGCAATTCCACACAGCTGCCCAGGAAATGGGCAGAAATCACTGAGTATGGAGCCAGGGCAGGATGGCACAAGTGGCATTTCCTGACCAGGATGAGGAATAGTTAATACCTCATCTAATGAGGGGGCTCCAGTGTTACCCTTCAGCACAAGAGTTGAGCACTGAGTTGTTTCTGGACTTCTGCCTTCCTTGTACAGGAGGTTCTAACATTGGTCTCACAGGCAGCATTTTCCACAGCTCTATTCCATGTGCTGTGTCAGTTCTCATCAGCCATTTATTCCTTTTAAACTGGCACAGCTCAATCTCAATTCTCAACTTTGCTGAAGAAATATTTTTCCCTGGGATGCTGTTCCACAAGCAAAAAAGGCTGGGGAAAAGAGCTGCTTTGTTGTGAGGAAATGCTCTACCCTTGTTGATGGAGAAATGCCACACATGAAGTCTAGTACAGAGAAGCCCAAGAATTCTCTGACAATTCAGTCCTGGAAACAAGGATGAAGAACTGGCTCTGAGATTCTCCCACATAGAGATTCCCAGTGGAGCATCTTTAAGGAGACCAGCAAGAGCAATTCAATGAAATAAAAAAGGCAGCAGACTGCTGGAGATAGAGAATCTAACAATTGCATGGAGTTTTTTCATTGACTGCAGACAGCACATTCAAGGAGTTTAGAAGCAGAAAGTTGTGAGAGCTGAAAAGTTGGAAAATAAGGTGATAGTTGACAGAGAACAAATCTGAAATAGAATCAGGCTGCTGGGGAAAATGAAATGATTTGTAAAGACTTGAGTAGAGATGTCTGCACAACAGGAAGCAGGGAAGAAAAGGCTCAGAGCAGCTTTGTGGTGTATTTTGACTTCTTTCCCTCCTTCGAAGAACCTTGTAAAATTGTGTGCTGCAGAAGGAATTACAACAGGAACAGGGGATGGATCTGAGAAGCCAGGGGAATAAATAACTGCAACTTCAGGTCTGGCATTCACCTGACAAAGCTGGAAAAATAGAACCCCACACATGTAATTTCTCTGTATTAATTTGAAAATCTTGGCTGCTTCTTGGAAGTACCCAGAAGTGAGCAGTCTGTGTGTCCCTTGGAAGGGAAGCACAGTGTACTTCTCCCAGCTTGCCCCATACCTCTCCAATGGTGAATCCCAGCTGCCTAGCCCGGACAATCATCTCCATCTGGAAGACGTATCCTTTAGAAACACACTTCTCCATCAGTTTCTGTAAGACTTCTTTTCTGTACAGCCTGTAAACAATCCCAAAGGAAATAAAGCCTGAAGCCCAATTTCTGGAATTCAGAAATCTAGACAGTGTGTAGGAATCTGAACTGCCATCACTCAGCTCATTACTATTTATAAAACTCTCTAACGAGGTCATGGGAGCAGCAGTTCTTGCAATCTAATCCACTGTTTCTTCCACCCTTTCCAAACAGATTTCACAGTCCACAGTAAAGAAGGTCTGTTCTTACTCCAGTTCCTTGTCCAGCAGTTTCTTAATTTCCAGTAAACTTTAGGAATTGCAGACCAGACCCCTACCTGAAACTCCCTGTTAGATCTGATGCTCCTGGTCTCAGCAAGACCTGAGTCAGAAAATTGGCTCCACGACTGTGAAAGAAAACACGGATGTCAGAGCTGTTCAGTACAAGAAGAGGGGCACTTACTCCAGCCACTAAAGACCAGGAACAATCCAAATCCAGTCGCTGTGACACCACCTCCCAATCAGACTGGAACACAGCTTGTGCTCCAGGTTCTTTGCAGGATAAATAAATCAACAGTACCATCTGCCTGTTCTCTGGGAGGGCCAGGAGCATTCCAGCTGTGCAGGCCGAGGGTGTCCCTCACACCCCTCTCAGCTCGTTCCCTGGATGATGGGACTGGATGTCTGTCCCAACCTGAGGCCACTGTTCCAACCCATTTCCAAGCCCACCCATGCCATTCCAGTCCTTCTTGCTGGATTTTAACCAAAGAACTGGCCACTGGTGGGTGTCTCTGGTATTCAGTGTGGTTCTGCAGTGCCCCAGCAGTTCTGGGGACTAAAGAGTTCAGCTTACAGGGATGGAGCACTTGGAATTATTATTTACAAATAACAAATTTCTGTGTAAAGAGTTGAAATGTACTAACCTGATTAACTTTCTTTTCAAATCCCAGCCATACACTCCTCCATTTCCTTTATATCTTGTTCCAGATACAATATCAAAATTGCCTTCTTTCTGCTTTCTAGAAATAATTGGTTTTATCAGAAAAACCGGAGGAATGTTTCAAAGTACAAATTTCAAAATAAGAACAATCACTCTTTCAGTACAAAATTCGTATTTTACAAACTTCTGAACAAATAAAAAGAGAGGAAAACAATAGTTAGGGTGGCTATGAGCATTATTCAAACACCTGTTAATTGTTCTCTTATAAAGAGCTACTTCAGGGAATCCTGTAATTATCTTTTACCCACTATGGCAGAGAATTTCATAGACTGCCTCATAAATAATTTATAAAGATTGACTTTCATACTATAATCGGCACCTACCTGATAAACTCTGGAATAAATTTTGGCTGAAATGAAAGGAAGACAGATCAGAAAAAAGGGCGGGGGTAAAATAACAGCAGCCACTGAAAACTGAATTAAAGCAGACTGTACCCACAGTACATAAAGTGCAGCCTTACATGGTGGGAGAGGTCAGCATCCATGATAACGATGAAACTCCCAGTGGCATACTTCATTCCATGAATATAAGCAGTGCCTGATGGAAGCAGAAATAATTGCCCTCACTCTTCCAACACAGAAATGCACAGCGAAACTTCACTTGAGGATGGGTCACGACTTGAAATGTCATTTACACTGACATTTGTGAAAGCACCACAGGCACTCAGGAGGCACAGGAAACAGGACTCGGGCTCCAAACCATCACCAATAGTTCACAGCCCCGTTCTGTGCTCAGTGGGTGCAGGGCAGGAGGGAGGAGCTGGTCCGAGGTTCTGGGAAATGTTTTAGAAACACACTGGGATTTTTATGTGCGTTTTTAAAGCTTGTTTGTTGACAAACAACTTGATGAAAATGTGTTTCTGCTTTTTGGCTTTACTGTGATTTTTTCTGGGCCTTTATACACTGGATCAGTCAAAGTGTACAGCAGATTCTTTTATTTGTTTTTACTAATCAGAGTTAATAAGGACTTACCCAGGCCCAGCTTCTTTGCTCTGGGTCTCAGAAGCTACAGGAGATATAAAAAACACATAAATGACTTGACATACAGTTTTTAAAAATACTCTAAAATGTCCTATATATTTTTTTCTTAAAACAATCTTCATAAATGCAACTTAGTCCAGAAATACTTTAAAAAACCTGGCATTTACGCAGTAACAGATTGTGAAAGTATCTGACTGCCACTAAGTGAATGACAGCATCTTGTATATAACTGAAGGTTATGCAGTAATATATTACATAGGTAAAAAAGTAAATAAAAAACTCCTGTTCTTGAGGAATACAATGAGACAGATTAAAAATAAATCATAAGCCCAGCCCAGCTTTCATCTTTCCAATTTCCTTACTCCTGCAGTCAATTAAAATGAAATGAAATCTTACCCAAAGCCCATCTTTCCCTCAGGCCTGCCCCGAGTACAGCAACACTCACCAGTCATTGCTCGGGAGCACACAGCAATGCACCACGGATTGACAACATTTTGCAAACAATTCATGCTTTTGCATATTTGGTCAGAATGCAGCGTTATGAACCATCCTGAGCTTACATTTGTCTAAAGTGGTGTACAACAGCTTGTTTAAAAGGATGTGAAGAAAGTGCAGAATCCAGGGAATCCATCCCAGTTCTCAAGGACTTATAGTACTTTACCATTTGGAAACAATAGAAACAAAGTTACCGAATACACAACTCACTATTTTATCTGATCCATATATTTTTTCCAGTTGCTGAGCAACTTCCTGTGTCCCATCCGGGCTTCCATCATCTATGATGATAATTTCAAAATCGATCCCACTGAAACGAGAATGAATTCCCAATGAACAGGCGGGGGCTGCCCGGGGAGGTTTGGAGTGCCCATCCCTGGAGGTGTCCCAGGAAGGGCTGGGGACAAGGTGGGGATGGGGCACAGCTGGAACTCGATGTTCTGGGAGGGCTTTTCCAACCCAGGGATTCTGTGACCCACTGCGGGTGAGGGACACCTGTGAGCGCACGGATGGCGTCGCTGCCTCCCCCACCTGTGCCGCCGCTGGGTCACTTTATGGCCGGGTATTTCCCAGCCCCCGACACAGCTGTCACTCCCCGGCCCTGTCCGAACCCCGCACCGGGAGCGTCTGTCCCGCTGCGAGCCCCGGCCACCCTGCGGCTCTGTGCCGGCCCCGGCCCGGGCGCAGGCCGCGGGCTGTCCCCCGGCTCTGGCGGTGTTCTCCCCGCTACCTGTCGCTGAAGGTGCGCGCCAGCAGCCACACGACGAGGGGCAGGTTGTCGCGCTCGTTGTAGGTGGGCAGCAGCACGGAGACGCGGCCGGGGCCCGGCGCCGCCATGGCGGCAGTGACGCGGC
>VZSE01011875.1:13409-87864 GCA_013398275.1 Promerops cafer
GGGCGGCCCAAGGCGCGCTCGGCGGCCGCGGCGCTGCGGCGGCTGAACTCGGCCGTGCAGTACGTGCCGTACCGCGGGGCGCTGCGGCCGCGCTCCGCGCTGCGCCTCGTGCGCCAGTACGACATCGTGGCCGACTGCTCCGACAACGTCCCCACCCGCTACCTGGTCAGCGATGCCTGCGTGCTGGCCGGCAAGCCGCTGGTGTCCGGCAGCGCGCTGCGCCTCGAGGGGCAGCTCGTGGTGTACAACTACCGCGGCGGACCCTGCTACCGCTGCCTGTTCCCCGAGCCGCCCCCGCCCGACACCGTCACCAACTGTGCCGATGGCGGCGTGCTGGGCGTCGTCACCGGCATCATCGGCTGCATGCAGGCGCTGGAAGTGCTGAAGATCGCCTCGGGAATGGGCTCCTCCTTCAACCAGTACATGCTGATGTTCGATGCCCTCGAGGGGAGATTCCGCAACATCAAGCTGCGGCCGAAGAAAGCGGACTGTGCCGTGTGCGGGGACAACCCCAGCGTCACCTGCCTGCAGGATTACGAGGCGTTCTGCGGCTCCTCTGCCACGGACAAGTGCAGGACTTTGCAGCTGCTGCCCAGCGGGGACAGGGTCTCTGTGCAGCGGTACAAAGAGCTGCTGGATGCGCGGGTCCCGCACGTGCTGCTGGATGTCCGGCCGCAGGTGGAGGTGGATATCTGCCGCCTGCAGCACGCTGTCCACATCCCGCTGAGGAAGCTGGAAGAGAGAGATGAAGAATCTCTGCAGCGTTTACGAAAAAGAATTTGCGAAGAAAAGCAGAGAACTGATGACCAAACCTCTCTCCCTGTATATGTTGTTTGCAAGTTAGGAAATGATTCCCAGAAGGCTGTGAAAATTCTGCAGGAGTTACCTGCCAATGAATTTGGTTCTGTTTTAGCTAAGGATATTAAAGGGGGGCTCATGGCTTGGGCCACTAAAATTGACTCATCGTTTCCTCAGTACTAGAATTTTAAATGGTGAAAAAACCACACATTTTCAGAGTAAGTTCTGTAGGGTTCCGTCTCCTCTGTGTAATGGCTATATCATGTGGAAAAACCAGACAGAAAGAGCATTCTGCTTTTTTATGTTACTTTCTTTTTTCCCCAAGAAAAATGTGTATTTTTGTAGCTGTCTGATTATTTTTATAGAAATGTTAATCTATCCATAAAAGTGGAAAGAAATGTGTTCCTTGGTTATGATTTAATAGCAAAAGCTTGGCATAACTACTGACTGGTGCACGTGATGATGGAGAATATCCTAATTAGCAAGTGTAAGCTGGAAAATGACAAAACACAGGAGTCATGTTTTTACTCAGTCTCTAAACTGCCTAACCAATTGAAACAGCGCATGAAATGAATAAAAAATAATTACTGTTAATCTCTAGCTGGTCTGTAGCACTATTAATCTGTCACAGGGAATTGCCAGGACAGCACTAATGAGGCCACGGTGGTCAACACCTTTCAGTTCTCTGTAGAAGCCGTGTGTATTTACGGACTAGAACAGCACTGGGGTGCTGTTAAGAACTTCCAGAGCCATCCATCCTCGTTTGTTGGATGGCAAGGCAGTGGATTCCCCAGCTTGAATAGAGAAACTGAGGTTAACTGTTAATAAGACGTAGGTTTGACCCTGGAAAGTTTGTAAAACAGGCAGAAAATGCTTTTATCAGTGCTTAGAAGATTTCAGAGACTGAGAGATAATGAGGAGGTAAGAGAGGAAAAAATAGATATTTATCCTCCCTCCTGCAAGGACAAAGACCTGTTTCCTCCGTTTTCTCCCTGTTGCTGTGGCAGTTGCACCAGTTGGGTTTGCTTGCTGGCATGAAGAGCTCTGCACATCTGGGGAGTGTCTGTACTTAACTGAATGAAGAGAAAGAAGGAAATACCTTCTCAACAGAGCTGCTCAGGCCTCATCACCTCAGCATAGTAATTATCTCCTTTTGTTAATTAAGGTATGGATTTCTTTACTTCCTGAGGAGGAAAAAAAACAGCTGTCATGACTAATCTTCACATTGTACAAGGGGGAAAAAAAAGTGCCATTATAATTAGTAGTTGAAAAGGTGTACTTTGGTAAAATAAATTTGAGAACAGCCACACTCCCAGCTGTATTATAACATGCCATGGTTCTAGCAGTGGCAGTCTCGTGAAGGAACAGTAGTGAATTTGTAAACAAAGAGTCAGATCTTGCAGCTTAGAGGACAATGAAAACATGAAAGGCCAGGACTTAAAGTAAACTTCAGTATTTGTGGTGTGTGCCCAAGAGTCGTTGGGTTGTGGAGGCTCAGCTCAGTCTCAATGTCTGGATTCTGGGCGTTTCCTCTCTTGGGAATTAGAAACCAGGGGGGCTTGTTTGCAATGCCTGACCTGGGTTTAAATTTTTCTGCCTTCCCTGTGATTTCTCTTCTTCACTGTGATGTTGAGACTGAAATGTAAAAGACAGCAGTAGCAGTAATTCTGTAATAGCCACAGTGGATGCTGTGTCACACACCCCTCTGACCTGACAAAGGGATTGCCTTCAGTCATTCCAAGCAAGGTGAACCCAAGGATTTGGGGAGAAGGGAGAAACTTTGATTCTAAATCTGAGTGTGTAGAAATTGTGTGTGAAGTTTTTTCTCTTGTTCCAAGATTGTTTTGCCTATGTGTTCTGTAAATGCAGTTCTTGGCAGTGCTGGACTCTTTGAAGATAGGCTGAACAATCAAGGATCATAAAATCATAACTAAGCCCAAACTATTCTTATTATTGCAGGCTTATCTTTTGTTTTGACTTGCTTTAATTCTTGAATTCCAAACATGTAGTAGTTTCTCTGTTCACTGGGAGAAACTTGGAAATTCAAAGAGAAGCACTAGAACTTTATGGTTTGTATTGTACCAAAGCACTGTTGGAATGTTGGGGTGTGCTGACATTGTGAATGAGGAGAAGCAGCTTTGGCCAAGGAGCTCTGAGTGTCCTGGGCTGTGTTATCAGCAGGGATGAGGTCAGGACGAGATCTTGTCCTTTGCCCTCAATGTCACGTGGTTGCATTTTCTAATAAAAACTTAACTGTTCAAAACAAAACTTCGCATTAGGTCCTTAAGATACTCCAAGCAAAAGTTTGTCCTTTTTTTTAATGCAAAAGCTTTGAGCTGTCCTATGTGGACCTACAGAAAGAATAATGCAAGGGCTGTGTGCTAGGTGGCACTGCAAGGTAATGAACCACAGCACTCCCGAGCTTGGGAGGTGCAATTCAAGCTTAGCAAGAGCTCAGGTCCCTTGTACAAATCCATCATTGTGCAGGTCTTTTGAAAAAAAGACCAGGGAAATAAAATGGAGATGAATATTAATGTGGATTAAGGTAGCAAAATTTGGAGTGATGTAAACAGCAGGAAAACACACACACAAATTGGTTTGTGGCATTGACCTTTTGTGGTGTGTTATTTGATTAAATATACCAGCCCTGCTTCTTTACCTCACTCTGCAGCTTCAACATCTTGGTGGGGAAATATGTACAGGGCAGGAAAAGAAGCAAAGCAGAATAAGGCAAAAGAAGAAATGCAGAGTTTACAGAATTCTATTCTGCACTCCTGTGGTGCACATCACTTTTCCCCCAGTCTCTGCTCTGTGCATGTTATGTTGAAATCTTACTCCACTGAGCAGGTGCCAAGGAACCAATTTAATAAGGACATTCTAGAGCAGTTATAATAGCTCAAATTCATGGACTGTGGGACTTGGACAAGGCAGTGGGGAACTGCAGCTGCTCTGAGGGAAGCACTGACAAAGCTGCACCCTCTGTGCTCCCCTGCCAGCAGCAAAGAACTGGGGTGCTCTGCTCTCACCACGTGACAAGAAAATCACCTCTGTTTGCCCATTCTCCAGGCTTTTTCCATTGTGCTCGTTTGGTCTTGTCTCTACAATATGTTCCATGTGACTGATGACTGAAATGGATCAGTGTGATGGTGCTGCTTTGCCCTCTTGTTCCTTTCATTGTGAAGTACCTGCAGGTCTGATATTTCATACTCCTGCTAAGAACAAAAACCAGTTGCCCTCCAAAATGATGGCTGTCGTGTGAACCTTACCAGAAAAGCAAGCTGATACAAATTCAGTCTAGTCCTGCTGTGGTACGAGTTCTCCAGCCAGAGAAGAAATGATTCCTAGTCTGCATTAGGGATAATTAAAGTGATGGTATCCACTGAGATCCAGTCAGGCTGCAGCTGCAGCCACAGCCAACGTGGGGAGAGCAGCACCTGGGCAGGGGAGCAGGCTGTGACAACACGCTGTGCACAGCTCCAGCTGCTGTCCTGCTCCCTGGGACCCTCAGCTGGGTGCTGGCTCTCACATTTGGGGCCCTGGCCCTTTGCTGGACTCACTGGAGGAAGGACCAGCAGTGGGCCGTTCCCGGGGCCCTGCTGGGAGAGGAAGCTGTAGTTTGGTTCTCAAGGTGTTCCTGCTGTTGCTAGGAGACCAAATCCCTGCTGGTGAAGAAAGGTTAGCTCCAAATTTAAAATGGCTCCTTAGCAATTTGACTGGGAAATGAAGTCTCTTAGGCAAATGGGCATTTACCTGCTCAGGAGCAGTGGAAGGAGTCAGGGAATCACAGGATGGTTTGGGTGGGAAAGGACCTTAAAGCTCATCCCATCCCAACCCACCTTCCACCATCCCAGGCTGCTCCAGCCCCAGTGTCCAGCCTGGCCTTGGGCACTGCCAGGGATCCAGGGGCTGCTCTGGGCATCCTGTGCCAGGGCCTGCCCACCCTCACATTACTAAAAATCTTCCTTATCATTAGTCTGAATCTACCCTTTTTAGTTTAAATTGATTCCCCCTGTCCTATTGCTACAGGCCCTGATGAAAAGTTCTCATTTTGTGAAACACACTTCTAACTTCACTGTTTAAGGGCTTGAAATTCTCAAAAATCATTGAGGTGTTTAAACTTGCCCTTTTATACATGTATTTATATGGACACATATGTATGTGCACACCTGGAGGTGTATTCCAGACGGGGGACAGACATGTTTTAGGCAGAATTTATAGAAGTCATTTCCCACATGCTTCTGAAACTCTGCTCTCAGTTTCACTTTACTGCTGGAGTAGTGGGAGGTAGCAGGTGTGACAGTGACTGGAACTCATTAAAACACTCTATAGCTGCGTTCTTATCCTCAGTTAGATTACTATCTTTTTTTTAATCACTTGAAGTAGATTCTGTCATTTATTTTATAATAAAACCAAAACTTCACTTTCCAGGCTGCTCTTGTATGAGTGATGGAGGTGTTTACATTGCCCATGTGACCTCGAAAATCTTAATTTTAGTCAGATAAAGTTGCATTAACTTTTTGAAAAGTATAACTTATAAATATTGCAACCAAATAAATGCTGCATAAATATTTTTAGGAATTTCACACTTCCCAGAAGTGATGGTGATGGTCTCTTCATCCTCATTTCCTTGCACATCCACCAGCCCGCCCTGGAAACGAGAGGCCACGGCTGCAGTGCAATGGATTGAATATTTTCCTCTGGAATTTAAAAAGAACTTCCCAAAGTATTTTATCCACCCTCTTAGAGCCGGCTGGTGCAGGTGGGTGCCTTAGGACAGGAATTTGCCGGGAGCTGCCGGGAGCCGCCCGTAGATGGCAATGTAAGATCCTTGGATCGGGCACGTTCCTGCTCCGCGTGGATGAAAGCCCGTTCCGTTCCCACACACCGACTCCCATCACGGATTTGTGGTGTTGCTCAGCGATTCCTGGCTCTTCCAGCAGCACGGAGCCACCTCTGGGGCCAGGTGGGCGTTGGGGCACTGTCCCTCTCCTAGTGATAAATATAATTATACACAGTACAGAAAATAGCCAGAGCTGCATTTACAGGGACCACTTGTCCTTTGGCTTTGCCCGGTGGGAATGTGCAAAAATGTAACTGTGCCTCATCACAGCATCCCAGAATTGCAGAATCCCAGAACTGCAGAATCATTGAGGTTGGAAAAGACCTCCAAGGAACATCCAGTCCACTCTGTGCCCAGTGCCCACCTTGTCCCCAGCCCAGAGCTCTGAGTGCCACCTCCAGGAATCCCTGGGACACCTCCAGGGATGGGCACTGCAAACCCCCCTGGGCAGCCCCTGCCAAGGCCTGAGCCCCCTTTCCATGGGGCAATTCCTCTGGAGTTCTCATGGTGCTGTGCAGGTGCTTGCAGCACTCCAGCTGTGTGCTGGAGCTCCTGCTGGCAGTGGACAGCGAGGAGGCAGCAGGGACAAAATGCACCTGCAGCTTTCCCCAGGGCCCTCTCAGAGGAAAGTTTTCTCAAACCAATTTCAGTGCTTCTGGAAGCCTCCCCTCACTCTGCCACGTGATGCTTTGCAGCCTTAACTTTGCCCATGCATGTTGTTCCCAGAAACATCCCTCTCCAAAATTAAAGTCACCTGCAATTGCACTGCTGGGTTTGGTTTGCATGAGGATAATATTGGTTGATTTCCCAAAATGTGCTTTTCTTTATGAGTGAAAGAAACTGAGTCATCTTTTCCTTGGCTGACCTGGGAGCTGCCAGCACTGTGAAAGTTAGGGATGATTTCCCTCAGCTGCTTTGTGCCACGAGGTCCAGCACGAATGAGAATGAGAGCAGCACTTCAATTTATCATTCAGCAGTTCTGTGTCAAAACTTCATTTCTCTTAGAATTAACTGTAGAAATTTATGCTGGTGCCTACTTTGTTCCTGAGGTGGGCACCATTAAAATGATATTGTTATCTTTAACAGAAAGATAAACATTATTATCTCACTGACCACTTCACTTGCATGACTGAGAGCTGTCAAATGAGCTGTAAAGCTTTTTAAAAAATCCCAATCTCTAGATAATGGCTGGGAATTTCTTATATTCCAGGTCAGTCCCTCGAGCAGTCTAATTATTGTGGTTTACAGCCCAGTTTTGCTGGACCCACACAGAATGTAGGAGTTAAATTATGACCATAATTAGGGATGGCTACAAAGCAGCTGTCAGTAACGAGGGGACCTGACAAAGGAGGAGCTGAGACCTCAGCCTGACAGAGTTACACAGGTTTTTGTGCCCTGCCTGCCTCTGGTGCTGCACAAGGCTCCAGCTCCTGTCACAAGGGCTACAGGGATAATGAATGAATATTTATAAAGTGTAGCAAATATGCTCTAATTACCCTAATTGGCCTGCTGTGGTTCCAGTTACGGCAGAACTTTATTTCTGTTCAAGTGACATTTGCTTCTGGATTAGTTCCTGCAGGCAAAGAAAAAGTAAAAGGCATGCTGAAGAGGGCAGAAGATCCCCTGGTATCCTGATCCTGCAGTTTCCTCACCATGCTCCTGGCAGGCTCATGGCTAATAACATTCCCCATCTCGTTAGGGATTCCTAGGGATATTTCAGAGATGTTAGGCACTGGGAAATGACAAAGGAAAACAATGAGCAAAAAGGGAGGGAGGGCTAGTTTTATTGTTAATAATTAATAGGCCAAACTCTGAACACTTTCAGGGTGGCAGCACACAAAATTCTCCTTGACTTTATTTGTGGTGTAGAAATGTATCTTTATTAGTGGTGTATGGTTTTGCAGAGTGACTGACAGCCAGACAAGGAGTCCTGTCCTGAGGACTCACACGGAGCTGCTTCCACTCAGGGCACACATTTGCCACTCACCTGGCCTTCACCTTCCTGCTTTGGCTGGGATCATTACTGTGTCAGGAACGCTGAGATCATTAGGGATGCTGAAACAGGATGGTTAGGATGCCACAGAAGACGTGGCCAAGGAGTGAGTGGGTAAATCTAGTGTTTTGCAATTTCTGCTGTAGCAATAGAACTTTTGAGGTGCGTTTTTGTTGACGGGGTGACATTAATCTGCTGACAGATGAATGACTCTAGTTCCATGCCTTCAGATCTTTTGGGACTCTGTAGGCTGCACTCTGTGTCTGGGATACTCCAGATCCACCAGCTCATCAGACGTGGGATCTTTTCCTCCCTGTATTTTGGCACCACTGTCATCTTTTGGATAAATAGATGCTAAATCCACTGTCAAATCTTGCATGAGGTAGCCAACAGAACTATTAACACAGAAAAAATGGGCCATGCAGTATTGTACCAACTCCTGGTAGTAAATGGTGAGTAATGGCTGTGAAAATGGTGAAATCTGACACCCCAGCCAGAGTCAGCTGCTTAGGGCAGGGGTTGATGGCACTGACTGATACGAGCAGGGATTGATGTCACACAAAGTCACATATTACACTTCTTTTATTGTTTAATCTCTTATTAAACAGTCAATTCACTCTATGTAGGTCTAGAATTATCTACTCCAGTTTTTAGCCTGTTGTGAACCCAAAAGAGGGATGTGAAATTTTGCAGCAAACAATGTTGCTTTTGCACTGGGCTGAGCCCCCAGTGAAACTCTTCCCACACGAGTCAGGAATGCATGGAGCACACCAGGTTTCCTTCCCAGACGTGCATCTGACGATGTGGGAATCTGTGATTCAGCCCTGCATGAGCTTTTTGTTTAATTAGCCATTGCTAAAGCCTCTGACTGCTCAGTGACACTCCTGAAGCCTCTGACTGTGGAGATCTGGGGTACTGAATTACAGTGGGGACATGGTAAAGGGTCAAACGGAGACAAGCTCTAAATATTCCCTACAGAGAATCTTTAAGACCGTGACCTGTAGGGGATGTCAGCACAGTGTGAAAGGTTTCAGCTCACCTTCTCTGATGTGCTGTCAGAGAAGCCACGTGGCTCTGCCTTCATTTCTGTGCTGCACCCACCAAGGGGTTTGTGTTGGTTTTGAAGGAGGAGGAGGCTGGAAAGGGAAGGATTTCGGAGAAAGTAATTTAATGTACCACCTTACCTGGAAATTCTGCTTTCAACAGGGACTTTTCTTTCTCACTTTTTACAGATCCTTCCTGTTCTCTTCTGAATCTGACAGATTCTTTGTTAAAATATTTCAAAGTTCTGTCCCAAAGAGCTGTGATTGTGATTCTTGGGACAACATGCAAGGAAGAGGTGTCCCTATACAGTCTTGTACCTGGATTTTCCTGCAGGGGATAATCTCCTTTGCTGGTGCTTTCTGCCCCAGCCTGGCCCTGCTCAGAGCCAAGTGTGCCCCAGCCCCCTCCCTGTGCCACCCTCCACCCCTCTGTTCCTGAAGGAGCACAGGGACATGCAAGGAGAGCCCATCACTTGATTAATCCAAGGAATACAGCTCCTGCTGTGGGATTCCAGCTGGCCAGAGCACCCAGAGCAGGAATCAGAGCAATGCCAGCCCCTGCTGCTGCAGACATGCACTGCCCTTCTGGCTTCATCAAAGCATGGATTGGAACTGTCCTGGTGACTGCACACACTGGTGGAAGGCCAAAAAGGAGTGACAGCCCTCAGCTGTGTCACAGGGAACAGCCAGCTCTTGAGCCAAGCTGTTCATGGATTTGACTAAAAATCCAGGTAACAGACTGTCGAGAGGCATGGTCACCTGAGACCCCCAGAAAGCTGGAACACAGCAGGTGGGGCTCACACTGAGCTTGTGCTCCGAAGCCTCCGAGCTGGGTTTGTTTAGCACAGGGACTACAGCAAGTGCTGCCCCTGTAAAACACCCCAGGGCCGTTACAGCCATTCACAGTCACACGTCGAGCTGGCCACAAGCCTCTGCTGCCAAGTGCAGCTCCACACAGGGTGGGCACATCCCCGACTGCTCCTCTGTCCCTGCCTTGGCAGAACTTGCAACAGGCAAGATGCTTTCACAGTTTTGCTCAACCAACACCCAACTCCAGGGTGATATTTTTATTTTATTTTTATTGGACAAGGGCTTTAGAATCAAGCTGTGGTTGTAGGATAAAAAAAATTAAGTGACACATGAAATAAATGAGCATTAATGTGAAGACAGTGAGAAAATGGATGGCCCCACAGCATTTATTAGCTAGCAGAACATGGAAATGAGCTTAGGTTTTATTTGGTAAGTCTTGATTTCTCCTTATATTCATGTACAGCTCCTTATTTATGGCTCAGCCTGTCAAACACATTCTTAGATAAGCAACTGTTGCTCACAGGACTAATCTAATTACCAGTTCTTTTTATAACGAATGCTGACACAAAGGTAGAAGATGCCTAGCACTTGTGCTGGAGCCAATGCTCCAGATGATCAAACAGTTTTGAAATTTAAAAAAAATGGGGAGAAGAATTTTTTGTCACGATGTTCCTGTTTTTTGTCCAACTCTAATTAAAGATGAAGAACAAGAGTGAAAAGCTGTTTCATTTGCAGCTTTGGCACAGAATTAATTGCCAAGAGTTTAGACTGGATATTTTAGCACTCTGCAGTAACGTTCCATAGGCACATTTCCCTACCACAGGCTGGAGAATGCTAGAGCCCTAATTATTTGTAAAGTGCATTTTTAAAAGTTTTGGAATTTTCCTTCAGGAGCAAGCATATCAGAACAGCTTCAAAGTGTATTTTAAAGACATTTGAACAAAAAATCAGCGTGCTTTGGGTTTGGCCAAACAGCACAGAATGAGAAACTGATATTCCTTTTTTTGGAAGGACAATGTTGTGTCCTTGGCCTTCATTTAAACCATAAAACCATCATGCATTCTGACATTTCTCACAACCTGCTCCAGAAATGCCAATAAGAAATAGTATTTCTGAAAATTAGGATAAAGAAGCATTGGTCAGTGTGATGGGGTCTTCTAAATTCCCCAGGCTCTTAACTGCTAGTAAGTAATTTTACTAAAAAAGAGTGGAAAATAGGTGAAACTCTTTAAATCAGCTTTTCTTTACCTCTAAGCACACATGAAATCAAACAAGTGGATTTAATTAAAGTTCTGGTGTTTTTCTCCTGAGTTGTTCTGCAAGTCAGGGTCATTCCCTCTGAGATAAAGGGGCTCTGTCATGGACCTGCACAGAAACCTGTGCCAAACCCGAGTGTCCCCTGTGCTCCCCCTGACCTCAGCACAGAGCCTGGACCAGGATGCACAATACCTGCTTGTGCTTTAGGGTGTTCATTGCTTTTTCCTGTCCTGTTTAAAATCTTCCCCCTTACCACCACACGTGTAACAGTGGCGGAGGCAAAGCTGATCCTGTCCTGAGCCCCTCCTGCTGGAGAACAGTGAAGCACAAGGCTCTCCGGGCGCCCCGCCATGACTCACATCAGATTTTCTTCCTCCCTCACTGGCAGCTTCCCACAGGCACAGATTTCCTGCTCCTGCCACTGAACCGAGAGCTCCGTGGGAAGGGGTGGCCCCAGTTTGCCCAGCAGTGCTGGGGCTCCCTGGAAACTGCCCTCTCCCAGTTCCCTTTCAGAGCTGGGGGAGAGAGAAGCTGGGAACAGATGGCGGGAAGGCTGGCATCTCCTCATGCATATTTCATTGGATTTGCAGCTAGCCACCTCTCCATGATAACAGTAAGTGCTACAAAACTCCAAGGCTTTGTTCCTTGGAATGTTGCATTCGATGGCATCAGATCACTGCTGTAACATCAATTAAGTTTTGAAGCTGGTGAGCCACGAGTATTTACATCTTTAGCAAGGTTATGCTGTAAGAGCTCGATTCTTCTGTTCTGCTGTGGCTAGGGCTGACTTGCAAAGAAAGAGCTGCTTCTGTGGTGAGTGACGAATCTTACTTGACGTTTTTTAAAAGCACAATGGGACAAACATCTGTGGTTATTTCCATTACGCTCTAAGGCGTGTTACTGGGAGAGAATTTAGCCATTAATTCTGATGTATACATTATTTATATACAAGAGGAACAAGAAAAATGGTAGCACGTTTAATGATTATGTACATTGTGATTCGGTTGGAAAAATGTGTATTACAAATGGCAAAACAGCCTGTCAAGTGCATAATTATATGTTGCTCTTTTTTTTGTTGTTGCCAGAGAAATTTTTATTCCTTAAATCCCACTGCATGATCTCAGTGAAAGTTCTGCCCTATGTGTTATATGGGGAGGAGGAAGGAACAGCATAACAGATTTCTTAAACCACATCGGGTCCTGGTTAGAACCCCTTCTCCTTGTTTTAGTATGAGGATTACCTTTGTAAGGTGCCTCCAGAGCGAATTAAAAGGTGGAATCTGATACAATGACAGCAAGAGAAACAGTAACGTAAATTTCATTCATTGTCCCTACTCTCGGCAGAGAGAGTGGTGAACAAAACCTCGCTGCCTTGTGACTCATTGCTCATCTGAGACTTGGCTTTCAGTAAGAACTGTGCTCTCCTGTACATGATCCTCTCCTGCTCTTGCTTCAGCTCCAGGTAGGAGCGTGAGAAGGTGTGGAAGATGGAGGTGACCGGGAACGCCATGAGGAGGATGCCGCTCAGGATGCTGCTCAGGGCCACCACCTGCCCCGGGATGCTCCTGGGCACCATGTCCCCGTAGCCCACGGTGGTCATGGTGATGACGGCCCACCAGTAGCAGGCGGGGATGCTGGTGAACTCCTGCGAGTCGGCCATCTCGTTCTCGATGACGTAGAGCAGGGGCGCGAAGAGCGCGATGGCCACGCACAGGAAGAGCAGCAGCAGCCCGAACTCGCGGGTGCAGCGCCGCGCCGTCAGCCCCAGCGTCTGCAGCCCCAGCGAGTGCCGCGCCAGCCGCATCACGTACAGGATGCGCAGCGCCCGCAGGATCCGCAGCACCAGCCCCACCTTGTCCAGGTAGATGTTGCCCGAGCTGGGCTTCTTGGAGCCCTCGGAGCCCGTGTCCACCAGCAGGGTGATGTAGTAGGGCAGGATGGCGATTATGTCTATCAGCGTCAGGGGCCGCCGCAGGAACGCGAACTTGCGCTTGGCCTGGATGAATCTGAGCAGGAACTCCAGGGAGAACCATGCCACACACACAGACTCCACAATGAAAATATTGTAGCACATCTGGGAGCACTCACCCTGCGGGAAAGAGGAGGAGTTTGTAATCGGCTCCGGATAATAACTATTTTAGTTGGTGCGGTGACAGGAGGAGAGGCTTCTGTGTTGGTTTTTTTAAACCCAAAATATTAAAGGAATTGAAGCTGTTGCTATGGGGAAACACGTTGGCAGTTTGGAACGTGCTAAATGCAAAACTTAGAAAGGCACTGCTTATTCCACAGAAGATACTGCTTGGGAATTTCAGGCTTTCTAAATACGAAGCCTATCAAGGTAATATACAGAAGAGTGCACACTAACAGAATTTTCTTAGGACATAAAACTGGATATGATTAATTCTCTTACAAGTAATTGAAGAGTCGTGTAACATTTCAAATATTCTTCACAATATTTTCCCCCCTCTAAAGACAGCTACAAAGTCCCCATTGAAGTCAGTAACCTCAGACCTTGTACTTGCTCTGCTCTTCCCAGCACATACCACTTGGCATCCTAAAAGCTAACTTACCTTTTCCTCCTCCTCCCTCAGGTCAGGCATGGTGCTGATGGATAAGTTCACTGCTGTAATAGTTACAAACAAAACAGACAAACACGCAAACACCTTTCCAGGAAGGCCAGACTGGGGCCTTTCCACCATGTCTTGCAACTTTTTCATGCACAAACCAATTTTTGTCTCCTCTACTGTTTCACCTGTTGTTTCATTTTCTAGGAGGTCATCCTCCCGTTCATTAATCTCTGTGAGCTCCTCCATTTTTTGCAGGTATCTCCTTTTACAACACCAGTCCAAGTTGTCTTCCTCAATGCCCCAGTAGAGCAGCTCCTCCTGGAAGGACAGCGCACACATCTCCCGCAAGAGCCGGAGCTTGCCAACCCGCAGGAAGGTCAGGATTGTCCTGAACGCCCCCGGGTTGCGGTCGAAGAAGAATTCGTTGCACGTCACATCGTAATCGTCACAGATGTTCAGAATGTCGTCAAAATTAGTACAGAACTTGAGTTGTCCCAGACGTGTCAGGGGGAACTCATCGAGCGTGGTCCAGGGGAGCAAGTACTTGATGCCCCCCACGTTGATAATTATGTGGCGCTTGCGGTCGTCGGGGTGGAAGCCTTTGAGGAGATCCTCCTGAGGGTGGATTAGCCTGGCTCTTTGGTAAAACACTCCCTTGAGGGTTTCAGATTCTGGAAAGAACGAGTGGTTGAAGGAAGCATCTGAAGTACAGCTCAGGGCACTATAGTCATAGTCGGAATTTTCTCCAGGCATAAGAGTCATCTTGGAAGACAACTTTGCATCCCTTCGCTGCTTCTGCAAGTGTCTTCTGGAACAGAAAACAGACACGGGGGGTGAGGAAATGGCAGGCTGCTTTCAGGTTTTGAACAAATGCAGTGGCTGGAGCTCAAAAGCATTTATGGATGATAAGAGCAATTGGAAAGAAAACAGCAGTGGCTGAGCGTGGTCAGACCTTTCTGGGCAGGCTGGGTTTGTCCAGCTGGGCAGCTCTGACCCCATACCAAGGGCCGTGCCCGGTTCAGGAGCTCTGCCTGGCATATTTATCACACTGGAGGCTTCTCCTGGCTCAGATACAGAGGTCTCAGTTCCCAGTAGATAAAGGTGGAAGCCAGAATAATTCCTCCATGTGGCAGGATGTTTCTGGTTCAGAGTGGAGGTATAAAAATGATGACAGCATCACATTAGGACACAGAATTCAAGAGTGTCTTGTAGAAAATGAAATTGTATAATTTTTTTTTAAGTATTACTCATAAAACTTTTGAGCACCTTAGTACCAATTAAATGTATAGAAAGAATCAGAAGTCAATTATATTGCAATTCAGTAAATACACACTTCTAAAACCCAGTTAGTACAAGACTAATTTCTAAAAGGCCATCTGGAAACAATTTGGGGGAAAATAGCTCACTTGTACTGGTGATCACATAAACATTTGTATAGAGTTTATACACAATTAATAACATGGCAACTCCCTTTCTATGGCCTCATTTACAAAAGATTGCAAAGAAACACGGGATTTCCATGCAAACCTTGGAATGTGGTTTCAGTTATCACTGGCACCCTACATGCAGTAACAGGGCTTTGTCCTTGCAGGACGCTGAGCCAAGCTGCCTCTACCTCTGAGTGTAAGAACACAAAGATTTCTAATGACAGCTTGGAAAATCCCATTCAAATTCGGCTCATGCAACACTGGCGTCAAGTCCAGGGAGTGAAGTGAACAGAGTTCAACTGAGTATCAAACACAGGAGCTGGGAATGTTCAAACTTCTGGCCTCCCTCATTCACTGCACTCTAAGAGCCAGCCTGGAACCTGCTCCTCCACAGGAGGCTGTGAAGCACTGCTCCACGACCTTTTATCTGCACACTCAGCCTCAGCTCAGTGCATGGGGTCCCTGAGTTTCACCTGATAAGAGTATTTATTTATTAAGGAGATTGTACAATATAGAGACATTAAATATGCACCAGTATTTTGGCTTTCTAGCCTCAGGTTCACAGGAAAGGAGGTTATATTCCAGTTGACTGGCTTCAGTAGCAGTAGGGTTTTGTTGTTGTCCTGGCTGCACTTACCTCCCCTTGGATGTGCACCCCAGGGACACACCCCTGCTAGGGCCACTTGCTGAGCCACAGAACCCTCCTTTTCAGAAGCTGGGTTTATGAACCACACCAGGAGTGGTACATACCTATTAAAGAAGAAAACCCCATGATTATACAACAGCAGAGGACTCAAACCATGGCTGCACATCAGTTTAAGAGCTCTCCTTGCTGCAAGGGCACATATAATGCTCCAATTAAAAACTCTCTCAGTCCTGCTCCTAAACTTCCCAGAGGGTTGGGGCTGAACAGAGCAGCTCTGTGCACAGTTACAAACAGGTGGCCCCAGGTCAGCTTTGGATGGAGTGTTATTTCCTGACTCCTCACTCGTACAGAATCACAGGATGGTTTGGGTTGGAAGGGACCTTAAAGCTCATCTTGTCCCACCCCCTGCCATGGATCAGCAGAAGAAATGCCACTGGAATGCAAGCTTTAGGTTTGATATGGAAACCAGGGCTGCCTGATGGATGTTTATGTAGGGATTCATCTCTCAGATCAACTGCTGTTTTATTTAAAAATGCCTTTTCCCTTCTGCCTCAGCCATGTCTAAGGCAGGGCTGGTCCAAACCGAATGAAGATTATGGCTGATATAAGATATGGATAAGTGGGAGCTGTTAACCATTTTCCCTTCTGTAATACCAGATGATGTTGGTTAGCAACAACTTATCCTCTGAATCTCAGCCAGGAAAAATGAGGAGGCAGCTCTTCTCTGTCGCTGGTTTGATCTCCCAGCACATCCACTGTTAACACAATGGGAAGAAATGGAGAGAGGGAAATGTAAATGTTCTGCGTGTGTCAGACACATGCTGCAACCCTGAGGCAGCAACTGTGAAAGAGCAGAGCAAAGAGAAAGGGGTTTCTTTCTTTGCTGCCAGCTCCTCGACCTGTGCGAGACAATAAACTGGACAAATGAATCCCCTGTGTGCCACGCCGAGTGGCTGCACTAGAAAAGGTTGCTCCTTGGTTTGCCACAACCAGAGCTGGCAAGCCTACAAATCCCACGTAGGATCTGCTGCTCCACATGGGTTATTTTCATGTTCTTTGCCTCAGATACACGCAGCATCATATCTACAGGGGAAGAGTAGGAGGAGATAAAGGACAATAATAAACACGGCCTGACTTGAAGGAAGGGAGAAAGGAGAAAAATAAACCAATGCATTTCTCTCTGTGTTTCTTGTTTTCCTTCTGAGGGTGCCTCGACAGAATGATGGTCAGTATTGCTGTGGGATGAGAGAGATCTAATTAATGGAAGGACTCCTTGCTATTGAGCTCAAAGCCCAAGCAAGCTGCTTTATTCCTGCGTTGCAGCCTGGTGACACCGGGGACAGCTGATAAGAAATGCCTTCAGGAGTAAAGACAACACACTGCAGTACAAGGTCAGACAGACACATGAGCCTGGAGCCCCAGCCTCCCCAGCAATTAAACAAGATGGACTTTAAGGGTCTGCTGTAACAGTAAAATCCTCTGCCCTGCTCTGGCTAAGTCAGGCCCAATGGTAAAAGCCCTCCTGGCCTGAGGTCTGAGCAGCATTCTGCCCTTGCAGTGCCTGGGACTCACTGAAGCCCAGTGCAGCTTCCTGGCTGCCCTGCCAGGAGAGGGCAAAGTGCTCTCCTCCTGAGTAAATCCCTTCTCTCCGAGCATCGTTGCTTTTGTGTTTTGCAAACTTACTGGGGGAAGAACTGTCTCTTCCTACATTATCCACCCTGGGCACTGCTCTGGCTTTCAGAGCTGCAGTAACACGGAATAACTGGCCTAGGGCAAGGGCTCTGGGTGGCTCCAAGGCATGGATTGTGCATGGGAAGGAAGAGAGGACATATTTTCAAAAATCTGTCCTGCACAAGATGATATCCACTATGTCTGGTGAAGAAATCAAATTAGAAATCCGTGCTGCCCTTACTTGCAGCCAAAATTCAGGAAGGATGCCAGACTCCGAGGCAATGGGAAAAGAATTACTAAAGATGCCCTTCTGAGGGAAAGGAATAGAACTCATGAGAAACATGATAAAATTCCACTGCAAGTGTCGTACCCCCCCCCTCAGTGTCCTCTGCAGTATTTTGAATTCTGCAGTGCATCTCTGATGTAATCAGAGCTCCTGCAAGGAGTCCTGCTCCTGCTCCACAGTGCAGACAATTCAAAGTTGTGCCTGGATGATAACAAGCCTGCAAAGAAGATGCAGAACTCCCCCCCAGTCTCTTCTATCAATTCCAGTGCCTGCAACTCATCTCTGTTGCTTTTTACCATTTGTAAATTAAGTTTAAAAAGCCATTAAAAAAAGTTTCAGATTTCAGTGCAGGTTGAATATGAATATAGTGATTTTTTGGAAAGAATTCCATGAGGAAGAATTTAATGATCCCTCCTCCTTTAGTCTTTCCTTAGTGAAGCAGGCAGCATTCCCAAGCAGTGGCACACAGCTCTGTCCTGGCACAGGATTTCCGTGCTGGACCTCACTGCCAGGCACCTCCTGCCACACTTCAAGCCACACTCCTGCAGCTCTTCACAGCCCAAGAACAGATCTCAAACTTCAACTCTGCTTGCAGAAGTGCACTTCCAGCCAAATCAAAGTAAAACTTAGAAAGGTCAATGTATAACATGAAATGAAACTCTCCTGAAAAGCAGATAAGCTGAAAAAAATATGCTCTAGCTCTATCTTGCTCTCCCTGAGCTGGACAGTTGTGGCATCTTATGACAACCTGCAAACAGAATTATGTCAAAGATGCTACTCACTGTTTGGTTTTACAAAGCTGAGCCTTATTCTACTGATAATAATCAGAAGTGAAATAACTTTGCAGATAACTTATATCCCCAGGAGAATGTTCTGAAATACATTAGGATTAATAACTGCAGTTACTCTCCCGCTGTGAAACATATTTATGTCAACAAATTTCAGCAAGTCACATTCATAGCAATCTCTTATACATAATTTTAAAAAGCAAAGGATTTGACATTTACTTGCATTGATAAATATTTTGCTACCAAGATGAAGATACATAGTCATGGAAGAGTTCTTTCATGCTTGTCCTGTCCTCATCCCCTCCCCAAGTCTTTTCCAATGAAAAAAAATCTACCGGAAAGACATTGCCTATCAAGAACAGTTCACTTGATGTGTCTGTCAGTCACCAACGAGCAGAAGTCAATAAATACACCAACATAAAAGACATCCCTTAATTATTTAAAAATGAAAGCTATAAAGGACCTTCAGATTAGGCAAGGCGGAAGAAATTGGAAACACGAGCCTCCATCCTGCGCTGTGCAGCCCCAGGACGCGGGGAGCGGCAGAGCCGGCCAGGGGAAGCCCGAGCAGCACGAAGCGAGCCCGCTGGATGAGCCTGGAGCGCCGTCAGCCTCCTCCGCGGCGGGGCCGGGGCAGGGCAGGAACGAGCCGAGCGGTCCCGGGGAGCAGCCGAGCCCCTCCCGCTGCTGGCGGCGCGGCCAGCCCGGCTCCGGCAGGGAGTGCGGGCCGCTCGCTCTCTTCCATCCCTGCCGAGGGACAGAACCTGTTGCTGCAGCCGCGGGGGCCCCGCCCGCTCCGGGGGCTCGGCGGCTCCGGCCACCCCCGGCCGGGCGCTGCCCCCGCGGCTCCCCCGGAGCCAGGCAAGTTGCCCGAANAGCGCCCCGGGCCGCGCTGCCCCGCACCGGCCGCGCCGGACGGGCAGCAGCGGCAGCAGCGGCAGCAGCAGCAGCAGCAGCAGCAGGAGGAGGAGGAGGAGGAGCTCCCGGAGCCGAGGAGGAGCGGAGCGGGGCCGGGGCCGCCCGCAGCCCTGCCCCGCGCCCGCAGCGCACAGGTGGCATCCCGCTGCCCGTCCGCCGCAGCTCCTGCCGCTGTGCCCCTGCCCTGCGGACCGGGCGCTCGCTGGTCGGAGGAGTGGGATTACAAGTGTCCGAGAAAGCATAAATCCCATCCCGGCTCCCTCCCCGATCTGCGCAGAGGCTCCGGGAGAGCCAAGCCCGTGCTTTGTTCCCGGGGCATCCTTGCGGCGCACGGCAGCAGGCAGCTCTCAGGGTTATTGTCACAGACTTGGAGAATATTGCCTAGCTCTACTTTTTAATGACATTTGTTTGACATCTGGGTGGAAGTTACTCTGTGTGGATGTAATCTGCGTTTGAAAGCAGCGAGTCGAATCTCGGTGCCAGGGTTAAGGAGCCACCAGCAGCTCAAGCTCTGTCACAGACTCTCGAGTGAACCGCTCCCATCCCGTGTGCTGTTGTTCCCCCGTGGGTGCAGAGATCACGACACCTCTGGGCTCTGATTTCCTTTCCCTGCCGAGGCGCTGCTCTTGGAGGGAATTTCCTGCAGGTGATGTCCCGCAGCTCCGTGCGGGATGGGGACAGTCACCTCAAAGGGACTAGGGCTCTGTTCCTGTGGGCATTGTGCCCTTCACCCGGGGCACTGCGGGGTCTCATTTCAAGCCAAGTCCTTTGTTGCTATGGTAATACAAATGAACAATCTATACTATGGTAATTTTAGCAAAACACCTCTTTTCTCCCCCCAGACTAAATCGGACCGTGGTTCGGGACTGTGCGGGCGCACAGAAACAGTCGTGCTGGTATTCCTCAGCCGGAGCTGTTGAACAGCAGTTGTGTAGAGAGAGGGCTGTCAGCGGCTGGCCATGTCAGCTTGGGCTGCTTTTCCCTGATATCGCACGGGATTTTTATTTGACTTTGGAAAGGTTTCTGAGCAGGCTCTCAGCCTTTGTCTGTAGCAGGGAGGTGATTGGTTTTACTGGCCACAGTGACAGGTGCGAGAGGTTTGGCTTTTGTAGAACAGTCTGTAACAATCTTGCTAACAAAAGCCTGTATTTTAAAAGTCTTTGCTGTCAAAGAGGAAGGACATATTAAGTAGGGTCTCCCAGGGAGTGCTCTGAGAACAGTTCTGGTCAGCGTTTGCTGTAATAACTTGGGTGACAGAATGGAGGGCAATTTTATATCGCGTGCGCTGATTCCAGCACAGAGTGCAAGGCTGGGATTTCAAATGACCCCGAGACACTGCAGAGCCTGTCTGAACTCAAGGCACTGAAAGTGCAGGAGACAAAGTTATGTGATGTGCCAAAAGGAGGAATTTCGCGTGTCAGATGAGCACTGTGAGGGACGAGCACCGCCGAGGAGACTCTCGGACCGTAGCGCTCGCAGCCCGGGCAGTGCTGCAGAGCAGCCGCGCTGCTCCCAGCGCTCCGAGCAGGAGGATCAGCCGGGAGACATCAGAGGGCGTCATTTCTGTTCCATTTAGCGCCAGCCAGGCTCGGCTGGAGCGCTCTGTCCCGTCTCATCACCCTTACAGAGAGATGTAGGCAAAGCAGAGAGGAGAACAGCAACCACAACTGCAGGAGGCTTGGAAATGTAAGCTCTGTGGAAGGCTGGAATTCATTATTTGAGCTGGAAAAGAAAACACAATGTAAGGGCTCAGCAACTGTCTTCAAATGTATAAACACATTTGCAAAGATGACAGTAAACACTTGTCCTGTGACCACAAATGATGGGACAAAAAGCAATTTGCTGAAGTGCAATTAGGGAGATTACTTTAGATATCAGGGAAAAAAACCAAACAAACCAGACAAAACTATAACCCTGCGAGTAACTGCAGAGTAGCTGGAATCTCAGGAGGTTGTAAATCTGTTCAGTGGAGATTTAAAGAACAGATTGGGTAAAGAGCTCTCAGGACTGGCTGTGACCATGCCTGGGGCAGGGCAGATTTCCAGCAACCTTCACTTGCCAGCCCTTATTTCTGTGAGTTCTGGCTGCCCGTGGAGTTACAGCCATCCTAAAGGAGGAGGCACAAAAGGACACCTCGCTGGCACCCCGTATGACTAATGCAGAGTTCTGCTGCTGTTGAATAAACCATCCCTGCCTGTGCTCTGTGGATCAGGATCCCATTTCCATCTGGAGACAGGCAGGAGTGGAACTCGCCATTGCCAGTAAGCAGTTTCCCAGGCCAGTTTTGAGCAATAATGACTGAAAATGTTATTATCATGGTCAGTGTTGATATGAATGTCCTGCAACCTGCTTGGTACCCACTGTAGGACTCCCCCCCCCCCATCTGGGCTCTGGCTTGGCAGTTCAGGTGAGGCCAAGGGCTTTGTGGACAGCAGTGTGAGGAGTGGCTGTGGGATCCCTGACTGTGGCCAACACTAAATCTGCTCTGGCAGATGGGGGTCTTCCCTCTTCACCCACATCCTTCATGAGCACAGAATTCCTGGGGGAACCTGAGGTGGTCCCTGCCCCTGAGGGTGACCAGGAGTGCCCCAGCAGTTTTCCTGCAGTGATCAGCTGTGCATGGAGGACTGGCCAAGGATTCCCAGAGTCAATCAACTTCATACTCCTTGAGGAACTGGCAGTGCTGCAGAGAAAAATTTTAATCCCACTTTCATTACTTTTATAGCCTGTGGCTGCTTTTCCTTGTGTTCCTTTGATTGCTGACATTGAAATCCTGTTCTATCAGTTTCCCTGGCTTTTTAAGATGAGTCCAGCATCATTCTGCACTCAGGAGCAGTGCTGCCAGCAAAACAAGGAATTTCAACTTCCCAGCACCTTTCACCTCTCACCTCCCAAACAAAGCAGGAGGCTAAATTCCTTTCTTCTGAAGAGCTGCATTCATTTTGGGCACTTGGGACAGGAGAACATCCCCAGGCTGGAGTGTGTTCAAAGAGGGCCCCCAGGATGGTCAGTGCATGGAGTACCTGCTCTGCTGGGACACTGGGGGTTGGACTTGTGCAGCCTGGAGAAGAGATGGCTTTGGGGGCTCCTGATGGCCTCCAGTGTCAAAAAAAGCTTTTCTGAGAGATGGAAGGCTTTCAAAAGCCCATTGGATTGAGCCCTGAGCAGCCAAGTCCACTCTCCCAAGCAGCCCTGCCCTGTGCAGCAGGCTGGGCTAGAGCCCTCCTGAGGGCTGTGCCAGCCTGAACGATTTGGGGTGGGTGGTAATTGCTGTTTGCAATATTGCTGCCATCCCCAGCTCCCCTGAGATCAAGGAGCCTGCCCCGAGGGCAGCTCTGGCCCCTCAAGGTGAGCAGATTTCTGCAAGCACACCCAATTCTCCTGTCACTGCATGGTGATACATTTCTTTGCTGATTTATGGCCTATGCAGGCATTTTTGTTGCTTGCTTCTCTGTCTTTTCTCATGAACAGCTCCGTGACTCAGTGCAGTGCCTCTGGAGTGCACCTTCCTATGGACAGAGCTCCCAAACCTGTCCCTGAGTTTTGTTACAAATAACCCAGTTAAAGCAGCTCTTTATCATGTGCTGGAGCTCAGAGATGCTTAGATCCAAAAGGATTATCTCACAGGGCTGCAATAGCAGGGGGCTGGGCTCAGCAAGCTGCATTTCCATGCTCCCCTCATCCTGCATTCCCTCCTGCCACTGGAAGAGCCCTCAGCAGACCCCTTCATGCCCACAGACCATGATCCACAGGAGCTCTGCCAGCCCTGCCTGGGGACCTGTCCCTGCCAGCCACTCCTGTGCCCTGGCACTGCAGCACCACTCCTGCAGTGCCCAGGGGAGGGAGGGCCCTGCCAGCCCCAAGGAATTGCCCCAAAGCCTCAGAGTTGCTGTTCCAAGTGGGTCTCAAACTCTCAGTGCAGCTTGCCTGGAGCACAAGGAGCAGGTACTGGTGTCTTTGGGTTTGGTGCCTTTTGCCAAGGAATGATGGAGATTTCCTCACCTGCCCTGCTTGAGGTAAACGTGAATTTAATCCCCTTATGGTGCCTTTACTGCCAGCTGAGGTGCTTTGGAGGAAATGTGGTTGCCCACCATGAATAAACTGTGTCTGTCTCAGTGGGTGACTCAGGGCTCAGCTCACTGCAAGGGCATTTTACAGAATTCTGGCCCTGATGTTCACTTTGGTCAGCAGGTTCCCACCTGCAATCACCTGGATTAGATGACAGAAGGTCTGCAGCAGGGAGGGGATTACATTTAGATGTCTTACTCTCACCATTACTCATTAAACAACTCCTCAGGCGTTTGTGTTGGCAGAAAATCTTCCCTTTGGCCTTATTCCTTGTACAGTTTCCTGGGAGTTTTGTGCATGTGCACAGGCAGCACCAGGCTCTTCTCCCATCCTGCTTCTGTTTGTCCCTGCTGCAAACCATCCAGAAGAGCTCCTGAGGAGCTCCTCACGCCTGTGTGGTGTTAGTGGCACTGAGGAGCGAGGAGTAACACATCCCTCCTCCACCCGCAGCTCTGGGGATGTTGTGTTTGTGTTTGCAAGGTGCCCCATGCGACTAAAATTAATTTACAAACCCTTGAGATTTTACTCCAGTGCCTCGTGCTGCCAACCTCCCCCACAGTCCCTCTGCAGATCCACAGGAGCGTTCTGGATCCTCCCCTGGCTGGATGGTGCAGCTGGGGGCTGCTGCAAAGTGTCTGAGCAGGACAGGCTGGGTGGGACACCAGAATCAGCAGCAGCTCTTACTCTGCCAGGAAGCTGGGAAACGAGCAGGAGATGAGCTGGAAACCAGACAGAAGTCAGGTGTACAATTGAGCAGAAAACTCTCTCATTTGAAAGAGTCCAGAGGTGTGGATGTGCTCAGCCAGCCTCACGGGGCTGCTTTCAGCTGTGCAGCTTTTCCTCCTCAGGGATATCTCAAGTGCTTGGCTGGGACCTCTGCTCCAGTCCAGGCTGCATCCAGCCCTGGGAAATCCTGGGGTGGTGTGAGTGAGGAGAGGAACCTCTGCATGAATTTGTGTGCTTAGCATAACTCCTGCCTGGTCTGAGTGCGTGACCAACTCCCTAGCAAAGCATAAACAGGAGAATTTCTGTCTGCAGGTGATTCTTGTCCCTTCGGATTCCTTTGCAGCTGAGGAATGTGGTTGTAACTGTGGCACATAACCAGGAACCAGCTTTAAAAATATCTATATTCCAAAATGTTTGGTAAAAGGCAGAACTTCAAGTGTGTTTAAATAACTAATTTATATTGTGTATCAACACAGTGGAAAATGTCTGCGGGAGAGGGAGGTTCTCAGGCTGAAATGAGTTTCAGGGAACTGCTCTATTGAAACTATCAGGACCAGTGGATTATTTATCATGGCTCTGGCAGGCTTCCAAAAACATATCACTTTTATTTTCAGATTACTGAACTGAAGGAGCCTTGCAAGGGTCTGAGAAATGCCTTCCCAAGCGTGTGCTTAAGCAGCAGCATTGTTCAGCTCTACGAGTGAGAATGGGTAATGCTCCTAAATTCTTCATTACTGCATCTGCCTCAGGTTAGAACCTGAACAGAGCCTGTGCTCTGAAACACTCCAGGGGCAAGAGGGTCCTTAATTCCAAACTAAATCTACTGATTCCCTGATGATAGATCACTCAAACTGTCAAATGTCACCTGGCACAATTTTCAGTCATTTATTTCTGTTCAGAAATATATGTAAGAGGAGATCAACTTCCATTACACCTCTTTTTCTAGCTCAGTCAATTTTTAATACTGGTGATATATTCAGTGGATGGGAAATAATTATCTTAGTCATAATACTTTTGATTCATTTAAAAAATATATTTTGTGTTGCAGCTTTTAAAATGATTTTGACAGTGTAAAGGAAAAAATTTATTAGGCAAAAGCCATCATGCATGACTCCTGAAATTGCTGTTACTAAAAGCTGGGGGGATGGAGTAGAATGGAAAGGATTTATATCTCAGTATTTCTGCAGATAAGGCAGTGGATGGGACAGGGGTAGATGGGGCAGAGATCTGAGTTCCTCTGGGCACCGGGGAAATTCCTGCTCAGCCTGGGCTGGTTTTCCCTCTGTCGTTTGTTGTGTCTGCAAAGCAGAACATTTTCAACAGCAGAAAGTGCTCGTGTTCACTGCTGGAGAGCTTCCCTTTGGCAAGGGAATCATCTGCAGAGTGGAACGGGCCCGGGAGAGCTCTCAGGGGCTGTGGGAGGTGTGGGTGGTTGGGTGTGGGGCAGGGCTGTGCTGCAATCACATCCCAACCTGGGGAAGGTCTCTGGGGCAGGGCTGTGCTGCAATCACAGTCCCAGTCTGGGGAGGGTACCTGGGGCAGGGCTGTGCTGCAATCCCAGTCCCAAGCCCAGGGAAGGTCTCTGGGGCAGGGCTGTGCTGCAATCCCAGTCCCAATCTGGGGAAGGTCTCTGGGGCAGGGCTGTGCTGCAATCCCAGTCCCAAGCCCAGGGAGGGTCTCTGGGGCCGCTGGCACAGGACTTTCCCAGCTCTGTGCCCGAGCTGTGGCTGGGCACAGCAAACAGGAGCTCCCAGCCTCCCCAGGGCTGCCGTGTGGCAGGCGGGGGGGCACAGGGAATTCCTGCTGCTGGCTGCTCCCACGGGGCTGTGCCTGCAGCCCCACCAGTGCCAGGCTGCGCCTTGGCTGTGGAGGGGAGCGCAGGGATGGAGATTTTGGCCATCCACCACTGCTCTGCCTCCCAGGCTCTCTGCAACCCCACACCTTCTACAGGAGCGGCTGCACTCTGCCTCGGGCTGCATCTGCAGAAGGAACTCCTCCCTGTGAGGGAGGTGATGCCCTGGCACAGAGAGCAGTCCACGGTCCTCACTGCCCCATCCCTGGCAGTGCCCAAGGCCAGGCTGGATGCTTGGAGCAGCCTGGGACAGTGGAAGGTGTCCCTGCCAGGGGGGTGGCACAGGATGGGCTTTAAGGCCCTTCCCACCCAAACCATTCTGTGATTCCATCATCTCTAAAGGCATTTCCCTCTGGAGCCTCCCAAAGGGGGTCTGGGTGCCATGGCCAGAGGGAGCTGCAGAGGGAGCCGAGGGGAGCTCAGCCCCCAGACCCCACCGGGCTCCCAGGGGGTCCCGGGGGTCCCAGGGGGTCCCGGGGGCTCCCAGGGGCTCCCAGGGGGTCCCGGGGGTCCTAGGGGGTCCCAGGGGCTGCCAGGGGCTCCCAGGGGCTCCCAGGGGCTCCCAGGTGCCAGTGCCCCTTGGCTTTGCTGAGGGGACTTTGATGGAGCTTCCTTCTGATCTCTTCAGTTCTTTCTTTGTGGAAGAGGTGCAGCTCTGTGAAACTCCCACATACATGAACTTGTAATGTGTTTATTTCAGATAAACCTGGGAGTGCAAATCGTAAAGGAAGTCATTAATTTTTAGCTGTATGTAGCTCTGAAAGAAATGCTTTTGATCTTGCTTCTAAAACTTCCCAGTGGATTACTCTTTTATTTTTTGGAAAGTATATCGCTCCAAAATACTGTTTTCCTCCTAAAATAATGAATAAATCATCCATATGGCTGTATGGTGAACCTGAATGTCTCTTTTGCAAAATCCAGACTATTAATTTAATCTCATTATGATTCCTCTGCAGGAACAAATACACTCTAAGGTCACTCTGCTCCCCTGCATCTGCAGGCATTCTAGGACAGCAAAAGGTAAAGATTCATTTTATTTGATACAAATTTAAGAAAAAGGTCTGTATTTTCGGTCTTTAAATAATGTCTGCAATGCCATGCCATAGCTATAACTAGGTCTGATTGCTTTGCTGATCAAATCTTAGCTTAGCAGTGCTCTAATAAAAAGATATTAATGAGTTCTTGGCTGCTACTCTTTTTCTGTCAGACAGGAAGATAAACTGGACCAGCTTAATTGGCAAATGGGCACTGGAGCACCAGCACAGTGTGTGGGGAGAGATCCCATCTCCTGTCTTGTGGTAAGTGACTTAACTCTCCTCTCCTGGAGAGTGTTTCATGGCCAGGATTTGCAGAACAGAACATAATTGCAGTGTGGGAAATTCAGAAGTGCTTCACTGGGGATATTTGGGAGTCACTTAGGTAGTTCTGCAATTTGTAGTGTAGAGTGTATAAAATTACTTTAATAATTAATTCAGGCAGTTGTTTTATGGATATGCTTTGGGGTGTTTTGTACTGAGTTCTGTCTGTTTGTTTTTCAGTCTCGTTCCTCCTGGTTTCTGGTTTTACAGCCATTGGTACTTGGGAAAACTGGAGCAATGTTAGCATTGTCCAACCTCTCTCTCCACCACTCCAGACAGAAGCGAGAGGAAATGGAGGAAATCAGCTCAGGCTGCACTGGCATTTGTGGAACAATTCCGTGGCTAACACAGTTCTGGCAAGGCAGGCAGCAGGTGAAGAGCCACTTCCTAGGGCTGCTTGCTTTTGAAATAGGCTGGAGGTGAGACTGAAGCTGGTTGTCTCCAGCAAAGGGAGGCTTAGGTTGGTTATTTCTCATCTCTGGCGTTTTGTTAAACCCACCTGCCAAGGAAAACACAAGAACAAAGTTCCAGGGTGTCCGTGGCTCTCTGAACACCAGAGATGGACTGGTCAGACCCAGGTCGCTGGCAGGCTCTGGTGTAAACCCTGTTTCTGTGTTTCTGGGAAGACAAGCTCTGTAGGGCAGCACCAGGCTCTGCTTGTGCTCTGGCCCTTCTTGGAGCAGAGCTGTGCTCAGAGGCCGAGGCTGAGACATTCCCTTTGTCCAGCAAAGAGCCCCTTCCCCCTGCCCCGCGTGCCCTGCCCTGGCCACAGCAGGGCTTGGCTGTGCCCAGTCTGGGTGGACTGGGGGGTCTGTGCTGGGAGCTCGGCGGGACAGGGACAGGGATGGGACAGGGACAGGGACAGGGACAGGGACAGGGACAGGGACAGGACAGGGATGGGACAGGGACAGGGACAGGGACAGGGACAGGGACAGGGACAGGGACAGGGATGGGACAGGGATGGGACAGGGACAGGGACAGGACAGGGATGGGATAGGGACAGGGCCAGGGCCAGGGCCGTTCTGATGCAGGTCTGAGGCAGGCTGAGCTGAGTGAGGCACTGACACCCTGCCCTGGGCTTGGCCTGCAGGTCCAGTTCCAGAGGTGCAGTTCCACAGCTCGCTGTGCTGGGCTGGCTCCTCAGGAGGGGGTGGAGCACTCACCGGTTCCGTTTTAATTACAGAAATTACAGCTGGTCTTTTCCTCTCTGCCTGGAAGTAGCAGTACTTAGGCACTGACCTGGAGACATCCAATTAGCTCCCTCTGAAAGCCACCACATAATGACTTGTTAAAATCTTCCCTGATGCTGCATTGTGGGCAGGAATAATTATTTGCTGCTCTCAGAGTATGACTTCGTTCTGAGTCAATGGAGAACTTTTCTAATTCCTGGAAAATGCTTCTGTGTCCTGCTGTGAGCCGCAGTGACTCCCTAAGAGCTGCTTTTGTCTGCATGGGGACTTGCAGCCCCAAAGCCCCTGCAGGGCTGGGGCCTGCCCAGCCCTCTCTGTAAGGGCAGAATTCCTTCCTTGTCCATCCCACAGCCCATTCCCACCTGCTCTGTTGCTCCCAGGCTTTGAGATGAACCCTCCAGTGATGCTAAAATCTTGCAGCGTTCTACCACGAATGCTCATTCTTGCTATTTTGGGCAAGAAAACTTCCCAGTTTTTTCAGTGCTGCCTGGGTCGTTCCAGCTCCTGCTGCTGTTCCAGAGGAAGCTGTGCTGTACTCCCTGTGAGTGCTCCTGTGGCAGAGCCCTTACTGCTCTCCTCTAGCCCAGCTTCCCCATGTGCTGCCCTGAGCACGGTTTATTGCACTTTTAACCAATTCCTTATCCCTGCTGAAAATCCCTTCCAGTAAGTAAAGCTTATTTCAGCAGACCCATCCCATCCACCCCAGAGCTACTTCCTCTCCTGTTGAATGTAGGATCTTCTTACTGGTTACGTTTTTTACACAATGAAGTGAAGACGTCCTGGCCCATCTGAGGTTTCCAGCAGGGGAGGTTGGTTTGTCTCTGTCTCTGAGCCCCTTCCCCGTGCACTCTGAGCCCAAGGGCTGGCAGGCAAAAATGAAACCTCTAGAATGGCACAGTTCCTGCCATGACTCAGAACAGGTTTGCATCAAGCTGAAATGATGAGCAGTGGTGACAAAGGAGGCAGGATGCCAGAGGGATGATCCACGGAGCGAGGAGGAGACAGGAAACACCACCCAGAGTCTGGAGCTGAATCCATGGCCAAGCAGCTCCAGGGGTGTCCCTGGTCCTGCTGGCCCAGGACAGGGTGGGCACAGCACAATTCCACGGTCCTCAGCAGCCCTCTGTGCTCTGAGTGCTTCCCCTGGGCAGAGCTGCTGCTCCTGGGGCAAGACTCCTTGGACCTTTGGTCCTCTCAGCCTGACCAGGAGAGCTGCTCTGGAGAGGGGGATCTGGGGGGCAGGAGGAGCTCCAGCTGTGCTCTACAATATCAAAAGGCCCAAATTCTGCCCACTGCTGCCTTCCAGCTTAGGGCTAAGGCAGGTAAGTTACAAACACTCCTGGAGGGATGAATGCTGGACCACATTCTGCCCAAGGTCAGAACAGCTGGGGCTGATTCTGGTCTTACTGGCCCATAGATTCTGTTCTTCTTATGTCTGTAACAGTTGCTGGTTAAAAACAATAATAATAACAACAGATTTAGGTTTGCTTTTATCTTTCTTAATCCAATATTTTCCTGTCTAAGCTTCTCGTGAGATATTCCCACTCCGGGGTGAATCTGGCCCACATGAGAGGCAGAGTCTGGGATGAGAGTTGCTATCTGAAGAGGAAAAGTAAATTTACCTACAGAAGGAAAGGAAATAAAGGCAATATTTATCCACAGTGGTGCTGCTATAGAGACCAGGCCATTTCAAACAGCAAGAATAGAGAGAGATGTGTGCTAAATGATCTCTGCTTGGCTCTGTCACTGCCAGGCTCGTTACCATCACTGCACGGGCTCTGAACAGCAGCTCCACCACTATTTCTTTAGAGGTTTATCCTTACAAAGAACTCCAGATTTGTGGGAATGGATGATTTCATTTTACTTTGACAATGAGGTTTCAGCCTTTAGGAAAAAAAGCTTTTCAGTCTCTTTCCCAGACTCCAAACTAAAAGAATAATTTGTCACGGAAAAGTGCAAAAATGGGCTTAAGGAGAATGAAAGTAACATTGATTTCTTTTCTCTGGATAAAAGTGTACCTCAGAGGTTGAAAGGAAAAGGTGCAAATGAAGAAGGCTGATTTGGGCACTGCTGCCATCACTCACATTCCGTGAATCTTTGTTTATTCAGGGATGTAAACTGAAAATAAAACAAACGTGGTTCAGAATTTAAGTGGGTTTCCAGAAACCTTCCAGCCAATTCTGTTTTATCCTATTTATAGCCTGCACGCATCAGTGGGTGTAGAACAACAGAGCTGCATTGCACTGCACCTCTGTGAAGGGTGAGTGAAGCACAGCTCAGGTACCACAACCTGGGAAATGTTCCTCCAGCATCTCAGCTCACTTGGGCTGTCCCAAAACCATCCCTGCAATGGCCAAGGGTCTCTCCTGGAGCTCCCTGACCTCTGACAGGTGACAGCCACCAGAAGCCACAGGACTGGGAGTGTTTTGTACACCTGGGATGCACCCCGTGGGATGCACCCCGTGGGATCCCCCTGTGGGATCCACCCCGTGGGATCCACCCCGTGGGATCCCCCCCGTGGGATCCCCCCCTCCTTTCTGCCAGGATGAGGAGCTGGAGTGGGACTGGCAGCCACCATAAAACCCAAAGCCAGCAGCATTTTGGGGTCTGACGTTCCCAGAGCTGTGCAAGGCACACATTTCAACACCCTGAGATCAGAGTCCCCACGGAGCTGATGGGGTGGGTGACTGGTGTTTAACTGGAGCTCCTGCTGGGATTTGGGGGAGATCCAGTCACAGGCCCCAGGGACAGGGGCTCCCAGCAGGCAGGGACAATTGCCTTTAGGGGGAAGGATCTGTCACAGGCATCTGGATTTCGGTCACCTGCACCAGGAGTAAAAGCAATGCCCAGTATATGGATGTTGTGTCTTGTTCTGACCATGCCCTGGTGAAAAAAATGTAAATAAATAAATAGAGGGCTTTTTGTGGGGTAGTTGCCATATTTGTGTGCCCAGAGCAGGTCAGGCTCATGTTCTGGAGCATCTGCTCTGTGGTTTTGTGGGGGGCTCATGAAGACTCAGCCACCAAACAGTGCATTTGTTATCCTGGTAGGATGTGGCAGAAGTGGTTTAATCTCTTTTTATTCGTCACACATTGGTGCTCTCAGTGAGACACTTCATTTAACAACTCCTATTTGACATTGCTGCTAAAGAATCCAGCCAGAAGTGGATTGGTGTGCTGTATTCACATTTCACCTGGGATGGAAACAGAGTGTATTTCTGGGGGCCCTTGTCCAGGCACCAGCCCAGAGGACACAGGTGAGTGCCAGGGAAAGCCCTGGCTGCAGGGATTTGTGCTGAACAGCTATCATGTCTCACAAGCCAAATTTTCCTCCTCTTTCTTTGCTTCTTGCTTGAGACCTCTTGCATAAAAATGCAGGAGCCCAGGTGTCATTGTCCCCGAAGTGCTTCAGGTAAGGAGAATGGATGAGCCCAGGACCTTCCTGCCCTGAGCTGCTCAGGGCCCTCAGGAGTCACGCAGGCTCTGGGGAACGGGGCAGCTGGTAGCTTGAGAAATGGTCTGGGGAGGATTCACAATGAAGAGAAACCCGGGGCACTGACAGGCATCGAGGGCTCCCCAGGGAAGGGAACATGCTCCAGGTTTAATTCAGTGGTCCTGGGGCAGGGGGTGTTCCCATGCTGGGGGCCAGGTGGGGATGTCACCCGTGGGAGTGGTTGGCATGTCAGAGGTACTGATGAAAGTGTTCTGAAGATTTTTATAGGCACCTGTGAATTATTAATTGGGCTAATACTGCCATCATGTCAGCTGAATTATTGATGCAGGCTGAGTTCAGGAGCCGTGGTCTGAGTGACAACATGAGGGGAGAGCAGAGCCCAGCCCATGGTTATCCATGCCCATGTGCAAAGTCCTGCTGCACCTGCCTCCACCCTGTGAGCTCTCACTGAGCCTTGCCCTCCACCACTGCTGAGGGCTGGAGATCTCCCTCACCTCTTTTCCATATTACTCTGGTTTTTCCAGCTTTTCCTGAAATGTGTGTGTGCTTTAATAAAGATGATGAAATCAATGTTAAATTATGGGCCACATTTTTGGCCAGCATCGAAATGCAGGATACTTTATCAGCCATTCTGAAAGCCAGACTTGGAGAATGGAACAAGAGCAGCTCCAGTCAGCTTTCCTCAGCATTAGGGTAATTACTTGATGTAATTTTGTACATGATGGAATTGTAGATACCTTAGAAAATTCCAGTATGTGCCTGCCTGCATCTTCCAGGGTCTAATCCCTCCACAACACTGACTGGGTGTAACAAAGTCACTTCTGAACTGGAGTTCATACTCCTGCATTAATTAGGTGTGTTGGAAATCACCTCAGGGCTGACTGGCTGGTTTACCCTGGCAGTATTGGTGGCTGTGGGCTCATGAAAATACACAGCACATTCTTCATTCCCAGGTCTTCTACCTCTTCAAGGCATGAAGTCAGAGCAGGGTTGGAAAATCCAGACAGAAATAACCCCCAGGCTGGGAAATACCACCACGTTTGAGCCATCCTGAGGGGAGCTGCAGTTTCCCCAGTTCTTTTCAGCCTTACTCTCTTTGCAGCTTTTAAGCTGCATGAAAAACAGCAAAGAAAGGATGAGGCAATAATTCAGCCTTATCAAACAAAAGCAGTTAGTTGTATTTTCTTGTCATTCTCTGTTACATTTGTGAACTTAAGGCCTTGAAGCCTGTTCTCTGTCACAGGTCAGGAGTCAGGCTGCGTGGTCAGGATGGGGTTTCCAGCCAGAAGGATGGCAATTTTCCTTGCCCTCTTTTTCACAGTCCATCCCATCCCTGCAGGGCTCACAGGGGTCACTGCCGTGGCTGCTGCCCGGGACCAAGCAAGGCACAGGGTGCTGCTCCCAGGCTGCTCGTCAGCTCCTCCCTGATGATAATTCTCTATGCCCAGGGCTTCTGGTCCTCAGTTCTGCTTTCTGTTCATGTTTCTTGTCCTTTGACCTGTGACAGAAGGAGCAAAGTTAAGTGCAGGGTCATTTCTTCCTGCCGTACATGGGCATAGATGGAAAATTTGGGATGTTTTATTATCCAGTTGCAGCTGGTGTTTTCTTTGGTTTGCTCTGGGTTCTTGGCATGTTTTATAGCAGTGTCTGGAAAATCAATTTTTCTTCTCCCAGCTACAAAGCAGTACATGTGTTCTTAAACAAAACCCTGTCATTCTGACCAACATCTTTAGTTTTTCTTCCCTGCTCTTGTCATGAAATCTACTTCAGTCCCATATATTTGCCCTTTAATTTTAGTGTTGCTTTTAGTGATCTTACGTAGATTAAGAATGCTGTCAAAGAACAGATTATACAAAAGGGTTGCATGTGTATCTAGTGTTTCTCCAAAAGGGGTTGCTTTATTTTAATTATGCTTTCTAAGCTGTAAAACTTCACTGGTGTCTTTCTTCTCTCTTCCTTGTTTACTACATACCTTCTTGTTTAAGGAAGTTAGATGGGGTAGTGGTGTGAGTCACAGTTTAGCTGCTCCTCAGATGGGGATTTGTGGGAGAAAAAGGACCAGAAATGTTCTGTTGCTGCTGTGATGGGCTGTCCTGGGGATCCAGAGGTGCAGCTCCCTGTCCCCATGGCAGGGATGGGGCACAGTGTCTGTGAGAGCATCCAGGGCAATCCAAACCCAGAGCAGATTCAGCTGATTTAAGCAGAAATTTGAAAAGGCATTTTTGTAATAGCAGCCTCTTAGATTTTTCTTTAGACCTTTAAGGCAACCTTAAAAAACAAATTCTGGAAGAGAGCAGGAGATTGCTCCATGAGGTCCCAGCAGCAGGACTGTGCCACGTGCTGCCTCAACAGTCCTCAGATTATTTGGGGGGCTAGTTAAAGACATTCCTGTTCCAAAGGGCTTAAAGCTGTTTTGTTTTTCAGAAGAATACGTTGGTTTCTCTTTAAAAATCAGCATTTTTAGGTCACACCTGTAGCCTGCAGGGGTATTTAACCCTCGTTACTGACCAGCTGAAAGCAATATCTTGTGTGAGGGGACAGGTGCTCTTCCTGCTCCCCTGCTGCTCTTCTTTCCCAAAAACTCCCCGTGCTACTTTCCTCCGTGCCATGTGTTGGTCTCGCTTTCCTGTTTTTTTTTTTTTTTTATTTTATATTTTTTTAAACCCCAGTAACACTTAAAACTCAGGCCAAGCCTGGAACTCTGAATGGAACCTGCTCAGCCATCGATTTTCAGTTCCTCACGGAGGAAGAGACTGCACCATGAGCTGCTGGTGAGCCCGGGAGACGAAGGGGGGACATCCCAGGGCAGGCAAGGGGCTTTCCCATTCACGTCTGAGCTGCTGCTTGTCCTGGGGCTGCCAAAGCCTCTCCTTTGGCACAGCCTTGGTCCCTGAGCACAGGGGGAGGCTTTGCAGGGCTGCTGCTGCTGGAAAGGAAGGCCTGAGCTGGTGCAGCTGCTGCCTGGGCAGGGCTGGGATGTGAGTGTGGAAGCGAAGCTGCCCCTGCAGCCTTCCCTGGGAGGCTCTGTGTTTGTCCCTGTGCAGACGTGTGGCACAGGTGCAGCAGCAGCTCTGCAGCTGGGACCTGGCTCCAGTGGGGTTAATGTTGTTCTTGGCCCCAGGGGAGGCAGAAGCCCTCCACGGATCCCTCAGGTGCAGAAGGCAGAGCCATTGTTGATGATAACAGAGCTTTTAACTCCCTTTCTCCTGCAGCCCTCAGTGCTGCAGATAAGTGCTGCCAGAAAGGGGGGTATTGGTACATAATACAATTTCTTGCTGCTTGTCTCTTTTCATGAGAGCTCTTCATCTTGTTACCAGGCAGTCAAGGCTATTAGAACCAAGCATGCAACCCCAGAGAGGCTGATCTTGTCTGTCCAAGCTTAATTGAAATTATACTGACATGAGAGTTTGGGTGATTTGAGATGTATTTATAGCTCTTGTGATGGTGACAGCACACTTGTAGCTGGGTTTAGGGGTTTGAGACCCTTTGGAGCCTCTCTGACTTGCAGAAACAGCCATGCCCCTGCTGCAGACAGTCCCAGAGGTGAAACGGGGAAGCTGGCAGGGGCACTGCTGGGGCCAGATGAGCTCCTTGCACAGTGGGGTGGTGGCTGGCCTGTTGGGGTGTGGGAAGAAGTCTTGTCAGGTTTTCTCTTGGCAAGAGAGTAAAATTGTCTTTCATTAGTGCTTTGTCTTCCCCTCTTTGTTCCCATCCTGAACATCAACCATGCCAAGGGGCTTCCAAAGGTCCAAAGGCAGCGCAGAGCTTGGGAAAATCCATTTTGCTGGGACGAAACCTGTGCAGGGCAAGCATGTGCCCACACACCTGCAGGCTGGCAGGGTGAATCCATCTGGACATCCAGGGCCTCTGATCCCTGGGATCATCCAGCTGCAGGGAACAAGGCCACGGAATTTACTGGAACCGAAAAAAATAAAAGTGGGGGGGGAAGTGTCCAGAGCAACTTGGGAAGCCCAACTCTGAATGAGCATTTCATATTTGGATTCTGACCCAGTGGCACAGTGAGTTCAGTCCCATTTCAGTAGTGAAGCTGATTCTGTGAGGCTTCACACAAGCAGGAGGGTGTTTTACAAGGTGGGCTTTGTATTCAGGTCTCACAGGATCAGACTGAAAAGGCCTTAAACCTCCTTCTCTCAAGAAATTTGTGTCTAGCCAAATATTTAAGAAGCAATCAGGGCTTAACAGACATCCAATTTATTCACTATCTTAACAAAACAGGCTTGAGATTTTTTACTAGTTTGCTTCTAAAGAGTTGCAGAAATAACCAGTGGAGATTGCTAATAGGAAATGTCACCTGCTTTATTATTCTATTTGTTTGTGTGATTGCACTTCAGGGTAGTAGTTTTCATCCATATTAAGAATGTAACTATTTTCCAGCCTGTGCACTTAAAGTTTTCCTAATACTAATTTTTTTTTTTTTTTTTAAATGCTTACAGGAGGTTTTGTTAGTGTATGAGCCTGGGAATAGGTCACAGCCACCTTCTGGTTTTGCCATTTGGAAAAGCTAATTTTGTGGCAGGAATTGCTTCTGGCTCTGGTGAGCAGCAGCTGCAGCGAGGTGCAGCGAAGGGGCCCCTTCTGGAGCATTTCTGTGCCTCTCAGAGACTGGATTTGGGGTTTTTTTGTGCTCATTACTGCTTCTCTGTGCTTAGGGGAATGATCCTACCCAGCACCAAACTCCATTCTCTTCCCAAGGGCACCTTCTGTGCTTTTAAAGGAGTTCTGTGGGGCCCTGGTTGTTGCCTGGCTAGGGAGAGCTCTGATGACCCCGTCTCATTTCCCTGGTTTAATGAGCACAGCAAATCAGTGGCAGCTCAGGCACTGCCAGCTTGGAACACAATTCAGCCCAGCCCTCCTCGAGCTCGGAGCAGCTCTCAAACACTGACCCTGTCCCAGGGACCTGGTGGGTGGGAAGAGGTGACCGAGCAGGTGACTGGGCTGGGCTGGACCCGGGGGTCTTCTGTGAGTGCAGAGGGGGCGAGTCCGAGGGCTCTGTGCGAGGATGAGAAGCTGCTGCTTTGTACCTGCACTGGGAGGAGGAGGGCTTGGCTGCAGGGCCCTGTTCCTTCCAACCAAGCCCAGAGCAGCACAGCTCGGGTCGCTGGTGCCGACCCCCAAGGAGGGGCTGTGAAGGTGGAACCCGTTTGGGGTGGAGGTTATGAGGAATTTTGAAGTGTTTGGAATTTTACTTGTCTGCAATAAAGAGAGCTAAAAGTGGGATCAGCCAGTCCTCAAAAGAAACACGGGCACAGGACCTGCCAGACACCTTCACCTGTGGCAACCACAGGTGAGAGCAGCTGAGATCTGTGGGTGGAGTGCTGGATCTCAGGGGGCTGGGTGTGGGTTTTGAGCCCTGTAATGAGAGCTGAATTACTGAGCTAAATCTAAGGGGCCCTGTGACTGGGCAGCCCTTGGGATCATTTTTGGTTCGAGCTCTGCTCCTTTTGGTTAAACTCTGCTCCTTGGTGATCAAAGGAGATCTCTGCTGGGAGATGCTCCAGCACATCAAACCATGACCTTGAATGCCAAGCAAATAACCCTTGGAAAAGCTAAAGCTCCTGCACGATGGGATTCAAATGTAAACGTGCATTTCACAGTGATTCTGCTGCTCTCCTCTCACTCTGGGCAGTGGGTCCTTGCCCAGCAGCGTGCTCAGGTGCTGCTCCTTTTGAGACTGAAAAGGAGAAGGCAAACAGGCCCGAGCTGTAATCCCAGGGAGTTTTTAATTTTGTGGGTTACATTCAGTTTAGGACTGAATGAAATAACTGAGCTTGCTCGGAAACGTTGGATGACACTGGAATGTGAGAAGTCTGTTAGTGAGGACCCTTTTTGGTCTCGTACTTAATTTCTTCCTGGTTCTGTTGACCCAAAGTCTGTTCACTCAATGAAAAGATTACAGTGAAATGATCCCTCTGCAATTCCTGATTTACAGATTGCTCCTCTACTCATTAAATACTCTGAAGTGTTTGAAGGACATAGAGGAAATGGTCTTCATCAAGAAGCAGTGCCCTTGAAAATCTGCTTTTAAAACAGTGATAAAAGGAGAGATTTAGAACTGTGGGGCAATATGATGATGTAAGAGGTAATTAATTCTAGTGAGACTTATTTTCTGTCTTTATTAGAGAGGATATTAATTGGTTCTTAAGTGCTATAGATTTAGGATGTTTTGGATTGGTGAGACTTCCCTTTTGAGCTGCAGTAGTGCTCCAGGACTTGTACCTGGGACAGGTGTTCACTGTCCCCTTGCTGCTTTTTAGGTGCAAATGAAGGCTTGGAGCTTGACCTAAAAAGTTCATTAAAATGATTTCTCTGCATATTGTCCAGTTTATATTTAGCATTTCCTGGGCATGTGCAAGCAACTCCTGGCTTGAACAGATTCCAGCCTAAGGCTTTGCAAGCACACAGAGGCCAGGGTGAGCAGGACCTGTATATATGAATTAGTAAAATTCACTGTAACCCACAATCTGTCAGCAGAGGAGTTTTAAGGTCACTCTGCAATCATTGCCCAGGCCCATATAATGTTATTTTGCAATTCTGGGGGTGTTTGTGAAAGCTCAGATACTTCCTTACCATCATGCGTGGTACATGGCTCCTTAAAAATTCCAATTATGGGTTATCCCAGGTAAATTTTGTTTGAGGTTATTCTGTTGAGTCTTTAGTGGGAGCAAGGACATTATCACTCTGCTCCTGAAAATTATTCCTTAGAGACATTGGAATCTGGACTGTCTTGTTGTAACACCTCAGAATGAAGCACCAGGAGCTGTGCTGCTGCTCCTTCTGTTCGTAGCAGGTAGGAGGGGGCAGAGTGTGAAATAGGGAGGGTGTCATATTCAGTGTTATTCCACTGCATAGTTACAGAAATATGAAATAATTTAAAATACTCGAGCCGGTGCTGCCGCAGGTTGGAGGATGGAAAGCCAGATTTTCTCAGGTACCCCAGTGAGACGTGTTCATGTCCATCTCTCTAAGGAATGGAGCAGGAATGACCCTTCCATCGGGGACACCGGGTCCCTCTGCACCGGACCGCTGTGGAGCACTGGCACTCCTTTCCCCCTGGATCAAGGGCAGCTGCCCCGAGCCCTGCATCCCAACCCCCTGAGCACAGGGAACACGCTGGGAGGCTAAACCAGCTCTGGGAGCACTTGTGGAACCAGGAGCTGTGCAGGGCTCGAGCTGCTGCCCTTGAGCCGGGACGCTGTAAGGCGTCGGGGCCTCCTCGGGCAGGGAGTCAGCAAGGGGATTTCAATCCCACCTCTTAGGCTCAGCCTCGTGGGTGTTGTCTTCTCTTGAACAGCTTTGACTGGGAACCTAAACATAATGGCACTTGAGGAAGTGGTTCCTTTGCCTCCCGTGTGGAGCGCTTCAGGCTGTCTCACCAGTTCTGTCTGGAGGACAGTCCTGGCAGAGGACAGAGCTGTGAAACGCTGCGGGTGTGCTGGAAAATTAGGAGCTGATTGAAGAGTCACTTACAGCTTCTTCCCCTTCAGGTGGCATCTCTGGATGGGGGGTTTGGGTTTCTCGTGTTTGAGCCAACAGTGAGACACCAAAAGCTGCCTGGAGGAGCAAAGGTTCTTCCTGAGGGAAGGCAAGGCAGAGAGCAGCCTGCAAGGGCTGCTGGTGTGGTGGACATCAGCATCTGCTGCTTGGTGGGGTGGAGGGAGCTGTGAGGCAAAACCAGGGAAGAAAGAGGGTGGGAAAGAAGGGAAAGCAAAGGTCAGGAGCAGTGCCAGTGCTGAAGGTGTACAAATGGCTGCTGCTGAATGAATGGTGAGGTACTGAACAAATAGTAATTAAAATCCCAGCTACTATGTAAATGCCAGATTAGAGCTGTGATCTTTTTGCAGACTTTCCTTGGAGGTGAGTGGGAGTCTGTATGTTACCCTTGGGAATGCTTCAGCCTAAATATATGCTCAAAGCCAGGGAGATTCAGGCTTCTCCCTGGCATGAGCTGACAACACCCGGCAGCACCCCGAGGTTCCAGTGCTCAGGGTCACTGCCAGCAGGGTCATTTCACTGCTCTCCTGCAGAGGAAGGTGTTTCACTGGTACTCTTTCAACATTCTGAGCTGTCTGGATTTCTGTCCTGATCCACAACTGGGCATTTCACTTGCTCTGCAGAGTGTGGCCGTGGGACTGTGGGGGGAGTGCTGCTCTCCCGTGGGCAGCAGGATTCCACACTCCCACAGGAGCTGGAGTCCCCCGAGGCAGCCACGGGGTGCTGGGCTCGCCCTGAGGCTGGCAAGGGCAGAGTGCAGGGGCTGGGGGAACAGCTATTGACAACTTCTTTGCTGAACACATCCCTCTAGCTCAGTCTCCATGGCAACCCTGATGTGAAATGTGTTGCTAGAAAAACATTAGTTACTATAGAAACATCTTCCCTGTGAAAAGTTTACTTTGTAACACATGATGCCTAATATTAGTTTTTTTAAGTTAAACTGCCCACGTGTGTGTTGGGCTCAATAAACAGATCATTGTACTCGGGGTGACGGAGCTGGGAAGGGACAGGACCTACCTGTCCTCCCCTCAGACCCTCTGCTGGCCTTGCCTACCCCCAGACTGGGCAGCAGTGAAGACAACAGAAATGTTGTAATATGCAGGATGTGATGGACTCTAGACACCTGAAGCGTTAGTTGAGACCCTTAATTTTGTGGAAAATCAGAATAAAATCACAAATACTATCCTGAGTTACTGGGCTGCATCACTCAGACTCTCCCTGAAGGCCAGCAGGAGAAACCCCCCCCAACCCCAAACTGGAGGAAAGGTTTGGTTGGCTCTGTCAGGGTCCTGTTCCAGAAACAGCTTCCTGGAAGTGAGGCTTGGATCTGCTCCTGCTCAGAACAGTTCAGGCTGGACAAGACCTTGGAGGTGTTTTCAGAGTCACCGAGGTAGCAACCAGCAGTCACCCCCTGCAGTTCCTCACCCAGGTCTCCCCTCTTGCCCTGTTCAGAAAGGTGCAGGGCTGGGGCCGTGTGAGCTGCAGGAGCTCCTCAGCTGTGCTCGGGGCTTTGCTCTGGGTTGAGCTGCTGTGAAGCTGCCCGGGGTTCCCTGTGCTTGGGGGTCAATGGGAAGGGTTTCCATCCCCTGGGGGTTTATTTCTGCCTGGTTCTGCGTGCTGCATCACCTGGGCACATGAGAAAGCTCCAGTCGTGGCTTAGCAAAGGGAAAAGAACAATTCCCCGTTGTCTCTGTGCTCCTTGGTGAATCACTGAGCTCCCCAAAGCAAGCCCACTCCTCCTGCCAGCAAACAGGCTCGGTGTTTCAGCTGTGGTTGGGCACATCAAGCTGCAGCCTCATGGGGAGTCTGAGGCCCTGGAGATGGACCCAGCCCCTACAGGTTGCATGGACAACAAGTGGGGTGCCAGGAAATCCTTCACCTTTTCTCCCTGAATTAGCTGAAAGGTGAAAAATACTTATTTTGCTGATTGCACTTTTCAGTTCAGGCTGAAGTCTTCTAGGAAAGAAGTTTGGTTCAGAAATTTCTGAACTTTTTTTTCCAGCTTTGTCATCCAATTTCTAGCCTGGAGCTTCCCTCTGGGAGGATGCTGAAGGGCCATTTGTTGCTTGGCTGGAGGGGGAGTTGCTCCTGGAATAGGTGGATAAAGCAGCCAGTGTGCCTTGTTTTACAGGATGTGTGACTGGGAGATGTCACAGGAACAAGGGATGTGGGCTGTGCTGGAAATGAGGTGCAGAGGGAAAGGTTCTGCTGTTGTCCCCCCAGGGACAGAATGTCCCCTGTCATGGCCTGGGTGTGCTGACTGCTCTGGAAATGTGCTGGGCTAAGCCCTGTGGTTAACTCTTTATTTGCCTGGGGGTGGGAGGGACCTTGTAAGCTCTGATCCCAGGCTGAACAGGATTTCCAAGGAGAAACGGGTGCCCTAAATGGACCTTTGGGTAGAGGATGTGCTTTTTCCATCGTGCAGCTGGGGAAGGCAGGTTGCAAAGGTGGCCTCAGTGGGCAGAGGGCCCAGTGCTGGAAGATATGAAGGAATAAATAGAGAAACTGGGAGATATTGTTCCAGAAATGCTGTTTCTTAAGCAGGTGCCCCTTCTGAAGGTTGGTACCTTCTCACCACTGCTGCTGGTCTCAGATTATGACATGCTTGAACAAAGGGAAGAAATGACATCTGAGGGGTTCCAGGAGGACTGGGTTTTGGCCATTTTGGGCTGTTATGTTTAGGAACTTGTACAAAACTTGAGTTTATGTAATTCTACCAGCCTGATTATTTTTAACTTAAATGCTGCAATTGCAAAACTCGGGGCTGTTTCTGGGTTTTTATCTTTCCCAGTGTGTGCCAGCTCTGTTTAATCACTGAATTTTGTGCTGTCTGGTCACCTGCAAAGAGATCTCTTGTGAAGTCCTTTAGACTTCCAGGGCCTGGGGATGTGGAGTGGACCTGGCATGAGCCTGGTGTGAGGGGCACAAGGTCTGAGTCTCCTTGTCAGCCTGACTAGCACGTTAGGCAGCCTTCCTGAGAGGGATTCAAAGGCAAAAGGATTAGCTTGGCCTCCTGTTTTCTGAAGAAATCTGAAACTTGGAATAGACATGTGAACACACAAGCTGTTGTTTCTGGACTCCTATAATAGCCCAGGTCTTGGTGCTGCAGGAGTTTTCCTTCAAGCACATTTGTGTGGTGCAAGTGTGGCAGGGAGTGATTGGCAGGACCCATCTGCCCATGCTCCCTGCAGGGCCCGGGGACCAGAGGAAAACAAGATCTGTTTGTTTGGTGGAAGGAAAAGCTCATCTTCCCCTGGCTCTGCTGTGCTCCCAGCCCCAGAGCCCACTCCTCCCTTTCCCCACGCTGTGAGGGGTGATGCTGGCCCGATGCCCCCTGCTCTGCACAGCTCTGGGAGCTCTTGCTCAGCAGTGCAGACAGGAAAAAGGACTCTGTGCTTGCATGAGCAGAGCCCATGGGACTGGCCCAGCTCCTGGGAGTGTCCCTGGAGGAAGAAGTGCAGGGAGCTGTGGCTGTGAGCGAGGGGAGGCTGGGCAGAAGCCAAGGGCAGCGTTGGACAGGCTGCTGCCTGTGGGGCTGGGTCCCACAGGTGAGGGAAGAGGCCACAGCAGCCTCTCGGCTGGACTGGGATGTCAGGAGCAGGATGCACCCCGGGATACCTGGGTTGTGTAGCAGTCCCAGAGCCCCAGCATCCTGAGATAGCCCAGGGCTGCTTCATCACTGCAGGGAAGCTCAGCTGAGTGCCTCGGGACAGATCCAGGGGCTCTGAGAAGGCTGAGCTCTCTTTTGATTTCCATGTTTGCTGTGCTCTGAAGAAACAAAAAGTCTGTGCCTGGATTTTCACTGCCAGCCTTGATCAACCAAAGCTGTGAACATCCTGAAGGAGTGACTGAAGGCACAGTCAAGAAGGAAAGAAGGCTCTGTGCAAAAGACACATAAGGAGGGATGGGAGAATAGTACTGCCTTGGGAAAATGGCCACGAGGACGAGCAGAGCTTCCAGTGCAGTAGATTTCCCACTCGTTTGCTTTCTGCTTTGGCTTTCCTGATGTCCTTGCAGATGATGGCTGCTCTTCTGCACAACTTGAACTGTGCTTGAGCATCTCTGGCAGTTACTCCTTTCTGACACTGCGTGGATGTAAGGGCTCCTGTAGAGAACGATACTGCTTGGAGCCAGTTTGACCTTGTGGATGGGCAGAAGAGACGTCCAGAGTGAGGAGTTCAGGTGTTTGTGGTGCTTGTTCCAAGTGTGAGCAGTCCTGGGCATTCCACTGAAGATCTGGGGGTAAATGTCAGGGTTGCTCCATTCATGTCCGTGCAGAAGGGGAAGGAGTTCCGCCCTGGGAACTTCAGGACAGAATATTCCAATTTGGGTACCATAAATTATACCCGTGAATAAGCATGTCCTGCTTTTTCAGAGGTGCTGAACACTTGTAATTCTATTGACTTCAGTGGCAGCTGGACTGAGTGCAGCACATGCTTTGGATAAATCACGTTATGTAACACAAGAGCGACGGTAATTGATGTTCCAGAATTTTTCATCACGGCGCTGAGCTCTGGTCTGTGCCGTTGGGAAGAATGAAAAGTTTGAGGAGTTATGCTGAGACTCTTAATTCACCTGCCCTGGCACCTGCACAGCATTTCTGATACAGGATACCTGCCCTGTGCTGGCTTTTACCTGTCCCAGGGCTGGGCCGTGCAGGGGACGGTGCCACCCCGGGGTGTGACCCAGGGGAGCGCTGAACGCCTGGAGCCTCGGGGGGTTTGGGACGTGGAAACCCTTTGGCACAGGGATCTGTGACTTTTACCAGCTGTGGGAGCACGGGAGAGGTGTGTGCAGGTGGCAGCAGTGTGAGCAGGGGCACGGGGCCAGCCAGAGGCTGGGAGCACGGTTCCTGGTTCTCCAGCCCTGGTGGCCAGCCAGGGCTGCTTCCGGGCCACCCCCCTGTCCTGCCTGCGAGAACGTGAGCAGGACTTTGGTCCCCTCCCAGCACTGCCCTTTGCTTTCAGGAAGGGCGCAGGGAACATCAAGTGCGAATTAAAAATAGCAATAAAAATGAAGTGAGGGAAGCAATCAGAACACCTAAAATCCAGCACTATCGTTAATCATAAGTGGAAGAAAACGTATCGAGTGTTGTTTGATCACAATCTAAACACAGCCTAAACAACTCTTTGAATTTGTAAATGACATGCAATAGAGGTATTTTTAGCTCATGTTGCTCAGATCTTGGGGAGGATTTTTTGTATGTTTTAGCTTATCACATTTCTTGCATAATAAGCTCTAGTTTTGCACAGCAGTTTAATTTTCTGTGAGCCTATTCTGTATGCAAATAACTTTTCTTTTGTGGTCTCCGGTGGCAAGATTATCTCCACACTGAGTGGATTTAAGGTGAAAAGAACTTTACTGAAGGGCAAGATTATAATCTCTTCGTTTTCCTGGTTTGCCTTTCTCAGGCATGTTGTTATTATCAGTCTGCTCATGCTTTGTTCCCTCTGTTTGAAATTCCAATGAAAATGGCGAAACTTCTCGCACCTTTAGGAAGTGCCAAAAGGCCACAGTTATTGTTGCATTTTCGGATTGAGATGTGCCCTTTTTCCTTTTCATATATCTGCCTGAGTGTGCTTAGCAGGGCCCATCTGCTGCGGAGTAGCAACTGCTCTTTAATAAAGTGAATAACCTGGGTTTCTGATGCACTCTTCTGCTGATAGTGCAAGAGCAGCTGAAAAGCTCGGCCTTATCTTCAGGGCATGCCAGGCTGGATTTTGTCTGCTGGAAATGGATTGAGGACTTTGGAGTGTAGATGTGGGACAGCTACAGAAGACACACACAGCTTTGCTGTGATGGAAGGGCTGGAGAGAGGCCACGGACAGCTGGGTTTGGAGCCTTTTCCAAATAAACTGGTGCTCAGATTTAATTTGACAACAAAATGGAATTAATTCTCTGCTCCAGGGAGCGATGGGCCAGACGTGTCTGTGCTGTGGGCCCAGAGGGGCAGTGATGGAAGTGCCCAGGGCTGTGTATGGGGAGGAGAGCAGCTGCTTCAGGTGACTGGGAGGGAGCAGGGAAGCCTGCAGGAGGCTGGAAAGGCAGGAAAACTCAAAGGAAGGGAAATGGAAAGGCGAGAACACAGGAGGAAGAGGTGGAGTTGGGCAGTGGGGCCTTTCCTCAGCAATCCTGAGCCTCAGCCAAGCTCCTCTCCCTGCTTCTCGTGAGAGCTGGAGCTGAGGGCCAGTGAAACAAATCTGCCTCTGGTGAAGAGCAAACCTGGAAATGCCAGGGGTGAATGGGAGCCCAGAGCCCTCTGTCCCAGGACCTCCAAGGGTGTGCTGCCACAAGCACAATGGGAATCCTGTGTTTTGGCCAATAACTCAATTCCCCACTTGTGTTTCACACCTGAAGTACAGCAAACAACATTGACAGCAAGTGTGGCTCTTCCTCCCTCACTGGCAATGATCAGTCCCAGCAGAGACCTGCTGAAATCAGTTGGACTGATTGTATAATAAATTTCAGGGATCTTGGCAATTGCAGTGAAAATGAGAGTACCTGGAGAACTGGAGAATTTGTTTAATTACAGAAGTGGCTGGAGCTGGGCTGGGAGCTGCATTCAGCACAGCTTTAGGAGCAGCACTGACTTCAGCCTGGACTTTCTCTACCTGTGTGCTGCTGTCCATTTGGCATTTGGGGATCTCTGCCATCCCCTTGATTCACGGGGTTGTCATAGGAATTATTCCCTAAGCTGTGCTCTGACTTTTCCGTGAGGCCCTTTATTGTGTTATAAAGTGTTGACAGCAAAGCACAGGGATAGATTTTTAAATGTCACCAAGGTAACTACTGGCACTCAATTACAGTTTCAGATCAAGATGAATCCCTTCTGCAAATGGGACTGTGTCAAAGTCAGAAACTGCTGAGCATGAAGGTGATTGGTGATACAGCAAGAATTCTCTGGTCACTTTGCAGGGGTAATTGTGCCCATTCTGGTTGCTGGTAACACAAATGGAGCTCCATTCTTCAGCTGGTGTCTTGAGAGACACTGACCCCCTGGGATCCAGCTGTTTGGGGTCTGTCCTGGGACACTGACCCCCNGTGAGAGACACTGAGCCCCTGGGATCCAGCTGTTTGGGGTCTGTCCTGAGACATGGACCCCCTGGGATCCAGCTGTTTGGGGTCTGTCCTGAGACATGGACCCCCTGGGATCCAGCTGTTTGGGGTCTGTCCTGGGACACTGACCCCCTGGGATCCAGCTGTTTGGGGTCTGTCCTGGGACACTGACCCCCTGGGATCCAGCTGTTTGGGGTCTGTCCTGCTCTGCTCTCTCAGTGCCTGTGTCTCTCTGTGGCAGGCCCAGGGCTGATCTCAGGGGTGCTCTCTAACACCCAGACTGACTCTGCTGTAAAGGACATTTCTCTGGGCTCACACAAACACCCCAGAGACCAGAGCAGGACTTGTCTGTGAATCTCTTGTCTCATTCATCTTCAGCCTGAGAAGGTGAAAGTGCCAGGACTTTGGGGATTAGGGAGAGTGGACAACTCGAGAAAAACTTGTGCTTTGGAAAAGGCTTTTAGAGCCTGGAAAGGAGTGAAAGTGCCTTTGTGTGTGGGATCTGAGGGGTCCCGAGGGAAGGAGAGGAGGGAAAGGCACCGGCAGGGTGAGAGCCTGGCAGAGAAAACTCGTGGATGGTTTGGTGTTGGGAATGGTGCTGCAGCTGGGCTTTGGGTGTCAGAGCTCCCCCAGGCAGCCCTTTGAGGGCAGGAGGCCCCCGGGAGCTGTGCAGGCTCTGGAGAAATCACCCTTAAACCCCCCGAGGCTCTCATGGTTTGGCCATGGAAAGGCTTCTTCAAACCAGGCCTGTGACAGGCAGTGCTGCTGCTTCCCTCACTCCTCCCCAGTTTGCCTCCCCCCTTATCTCATGTCCATTACATCTCAACACCTTTCACAGCCATAATCACTAAAATTTAGTCTATTATACATTCATTTTCCTCTCCCATTAAGAACAGTCTCTCCTTCCTCAATAAAACACCTTATCTTTTATTTGAAGTTTCACATAAAACGTGAAAAGAACAGAACCAGACAATGTCATTTGAGGAAAGCCATTTTATTTTAAGGTAAAGTGTTTTGTGAACAGCATCCTGATTGCCTGGCAGAGCTAAAAATAGGTGACTGGTTAAGCAGCTGATCCACAGGTGGAGACCTGGGAGGGGATGCATTTTTCCTGCTGCCCAGTAATTCCACACCAAACATTGTCCTGGTGCTGGAGTTGTAATGGAGAGAGGTGCCCGTGACAGGTTAAAGTAAAACATTTCTGTTTAAAGCACCATTAACAGCAGCAATTTGATTTATCGGCACAGTTTGAGGTGTCACATTTCAGATGGTTTTGGGGTGGTGTTGGCAGCTGGTTTGTGTCTGCACAAAGCCACAGAGCCCTGCTGAAAGTGGAACAGCACACCTGGCCAAGGAGGAGCTGGCTGAGGGGCAGCAGCAGCAGATTTCACATCAGAGGAGAGGTTTCAGCCCCTGAATGATGTTTGCTGCCCTGCTCCAGTGCAGGAGTGCCCCTGTAGCTGCTGCTGCTGCGGGTGCTGCCAGACCTGCTCCCTGGAGGACTGCTTGGTGCTGCCAGCGCCCCAAAGCCATGGAGACACAGGCCAGGCTGTGCTTCCTCCCCCAAAAAAGGCCTTGAAAATAAACGTGCAACTCCCTAAGATAAATGGGAAATGTGAGCACACCCCGAAGATGTACAGAGCACTTGTGCTCCCCCGACAGGCAACACGAAATCCAAACAAAGGCTGGGATTCCTCAGGGATTTGCCATGTAAGGGGCCCCGTGCAGATGCAGCCTCCTCTGCCAGGACAGCTCTGTTTGGCTTTGGGTCTTGTAACTTGGGCAGTTCTTCTCTTTGTTTTAAAGTTGTCTTCTTGAGATTGCTTTAATCATAATCCCCCTTCCATCACGAGCCTGCCTACCAACAGAATATTTGTCCTTCTGAATGCCTCTATTTCTATCCTCCCCCCTCCATCCTCCCTCCCAGGCACGCTCTTCTTTGGATTCCAGCCCTTCAAGGAACACCACACTGGGAGGGACTGCAGCCCTGGGGCGCCTCCATCACTGCAAATTCCCCTGGAAAGAAATGGAATGGCTGAAGGATTTTTGCTGTGTTCTTTCCAGAAGGTTAAGCGTGTCAGGTTGTAGAGAGCCTTTGCTCTTAGGGGAGAATTTCTTTCTCTGGGAATGTGGCACGAGGAGAATTGTTCTGGGAAGGGGTTCTGGGACACAGCTGTGTGGGTGCAGCTCTGGTACAGAGCCCAGAGCCCTCAGGCAGCCACACACAGAGCAATCCCCTCTCATTCTGCCCCACGGCCGGGGGAAATCAGCTCTGGGTGTGGCTTTCCAGGTAATTTAACGCGGTTTTGAGCCGGGAGTCCCACGCTCCTGGGCAAACTGCTGTAAACGGCAGCGAGCAGCCGGGCTCCGGGGATGGGGATTGTGCTGAGCTCCATCCTCAGCGGAAGAAAAGGCAGGGGAGGTTTTATTTGTGCCCCAGTGAGGAGTGGCTCAGCCACCTGCACTTTCTGTGCCAGAGAGAGGCCGTGGCTGAGCCCAGGGAATTGGGGATTTTGTTTCCTTTTGGTCCATGGCAAGGACTCACTGCAGACTCCTGGCAAGGGTTCTCAGACACAACTCCCTTCAATTCCCTGGAAATCTCTTGTTCCTGGAAATGTTCAGTCTCAAGGGAAACCAGTCCTGTAGAGAGGGAATTAAAGTGGGAATGGGAATGTGATTTAAGGATTGATAAACTGCTCTGTAACTTTGTGAAACTGAAGTTTCTGTGCAATTTAAAGGCATTTCCCTGTTCAGTTTTAATATATGCAAGCCACTGGGATATTTTTCTAATGTTTTGAAATATTTCTAGCAAGGGAAAATGGAAATAGTTTCGTTTCTCATCTCCCTCTTCTGCCTGTAGGTAAATTCTCTGGAGGTTCTCTCTGACACTTTCTGAATCTCAATTGAACAGCTCTTCAGGGTATTTGAGTTAAACACACAACTTGTTCAGAAGCTCTGTTAGGTTTGAAGTGATTCAAGCACAGAAGAAAGCAGATGGGAGGATACACGGAGTGCTTTTTGTTTTTGAAAAATGCAGTGATATAGTAGAAATAGTTCTGATTCTGCCTTTGGAGATAGATGTTGAAACCAGTGATTCACTGGCTCAGTCTGGAAGTTTACACTGCATGAGAGGGGAGGCTGAAGGAATGCTGTCCCCGGAGGGTTTGTTCTCCACAGCTGTGACTCTGGAGACAAAGCTCTGTGGATGTTGGTGAGTCTCAGTCTCCGGGTTCAGAGGCACCAAATGACCCAGGAATCTTCAGCTCTCCTGGTCCTGGTGTCCACGTGCCACCTCTAGAGCCAGGACCAGCTCCTCTCCTGCCCGAAGAGCTCTGTGAACGTGTGCTCACCTTCACAAATGGTCTCCTTGGGTTTCTCTCACACTCCCACCCCAATTCTAGCTGGGAGCTAGAATGCTGAATTTATCTCCACGAACATGAAGGGAACAGCTCCATTTTTCCTTTTGTCTAGTTTCTGCCTGGTACGTGCTCTGAACTGGAAAAACGAGAGCTGGTAAAATTTCAATTAAATCTGAAGCCAATATATTAATTAAAAGGAATGCTGATGGTCTTAATTAGCAACATATTAACATGCTGTGAGCACCAGAAGTTCTACTGAGTTGGCTGGTCTGACTGATTCACCTGTATTTACCACTAATTAATGAGTCGTTGCAATCATTAATGCTTTCTGTGATCTCTCGATAGGGAAGTTAACTGTGTCAAGACTTGGGGCTGCACTAAACAGTGTCAGGATCAGGTCTGGTGCATGTGGGGCTGTTGAAATTATTTCCCTGCTGATGAAGAGGAACTGAGCTTTTTTTTCCTCTGGTAGGATGAGGTGACTGTACCACATGATTTTTTAAAAATCATGTTTACATAAAGATGTTTGGAAAGCATCTGCTAAGCACACATCTGTCATGGCAGAAGAAAAGCAGTTTGTCAACACTGGCTACAAAATTATTAATTTTGATCTGCCTAGACAGGAGCTTGGTTGTATTAGAAGATGGATTTCATGACAACCAAGAACTTCCATCCTCAGACGCTTCAATCAAATTGGGAAGCCACTTGAGCATTCTCAAGAGCACCTTTTTGATTTGTACCCAATTATGCATTTAATAACCTCCAGTGAAGGCTGAGTTGGAGTTTAGGTGAAGATGGTCCAGATCTCATCACTCTGGGCTGAGCTGTGCCTTTGCTGTGGTGACATGAGAGTTAAGGACTGATGTTGGAGCTTGTCTGGGCTGGTTTTACTGCACCTCACTCTTGGGGTAATTTAACTTCCCATAGAGTGTTGCTTAAAGCAGGATCAGCTGTGGATGGTGCTGGGTCCGAAGCACAGGCTTGGCTTCACGTGTTCTGCAGGAGACTTTAATCACAATTATGTGTCGCAGGCCCCGTGTGCTCCTTGCAGCTCCAGGAATGTTTTCCTTCCTCCTGCCCCCCTGCCAGGCAAGGCAGAGTTCAGGAGGTCCTGGGTGGGCTGGGGGTGTGATTCCTGCCCCTCTCCTGTGCTGCCAGGGCTCTGGGGAAGGAGCTGCTCCAGAGGAGAGCCGGGGGAGGAGGATGATGTTCAGGCAAACCTGTGGGGAGCTTCCAGGCAGAAGGAGCTGCAGCTCTGCTCCCACTCTGGGCTTCACAGGAGCATGGGAAGAGCAAAGCCTGGAACAAGGGGCTCTGAGGGGAAGCCCTCTACACAGTGCTGCAGGGGGGTTTCTGCAGGCATAAAGGAAAGGCAGCACCCTGGAACGTCCCTCACTTCTGACACGTGAAGGGGCTGCCTTGGTTACAAGGGGCTGGCTTGGCACGTCTGCAGCTGCCCATGAACTCCTCCAGCACCTCTGCCTGCAGGTCACAGAGCACTGGATTTGTGAGCCCACCCAGCACCCAGTTCTGGCTTCCATCCTCCTGCAAAAGCTGCAGTTAGTGCATGTTTATTGCCTGCTGCTACACGCTTCAGATCTCTGCTCACACGGGCGGCGTGAAGCTCTTGTTCTCCTCGTGCAGAATTGCCTGAGCTTCACAGAAAACCCCTGAAGTCTCTGGTACAATGGCTGTCTGATCCTCACATCTTCAATAGTAATAATGAAAATCATTCAGAAATGGGTTAGAAACAAATATTCTGTTTTCAAGCTGCACCGTGTTATTGGATCTGGCTTATTCTGGGAATTTAGTAGCACTGAAGAGATCAAACCATTCCCACAGAGAATTCTGGCTGGAAAACACTTACAAGCCTCAAAACCAATAACACGAGTGAAAGTTTGTCTTCAGCACGGGGTGTATTTGCAAGCACAGCATAAATGCTGCATTTCAGGGCACCAGCTCTGCCACTGAATCATTATTGATGTGTTATTCTAATCCATCTGCTGCAGGTTCTGTCACTGTGTCAGAGCCCCCATCACTGCAGGCTCCTCGAGTCCTTGCTGCCATTAGTACAAGCTGGACCTTGCCATGAAGCCTTTAAGGTGTCACAAACGTGCAGCACCAGCTGCTGCCAGCCCCTCCTCCGTGCCACAGAAGGGTTTCTCTGGCATCTCCAGCACGGAGCAGTTGGGGGTCCTGGGTGCAGCCCTGTGCTGAGCCCCCCTGCAGGGCCAGGCTGGCCAGTGACTCTGAATGCTCCCCTGGGTGGCTCCTGGCTGTGAACAAGAGAAGGAAGGAGCCCCGGGTAGGATCTGGCTGGGAGCTCACACTGCTGGCCTGTAGTTTTCCAGGTGCACGTAAAGGCACAGCAATTCAACTTCTCCTTTTCATTTTGCATGAGGAGCTCCCACCTGAATTGGAGAGACCTGGATGTTGTGTTTGAGTTCACCCCTGAAACTGGCTCTGGGTTTGATCAGAGCCATTGCAAGGCTCTGCTGATGATGGCCCTGAAGTGTGGAGCTGGCAGCAGTGCGAGGAGGTGCTGGGGTGCATCTGGCAAAGCTGGATGGAGCCTCGGTGTTGTGGTGCTGGGGCCTGTTGGGGGGTATCCATTGCAGCCCCATCTGTTGTTTGCAGAGCTCTGAGCAGGGAAGCAGTGGGGTCTCCAGGCATGAGAAGCAAAACCATATGGTTTTTGGTTGGCAAAATCCTCTGGCACAGACGAGTCTAATGAGAGAACTCGGGTTATCTGGAAACTTGTAATGAGATCTGTCATCCTGGGGTGTTACACCTCAGTGGGACTGAGCCAAGTGACAGCAGAGAGAGGCTCTGTGTGACTCTGAATGGGGAAAAACTGCAGAAATCAGCAGCACAACCTCAACAGCAGCTCTGAAACCAGCCCAGAGCTGTGGCAGGGGACCAGGCACGAGCCTGACCCTGGGATTAGGTTCCCAGCAACCCAGACTAGCCCCAGTGCCTCAGCACTGACCATTTCCAGATGAATACCTGGCCCTTTCTGCAGCTCTGCAGCACTTGGTGGGCAGTCTGTGGGTGTCACAGACTCTGCAGAAGATGAGGGAGGACTTCTGGCCTTGGGGTTCTCACTGTGGCAAGTTCAGCTTGGAGGTGTGTAGATGTTCAAGGTATCATTTGAAGCACTTAGAGCCCAGGGAGCAGGCAGTGTCCCTTGGAGCACCCAGCACTTGCTCATGATCAGAATTGTCAGATCTCCTGTCTTTCAGCAATAACAAAGGCGTGTGCTCAGTCACAACTTGTCTGGGCCAAGCGCCAGCAGAGAAGTTCTAGGAACTGTGACAACAAAGTGTTGGGGCTCCTCGAGGAAAAAATATCTCCTGAAAATGAACAAGCTGTATCAAACTTTAAATGGGGAAGAAATGCAGTTGAATACTGAGGAATCCATTATTGATGAGCTTGGTGCCTCTGAGACAGAACTTGGTGTTTCTTGACCACCTGCTCTGGCTCTTCCAAGGCCAAGTGTCAGGTCCCTGCTCCCATCTGAAAGACTTCCACATCTCTGGTGCTTGATGCAGTTTTCCCCTTCACCATTCAAATCCTCCCAGCATGTTTGTGAGCCTGATGCCATAAAAAATGGGCAGCTTCTGTTGTGTAAATAACATCTGATTTATTTTTTAAGGGAATCTTCAGCTAGATACGTGTTTTCAGAACCAGATTTATTGAAATAGACATTCTGCACACAAACTGAGCAGAGAGAAGGTTTGTAGTGAACTCCTCAGTGCCATGCCAGGAGTTGTTTGAGTTTTATGTCTTGTCAGGGCTCCAGGGACTGTGATGTAAAACACAGTGAGCACTGTACGTAGTGCAAGGCAGGGAATAGCTTTGGGTCCTGTGGCCAGCTGGAATCAGGAGCCACCCACACAGCTGTTGGCCACGCAGGAAAACGTGCCAGCAGATGATTTCTGCTGTGGTGTGTGCTTGTGTGAAGCTGCCTGCACCTGGCCTTGGCTCCCTGAGGGTTTCTCAGCTCCCGCTCTGGGTCTGACAGTGTGGGGTGTCTGGGGTTTTTGGGAAGAGTCCTGGTGGGTCCTGGCATTGCAGAAGAGCCCTGGGACCTCTGAGCTGCTCCTGGCTGCTGGCTCAGGACAGAGGGGGTGGGTCTGTCCCTGCCACAGGAGCCCACAGCACTCACCTTTCTGGCTCAGGGTCCGAGAGAGCCTTTCCTGCACCTCTTGTCTGTAAGCAAACCATGCTTTTTAGTCTGGAGTGTTTTAAACCTCGATTCCAGGTGAGGCAGAATCAAGCCCAGCTGAATGCTTGAAATAGACACTCTTCTGATAGACCCTACTTCTGGAGAGCTTCTGGTGGGGAACATTTCAGTGCCCAGGTGCATGGTGCAGTATTTGAAAAGTTAATAAATTCTAGTGCAAATCAGTGCTGCTGGGAGCCTAAGTAAATATTAAGACTCCACTTTCATAAATAACTCCTGGCGAGGATATTATTCCTAATTCAAGAAACCACCCCTCTCATCTCCTACCTAAACAATTTTTATATTTGGATCAAGGTTATGTTTTACTACACACTGCACAAACGTTTGGGAAGATAGAGCTTCTTCACTGAGAAGCTGACACTTTTCTCCATCAATCCAGCGTTGCTAGGTTTATAGAAAAATATTTATCTGCTGAAGGCAACGTGAGCTGATCACAATCACTGACACGGATGCTGTGGCACCAGTAAGAATCATTGGGTTAATATGGCAGAAAATCAATTGTCCAAGACAGGCAGAGGTGGGGAGGGGAGAGAACCTGACTCTTTGTGGATCTCAAGGTGAGAGCTTGAAGCCACTGGGGGGAATAGCCAGAGGCTGTCACACCTGTAGGGCTGTGTCCAGGGGCAGTGGTTCTCCCTCTGGCCGTGCATCACCACTTTCCTCGGGGCTCAGGGAAGGGCAGAGCTTCTGTGGGCCAGCAGCCAGAGCTGGCTGGGCTTACCAGGCAGTGCACAGTGCAGCAAATGTAATTGTCTTCCCCTTAACACCTCTATTGACTACATTGATCCCCAAGAAAATTAGGTTTTTCAAAGTTCAAGTGTGGTTTAATGTCCCAGAGTGAAATGGATCTTTTCCTGCAGCCCCAGCTGCTCAGTGACCATTTTGTGCAGATTTACCCTGCTGCAAGAACCATCTGTGCTTCAGTCAGGGGCAGAATGACCCCTGGGGTAAGTGTCAGCTCACAAAGCCTGTTTGGTATTGCTGCCTGCCTTGTCCTAAAACCCATAAAGGTTCTGGCAGGGGGAGGGAGCTGTAAAGAACGTGGATGGGTGGTTGAAAACAGATCTAGGACAAGTGGGCAGCTGGGAGATGTTTAGATTGCAAGATTTTTTATTTATTGCAGTTACTTCTCTGCTCTGTTTGCTCACCCCTGTCCTGTGTTTGAGGACTCACCTTCATCAGGCTGGGGACAGTTTAGCTGTAATTAAAAACTTGAGTTCACCTAAATTCCCACTTAAAACTGAAGCTCTTTGATTGTCACTGTTGTGACACAAGCCTTGGGTCAGTAAATCCAGTGCCCAGCCCCTTCCCTATGCTACAGACAGGCCTGGGGGCATTGGAATATAACCTGCAATAAACCACTCTGCATAAGCAGAAAACTTTGTGCTCCCAATGTCCTGATTTCCTGTGGAAACCCTGTCACATCTGGGTCATCCCTCCCAACTCTCTGGGCTGCTTTGCAGAGGGCAGGAGCCAGGACATTTCTCTGCCCACCTGTAGGCAAGAGCTCAGTAGAGAACATCTGCTGAGGCTGAAAGACCCACCCCAGTTTGTGTAAAATAAAAAAGTCTTGCTCCTCTGAAATGGAGAAGTAGGCCTGGATTACTCTTTCCTGAGGGGGCTGGAGTTCACATTTGTATATATTATAATTTCCAATTCTCTTGAAAAACTGCTCTTCCTGTCACCCTCCCCTTGGCAGGAAAAGCAGACATGGCACAGCCTGCAAATTCTCTGTATGTGCTCCTTGCCACCCATTTCTCTGCACATTTGACCTCCAAAGTGTGAGCTTTCAGCTTTGTTCCTATTGTATAACCTGGCCTTTTCCCCCTAGAGAAGAGAACCTGAAGTTTCCAAGACAGTTGTGACTTAGATGAGTCACATTTAATTAAAGCCCTGAAGAGATCTGTTCTTACATGGTTAACTGCCCACTTCATTGGGAACTTAATTTAAGTCCCTAGAAAATCATGAGAAACTTGATTTAGTTTTTTCCTTCAAAGCTTTGTAATGAGTGTGACTTGGGACTTCTTGTTCTTGTTTCTTCTTTTAATTAAGGGCTGAAAATACACATTGTCGTGAAACATCTGGCATAGCCTGGCTCTCTGTAATTTAGTCTGGTATTTTGTGCTTTTGCAGCCATAAATAATTTAATGTCTCTCTAATATTCTGAGCTCTGAGGGTTTATGCACCAAATTTTATCACCAACACTTAGAAGAGAAACTTCAATAAAACTTTTATGTTAATGTCTGGAAAACTTCTGTCCCTCATTCACTGCAAGTTTCAAATAACAGTGCTTAGGGACTTCAGCCCGAGTTCTCTTGAATTCTCTGTTTATTCATGACAATATTTCATGTTCTGTGCCTTTTGCTACCTGCACTTCTCCACAGCTGTTAAATCTCAGCATCGAGTCCCTGCTCCCTTCCCTCTTAAGGAGATGCTGTTCCAGGCTCGGGATTAATCAGCCACAGAATGTTTGTGACACTGTGGGAAGTTTCTCTTTTCTTTTGGGTGCAGCCCCGTGAAGTCTCTGAAGGAAAGGATTTGGTGTGTTCAGGTTTTTGGATAGGTGTGAAATATGTGCAGTTAAAAGATGACCCAGAGGAAAATGTTGGAATCTCTTCACAGCTGGGAAATTAAATCCAAATCAGGGATTAGTATCTGAATTTCCACATTTCTGTGCCAGGAAGCAGCTCCACAGCAATGAAGAGATGAAATGAAGCTTTGAGAAGCTGCTGCTGGTTCTGTTATATTGACATTTGGGGTTAAAGCAAACACACTCCTCCTACACGGCACATGATGTTGGGGACAGTGAGGCAGAGCTTACAGAGCACCAACAGAGCAGCTGCCTGGTTTGCAGGCAGCAGATTTTTTTCCTTGTAGCTGTCACTGGAAAGCTGAATGCTCATGGAAATAATATGGATCTGCACCTAACTAATATTTGCCTGTGGAAGTGGAAATGTGCTCAGTTTCCAAACATATTGGAAATGGGAATTAAGTTCTAGTGCTTGACACGTTATTCTGGCCTCAGAAAAGCTGTGTCTATAAATAATTATTTGTATTTCTGTGATGGGTGGGCTCGTTTGTAAGAACGTGGCTGGTGTTTGAAATCGATTTCTCGTGTGAGACTTGTGCCTGTTTCAGTTCTCCCTTGATGTTCCCATTCTTCATAAATTGGCCAACTGAAAAAGAACCAAAAGGAACAATTCTGTCAGGAACCAGGAATGTACCAAGCCTTGTGTGTTCTGTGTGTCTGCAGCAGCACTGGGAGAGCAGAGGATGATCAGGGAATCAGGCACGGGGAATGAGCTGGGGAATGTGCAATAAATTGGCTTAGCAGGGGCTGCTGAGCAAAGGGGTGGGTCCAGGACAGGGAGGGTTTGCTGTGCCCGGTCACTTTTCAGAGGTGTTTGTTCCCTGAGCAGGTCCTGGTGCAGCTGCAGTGGGGAGGCTGGGATTGGCTTTTTGTGGCACTGCTTTGGCTGCTTTATTTTCACAAGCTGGGCCTTTTTGTGGGTGATGCTTTGGCATGTGTGCACACAGAGCTGGCAGGGTGGCAGCTGAGTGCCTGTGACACCACCAGTCAAGGTGCAGCAGAGGCTGGCAATGGCTTTTCCTTGTTAAGGTAATTAAAATACCTTCCGTGGAATGGAACAAAAGCCTGTCCATGCCTGCACAGCTCTGTGTGGGTGGGCACAATGCTGAACTGGTGACTTCTGCAGTAATGACTTTCTGCAGTGTGATAGGTCATAACTTCAGGTTTTAACTTCAGCTGGGAAGTGCCAGACCAGAAGATAAACGTAACTGAAATAAACACAGAAATGCAAAATTCCCCGTCCTCAAAAATACTACTTTTTGATTACCACAATAATGAGGTTGCTTTTACTTTCCATACTGCCACACCACCCCTTCTGCTGGGCAGGTGTGAGCAGGAGACTGGAGACACCAAAACTGGAGAGCAAATTAGAGGGGAAAACAAAGGACAGGGGAGAGGCTGCCCTGGAGAGCTCTGCCAGGGCAGCTCCCAGCACAGCCCCTCTCTCTTGGGAGGGAAAGAGCTGTTGAAGAAAACTCCAATCTTTTGGGTGTTTATCAGTTTCATGGAATCTTTTGGTGCTCGGAGCTATAATTTATTCCTAGGTCTTGAAGGAAATAAGCTTCAGGACTCCAAACAGCTTTGCCCAGGAACTGTGAGGTTACATGACACCAGTGGTGTTCAGCTGATTAGAATAACACCAGAAAACGGGAAAGAAGCTTGGCCAGGACTCCAGTGAGATTGCAGGAGAGCTGCAGTCCCCTGGGAATTGCAGCTCAGCCTTAGAGTAACTGCTGCTTAGATGGCAAAATAATTGAAACGTGGTGGGAGGAGGGGAGAGCTCTGCAGATGGCTGCTGGGCTGTGCCTGAGATCCTGGAAGATGTAAAAAGCAAGAGCATTTGGCATCAAAGAGGAGGCAAATGATGCCGGCTCTGTGCCAGGCAACTTCTCGATAGAAGCTCCTGGAGATGGGGGGTTGCAGAAACAAGCAGAGCAGGCAGCCCGAACTACCAGCAGCAAGGCAAAGTCCCTCGGGGTCAGCTGTGACTTTCCCCTCCTCAAAGACTTCTGCCCAGGCTCGAGAGCTCTTGGCACCAGCGTGGAGCCCCTCCGTGTCTGCCGGGCCGAGGGCGGCACGCAGACCCACCTCGGCCCCGAGTGCTGCCCGCGGCTCGGCCGGGCTCCGTGGGCAACCTACACTTCTTGGTCTGGGGTCCCCTGGGGGTCAGCCAAACCCTGACGGGGGCTGGCTGTATCTCTGCAGGAAGCCCCTGCCTTGGGGGGGACATTCAGGCTGCCCAGAGCACAACCTGCAGCCCCTCCTGGCCTTTCTGATGCTCTGCGTTCCACGCCTGCTTTCTGCTCTGGCTGCAGAATTTTGTTTTATGGGCTGGAATCCTTGGCTTGCATTTAACAGCTGTTTAATCAGCTGCTTTTGAGCAATGAGCTGTTCACAGCCTGTGAGTGCATCACTCTCCTGGGGCACCAAACCCTGCAGTGGCCGTGGGGCCACCTGTGCACCCCAGTGCTGGGGCTCTGGAGGCTGCTGCTCCCAGGAGCAGAGGCTGGATGTGGCCACTGGGATAGAAAACAGGAGTGATGGTGTGGCTCTGCTCCTGGTTTTACTGGGTTTTGTCTTTATCTTACAGAATAGGGCCTGTGCTGCTGGATAAACTGAGCCCATTCAGTAGCAATTTGTCTGGGCCCTCCTGGTGGTTGCAGCCCTGGGATTTGCAGCACTGGAGGTCTGGAAATCCCCAGACAAAGGATCAGATTCCTCTCTTCCTGCATCAACACATTTTTCAGTTGAAAACCAGTAAATCAGTCAAAATGTATTGGGTATCTTCTTAAGACAAATGGCTTGGTGCACACATCCTGAATAAACCTTGGAAAATTGGGTTGTGTGGGTTATTTGCTCACAAGATACCAGGGTGAGGACCAGTCTGGGTGTGACAGATCTGCCTGTTCAGCTTGTACTGGCGTGGCACAAGCAGTTGTAAAAACCAGGAAAATGAGCACCCTGCTTGAATCCTGAATTTTCTGGAGGAAGAGAAGGTCTGTGTGGTGAGCAAGTGTTTCTGAGCCATTCTGGCTGATCCAGCAGGACCTGAGGCTTTTGGGGGCCAGAATAACACATTGGGAAGGACAAATGATATTCCATCTTCTTTAGACTGAATTACTTTTCTAAAAGTGGTTGCTAATGCTCCCTTGCTGTGGTATTTTAAGACCTACTCAGATGAATAACTGCTATACTGAAGAGACTTAATTACTGGAAGATAATCCAGTAATGATTCAATGAATGACCTGTTCCATGAGATGGTGAAGTTCAATATGGTGAAAGATCTTTTTTTTTCCTCATAAACACGAATTACTTAAGGTTGGTTTCATGCAAATGAAAAATCACCAACAACTTAATGCCAGAGAAGAGGCCTAATTTATGGATTTTCCCCATCTGTTAGGATATAGCTTATATATAAAAATATATATATATGATTATACATAAGCAGAGAGCTGAAAGCACAAAGCTATTTGTGAGGTGCAGCTCTGCTTGATGAAACCTCAGCCCATGGATTTTCTCTTGGACATATTTTGCCAGACATTGTGTCCTGCCTTTTGCAGAGCTTTGTGTCCCCAGGTGCTGGGATGATTGATGCCCACGGATTATCATCTTTCTCAGGTTTTGACACCTGCACTTTTAGCTGTAATATAAAAGGTAATTGTTGGGCTCACAGGACCTGTGTTAGTTACAAAACACTAAAAGCCAATACTGTAACTACACGGGGACAAATCCTTTTGGATAATAAATCATTTTCCTGCCTCACCACACGAGTCCTGAAGCTGTTGTCCCCTCTCCTGTGGGAGGCTGTGGTGGGGTTGGGGCTGCCCTGGTTGTGTTGGCTGCTTTGGTGCCAGTTCTGCTCAGCCACAGGCAGGGTTTGGGGTCCAGGGCACTGTCAAGGAATAAAGCTGGGCCTTTTCCATCCCACCTCGGAGGGAATCTCTGTTTTGGGGCATTCTCAGCATCCCCTTGGTGCCACGGTGGTCATCAGAAGTTGCAGTTCCCAGTCCTTTGTGCATTCCCATTTCAGTTGCTCATAGCTGCATCTCCTCTCACTTGCAGCTGTTGTTCACCACTTTGAATACATGTAACATTCTCCATCTTCACTCTGGAGAGTGAACCCTTCCAAAATAATTACTCCCACTCATCTCCAGAGCAATCGATAGAGTGAATAAACCTGGAGGCTGCCAGGGGTTTAATTCAGCCCCATTTTCTAGAAAACACTTTGAAGGTGAAATGAATGGGCCCAAATGTAGGAGTGAGTTTGTGATGTGCAGGTGTGGCAGCAGGGCCTTTGCTTTTGTTTGTGCCTTGTACCAGCACAGGAATAATGGGATGCTTCACGTGTGAGCTGCATCTCACCTCTGCTCGTTTTTAAGGCTGACTGGGAAGAGGAGGGATGGCACCAGAGCTCTTTGCTGCTCTTCCCGTGCCAAAAGGACTGTCAAAGAGCACAGAGTTACCACAAGTAAATTGGATTGGTGGATGGTGGCTGACATGGGAAATTTCACCTTCTGGTGTCTCTGCTTTTCCTGCCCTGGTGCTACATGAGCACCTTTTTCTCTTGGGCTGCCCGAGGCCAATAAACACACGGAGGAGAAAAACTTAAAAGGAACGTGCAGTAAAGCAGGAAATATCCTTCTGCAGCAGCTCCTCTCCTTCCTCACAGGAGCGTTTGGTGCAGTTTGGTTGCTGAATGTGCCAGCTAAACTCAGTCAGATGAATTATTAATGCTTTGCAGGCTGCTGCTTTCAAGTGGCTGAGCCGAGGCAGCTTCGGTGGGGCGTGTGTAACTTCAGCTCTCAGCAGCAAAAATAGACTGCAGGCCTCACAGGAATGGGAAGCTTAACAGACTATTTTTGTCAGCTCAGTTTTAGTTCTATTATGTGTTATTTTGTCAGAGTGGATAGGGTGGATTGTTATTTTGGATGTAGTGGGTGCTCTGACTGAAAAACCACTTCTGTTTCCTTTCTATATGTCACAAGCTGCTCCAAGGCAGGAGCCCCATACTTCCCACAGTTCCCGGGCTGTCTCCATGGCCAGGAGGGGACTATCAGGATGCTGTGGCTGTTCTGCAGGTTCTCTTGCAGACTGTCTTGCTTCCACCAAGCAACCACATTTCCTAGGGAGAGGATTTGCACTTCATTAACAGCTCAGGGTCAAAGCGGTTGAAAATCTGTCTTTATTAACCTTTCCTACTGCTGATATTTAATTGATTCATTAATTTGGGCACACAACCCTTCCCCTAAGGTTCTGCAGTCCCTCTGCTGCACCCCTGTGCCAGAGGCTCTGCATCCCTGCCTGGGTGCCCTGCTTTGGTGGTGGTGCTTTGCCAGAGCTCCTGGGTCCCTGCAATCCAAGTGAATAAATCCAGAGTGGGAGGAATAATGCTCCTGCAGGGCCTTTGGAAGGGTTCAAGCGTCTTAATGCAGAGTTTGTTTGCTGGGGCTCTTTCCTGCACAGGATAAATGCTCGTTTGCACCCTTAGTTCTGGCAAATTGGGTCAGGTTTTGGCCAGTTCTTTACTGAGCAGCACCTCTTAGGCTGAGGATTTTGCTATCAGCATCAAGCTGGGATAGAAATAAATTCATACACATTTCTTGTGCTTCCATAAGTACATGGAAATGCATTTGGCAAAGCCAGTGGGAAAAGTACTTTCTAGTTGTTCTGAATGGTGCCTTTCACATTTTTATTCACACATTTTGTGTGTGAATAGAAATCAATATTTGGGAATTTGTTCTGTTGGCAGTCCAAGGAGCTGCTTGGTCTGCAGCATTTGTGGGTGATGCTGAACATACTGACCTTGTCACACTTAGTAAGGTCAGAGTGGCCCTAGAGATTCTGGAATGCTCTTTTTGAGTTTCTGGCTGTCTTATTCTCTGCCATGCTCCAGATGCTGGTCTTGAGCACTTCACTTCTCCTTTGAGGTAGATGGTGGCAGAGAAAATCTCAGTTTGTTTTGTCTTTGGTGTGTTTTATTCCTTCCCAGGCTCTCAGATTTATGGGGACTGGTAGGATAATTTCCTGCCATGCTGTGCTTTGCCAGAGCCTTGCCCTTCTCTTGGTGCAGTGCATCATCCCCTGCAGGTTTTGTGACATCTGGTGGCTGACATATTTTGAGATATTTCAAAATTCCACATGAATCATTTTATTTGCTTCCTTATAATTTTGGATGTGCCATCTTGTCAGTGGTGCTAACATTTAAGCTCTCTTTTAATTTACACTATTAAGCCACAAGGAAAGCAATCAAATACAGCAACTGAACATGGATTGTCTTTATCTTCAGCTTCTGTGTTTTGCTGAGAAATTCACTTACAAGCTATTCCAGTCAAGACATGACCTTTTTCTTTCCCTGTGCTTATTAAATGCAACAAATAATAAAAGTTCATGAACCCCCAAAATACTGCTACAAGTAATTGTTTTTAATGAATAAACAACTTTGCTCTGACTGGGGGGGCACGGATAACAGGAATTTCATTCTGCACATGAGGAAGCTCTGCACTAATTTTAGTTATTTGATCTGCCTGTAACAGTAACCTGTCTCCCCCCAGGCAAGGACAACTGTGATAAAAATTAGAAAACAACTTGTTTGTTTCCACTTCCTGCGTTTTTATTGTCAACTCCACCTCCCACTTTTGTTCTCTCTAAATTTCAAGGCTTCACATCTGGTCTTGTGTTAATTGCCCCTAAAAAAATCTGTCTTTATTGGAGGAATCACAAATCTTGTAATCTGCCATTGTTGCTAATTAAATTACAGCTGACTTTTGATGTTACAGAAATAAACATTTCCTTTGCATTTTATTCTTTCTCTTCAAAATGAACTATGGAGTAGTCCATGCAGAGGCAGATTTCCCCTGCAAATGCCATGGAATAATTTTACATTAAAATTATTTCTTTCAAGGCAAAAATATCTTCAAAGCAGAGGTGTAGAGAGAATTTGGAAGGGGATGTAACAACTGAGTTGGGTTGGGTTTGTTTGTTGAGAGTTTTTGGGTTGGTTTTATTTGGTTGGTTGGGTTTTTCTCTTCTTTTTAGTAAGAATGAAAACTTTCTCTTTAAAGTCTTTCCTTTATTTTCATGGTTGCTTGTGCCTGGCTTTCTTCTTTCTTCTTGCTGTTCCAGGGGAGGTGATTAGAGCCAAATCAATATCAGAATATTCCTTTGAACTTTGGGGTCTGAGCTGAGAAGAACTCTTGGTCTGACTACCAAGCTTTGCAAAATCAAAACCTGACACGGGTTTTACTGGTTGCTGATACTGATCTGGGGAAGCTTCTGAGCTGTTTCTGCTCCCCACCACATTCAGTTCACGGATCTATAACTGTTATTATTCAGGGAAAACGTAGCCCTCAGTTATGACAGCTTTTGACCATGATTTTTTCCCTTTCTCTACAAGAAGGTTTGCTGATAAAGACATTGTTTAACCCCATTATTTGGGGTCTAGAATAGCAGCTGGTTTGACCTTTGCCTTTGCTCTCGGGTGCGTGAGGTGGAAGGAGGGGTGAGCCTGGGGGTGAGCCTGGGTGTGGGGAGCAGGGAAGGGATGGCCCCGGGGGGGTTCAGGAATTCACTCCTCCAGGGAACGGCGCTGCTCGGTGGAGGGGAGAAGTTCCCTGCAGCACATGAGCTGCACAGGGCAAGTCTGGACCCCGCTGCTGGCACGAGCCTCCTCACGAAGCTCCTTATTCCTCAGGACAGCACTGGGGGGAGTTCCTGGGGCCAAAGTGGTCCCTGGGAGCTGGAGCCCTGGGGTCTGCTGGCTGTGTCCCAGGGCAGCTGCTCCAGCCCCAGGTGCCAGCTTCCAGCTGGTCAGGACTGCCCGGAACAGAAGTGGCACTGGACGAAGAGGGCAACGCTGCTGCCCCTTACTGAGCAGCTCTCCCCCAGCTCAGGCTGTTCTCTGCCCTGTGCCCCGGGCCAGGATTCCTGAGGGTGAGGAGAGCAGGGCGTGGAGGCTGTGCCCTCCTGGGTTGTTGTCCCCAGACAACGTGGGGCTCTGCTCATGAGCTCTTTTAGCTGTTTCAAGCTGATATTTTATTTTTAGCTGGACCTTACCAGGATCCCGTGGCAATGCAAGTGTCTTTTGAAAGTCCTGTGATATCACCCCTCTGTGCCAGCACCGTGTTTTATTGCAGTTTTAATGCACATCGTATTCTGCCCATCCTTTCTCTTACAGAAATGTATCAAATTCCAGCCCAGAAGTATTCTCTCTGTTGAGATCCATCAATTTATCTCTCATTACGTATTGGAAAAGCTCTTCAGCAACCCTTGGGATGAAAATCTCTTGAATATATAGAGAAATGGTTTTGCTGTTGCTTCACGTGCTTGACTTCAGTTGGCTTTAAGCATCAATGAAAGTTGCAGGTGCTTGAGAAATGAGGATTCAGGTTTTTCACATCAGTCTTCCTTGCTCACATACCTGCACTCTGATTTTTTCCTGCCATTTTTCACTAAAACATTTGCATAATTCCTTGCCAAATCGACAGGAGGAGTTAATGGCACTGAATGCACAAGTGGTGTTGCTGTGGGTAAAAAATAAAAAGCCATTTGTAGCATGCAGGGCACACAAATGGGGAGGGAGCCTCAGCGTGTGCCAATATTGTGCCCTCATGGGGAGGCCTGAGAGGTCCCAAACCAGACACTCAAATCTGGGAATCAGCTCTTTGCAGGTGGAATTTGGCTATTTACTGCCCTGTAATCACAGGTGCTTGTCACGATACACATTTATTCGGGGTCAGAATAAAGAAAACCAGAGGAGTGAGGGTGCTGAAAACAGAATTTTAAAAATATTTAAATGAAAAACGGAGATTATAAAAAGCTGGTTTTGTCAACTTCCCAGGCAGCTGGAATATGAAATGGTCTAGCATCTACATGTATTAAATGAGATTAAGAGCAGAGTTTGAAATGGAACAATATAGATTTCAGGGATAAAAGGATTATGATGAATGAAAACAAAGCCAAAGGTGCCAAGTAAATAAAATACTTCCAAAAAATAGACTAAAATTGACATTGCTGTGGACTTTCTGCCAGAGGATTTTATCTTTGGCTGACTAATTGTCTCCATTAATATCATTTAAGGGTGGTGGGAAATGCACCGTGCTGTGTATTTTGAAGTTTAGCCCAGCATCAGGAGGATTAAAGCAGCTGCAGGAGTCCAGGAGTACTGGGGACATAAGCAGGTCCTCGGGAAGCTTTTTCCTGCTCTGCATCTCTGTGTTACCTGGTGCAGGTGAGAGTTCCTGGGCATGGCAGAGGTCGTTCCAGTCACTCGGGCCATGGGGAATGGGAGCAGTGGTGAAGCCCTCCAGTGCCAGGGGTCATTGTCACAGCTGGGGTGGTCCCAGAGCTCTGGGGCTCTGCCCGTGGCTGCTGTGGGTGGAGATGGAAGGTGCTCCCCTGGAGATGGAAGGTGCTCCCCTGGAGATGGAAAGGTGCTCCCCTGGAGATGGAAGGTGCTCCCCTGGAGATGGAAATCTGCTCCCCTGGAGATGGAAGGTGCTCCCCTGGAGATGGAAAGGTGCTCCCCTGGAGATGGAAAGTGCTCCCCTGGAGATGGAAAGGTGCTCCCCTGGCAGACGTGTGCTCACCTGTGCATGCTCTGCCTGCACACCCGTGTGTGTCTGTCCCTGCAGTGAGTGGTTTGTGGGGTCCCCGTGTCCCCCCTGCTCCCCCACATGCCCCGGGGAGTGTCGGGGTCAGGCTCTGGTGTTCAGCAGAGTTTGGGGCCCCTGGGCATGAGCTGTGTTTGAGCGGGGCTCACTGGTACCTATGCACCTGAGGGTAGGAAATGTGATTTTTTTGTGCTCTCTTGAGATCCATCTCCAGCTCCTTTTCATGGCCTGTCCTTCCACCACCAGCACTGGCGTCCTCTCTGCTCCTTCATCTCCATTTGCCTTCCTGGCTCTGTGCTCTGCCCAGGGATTCTCTCTGACAGTCCTTTCTTCACTTTCCCTTCCTCTGCCCCGTTGTTTTCTGCCACCCACCCACTGCCCCCAACCCAACCCCTCCCACTCTGGGATCCCCACACCTGCACGGGTGAGTTCGTGCAGCTCTGGTGGGAGCAGCTTTCCCTGGAAAGGAAGGTCTCAGCTGCCTCACACTCACTTCCCGTGGTCCCACGAGGAGGAAGGGGACAAGGGAGACTTTTCCCTGTCTCTTTTATGGAATGAGGCAGCCCTGGAAAGGCTGAGGGCACCTGGTCCCTGGAAGAGCTGGTCCTAAGGAAGCAAGAGCTGAACATGAGCAGCAGCTGTGGCATTTAGACAGAAAAATGTGTTTCAGGCCCTTAAAGGGTTTTGTAGAGGGCCTGGTTGGCATCTCTGCAGGCACAGGGGGAGTGAGAGGTGGGCATGCCACGAGAGCCAAACTCCAAGGCTTTGCTCTGCTTGCCTGACGTCCCCTCAATGCAGGAGAACTCCAGGGAGTGAGCCCTGTCCCTGCCTAACGGCTGGATTCTCAGTTTTAGGTGTTATTTTTGGTCATGTGCTTATTATGGCTATTTTCTAGTTCATTTCTCTTGCTAATAGTTCCCAGGTTCCAGGCAGTCCGAGCCAGCTCACAGCAGTCCCAGGTTTTGATGCTGAGGGGCTGCAGAGCTGGGCACGGAGATTTCCTTCTACAAATGACTCTGAGGGAGGGAGGATTTACTCTTGTGATGTGCTCAGAGGGGGAGAGAAAAGAGCAAATGATCAAATAAGGACTGCAAAGTCGCTTCCATTTGATCCTGACACAGGCTGGGGCATCCTTGGTGTGAAATCTTCCCCTTTAGATCTTTTCCTGTGCCATTTGCCAGGATTTCTGATCATCCTCCTCATGGGTGGCAGCTGTGTGTGCCAAAAACATCTTTAGTGTAATTACCCACTGCTTCTGCATCCGTGCCAATGGAATGCTGTGCCCATTCTCTCTGCTCCCTCTGATCCCAAGGCACGTGTGAGTCTGGAATTCCAAGGGGAAGAAAAGATCAACAATGGAATACTACTTCTGCTTGGGATTCAGGGATATCCGAGCTTCCTTTTGCTCTTCTTTCTAAAAACAGATCAGCTGCCTGCTCCTCCCTTTCCTACTCCTCCTCCTCTCCTCAGCTTGGCTGCTTTCCTCTTCCCTGTTTTGGAATGGAGATCAGGCTGAGTCAGAGCGAAGTTTGTCAGATTCCGAGGAAAACAACCCACAACTGCCTGGGCCTGCTGCTGATTGCTCAGGGACGGCTCAGGGAAGAGCTGGGACGGGAGAGAGCAGATTTACTCTAGGGGAGAGCTGCTGGCACCCAGGTGTACGTCAGCCTTTGCTCCAGCTCGGAGGCTGAGCCCAGATGAGAAGGCACTAAGCCCTGGTAAATGCTCTCGCACAGCTTCAGCGTGAGCTGCCCTGGAATCTCACCTGCCCTAAGGAGATTCTTTTGGCTGTGCAGGCTGAGAAGCTGACAGCGTGGGCTTTGGCTGGCTGGTGCTGTTAGACCGTGAGTGATGTTGGTTTCAAAGGCTGCAAGTCAAAACATCCCGAGAAATCCGGCAGGTGTCGAAGGGCTGGGCTTTGGGCCCTGCCCGCAGCCGAGGGGCTCCGAGGTTTCTGTGGAACAGGAGCCAGGACAGGGAATGCACTGTGACCTCCAGCCTTCTACAGGAGATCTGTGATCATTCTTAAAATGTGAAAAAAACGATGGCTTATACGGACCTGTGGAATTGGCAGAGGCTGTAGTGAGAAATATAATTTGGTTTTCAGTCTGCAGTCACATGCAATTGTTTGTCTTTGATTTGGGCAAAATATATCGCTTGTTGTCATGGCAGTCATTAAATGCTGCTTTTCTTTTAGCTTTGCACCATTTTTTCCCAGAGTTGTCTTTAATTCATTCATTATCGTTCTTTATCAGTAACTGCAGCCTGAAATGTCAGTTGTGGTTACTGCTCTTTATTTCACCGAGACACCCCAAATTGTGTGTGGCTGTCCAGTGACCTGTAACAAAGTTCTGTAAAAAACAGCACGAAAGCCACGAAGTTCTGTGGTTAAAACCTGGATGTGCTGCAGGGGTCCAGGGTATCTAGCAAAACCCAGCACGGCCATCCCTGTGCTCCTCATTTTTACTGGCAGCTTTTCAGGCCGGAGCTGCAGGGATTGCCCAGGCTGCGCTCCCGTGAAGGAGCCCCTCCCTGCGGAGTTCTGGGACTTGGGGAGCAGCAGGGGAGGGGCCCAGGGCGCCCAGCGCGGGCTCTGGGCCCAGCAGAGGTTGGACACTGCCCACGAGTGGGCCCCGCCAGCCCAGGCCGCTCCAGCCCTTTGCAGTCCCCTCCAAAGCTCCCCGGGGAGAGCCCACAGCGCTCAGCCGCGCCTGGTGCTGCTCACCAGGACACAGCGCTTACCAGAGGGAGTAACCTCTGTGTGGGGCCAACTCCTGTGGCACAGCGTGAGTAACCTTTGTGCAGAGTAACTCCATGTGTTACAGTGTGAGTAACCTTTGTGCAGAGTAGTTCCATGTGTTAGTGTGCGTACCTTTGTGCAGAGTAGCTCCTGTGTCAGTGTGAGTAACCTTTGTGCAGAGTAGCTCTGTGCAGCAGACCGTGAGTAAGCCCTGAGCAGAGCAGCTCCGTGCAGCAGGCGTGCGCAGTGTGCTGCAGCTCCGTGCAGAGTAGCTCTGTGCAGCAGACCATGAGTAAGCTCTGAGCAGAGCAGCTCCTGTAGCAGACCATGAGTAAGCTCTGAGCAGAGCAGCTCTGTGCAGCAGGCGTGCGCAGTGTGCTGCAGCTCCGTGCAGAGCACCTCCTGTAGCAGACCGTGAGTAAGCCCTGAGCAGAGCAGCTCCTGCAGAACACCGTGAGTAAGCCCTCAGCAGAGAAGCCCCGTGCAGAGCAGCTCCTGTAGCAGACCGTGAGTAAGCCCTGAGCAGAGCAGCCCCATGCAGAGCAGCTCCGTGCAGCAGACTGTGAGTAAGCCCTGAGCAGAGCAGCTCCGTGCAGAGCAGCTCCTGTAGCAGACCGTGAGTAAGCCCTGAGCAGAGCAGCCCCGTGCAGAGCAGCTCCTGTAGCAGACCGTGAGTAAGCCCTGAGCAGAGCAGCTCCTGTAGCAGACCGTGAGTAAGCCCTGAGCAGAGCAGCCCCGTGCAGAGCAGCTCCTGTAGCAGACCGTGAGTAAGCCCTGAGCAGAGCAGCCCCGTGCAGGCCCTGCGCTGGCGGAGGCTGCGAGTGCCGGCAGGCTGAGATCTCTCCGTTCGTGTGTCCCCAGCCTGGATCCTCACCCAGCAGCTGCGCTGCAGCCACGCTGAGGCTCTGCTTTCCCTGACAGAAAAATGCCTTCATAAATAGTGCATTGAGCCTCTACCTGCAGCACGCTCCGTGTGTGATGGTGAGCCAGAAATAAATCGGTAGAAATTAGGTGATTATCACTGGTGGTATTCATGAGAATTTCCAGGCAAATAAATAATGGATAGAAATGTCACTTACTCAGCTTTAAACCTAAGAACAGCATCCTCATTATTCTATTGACTCAGTCAGAGGGAAGAGCTGCATGAGGGAAGAAAGTGGAAAACTAAAGACAATCAAAGCATTTCAGGAGCATCCTGAACTCCCCAGTCATAGCAATTTAGGGATGGAGGGCCCAGGAGGGGATTAGTGGTGGGTAAGAGGTTATTTAGCAGTGTTATCACAGCACTTGCATTGATCTGCTTTGAGAATAGAAAATATTGTTTCTCACATGCCAGACTTGCCCTCCTGGCCCAAAGCTGCCTTGTGCTGCCTCTGTCAGCGGTAGCCAGGCTCCTGGGGAGGTGCCCCATCAGTGCCAGCCCTGGGACTGCATCCCCTGGGGTGCCCCATCAGTGCCAGCCCTGGGACTGCATCCCCTGGGGTGCCCCATCAGTGCCAGCCCTGGGACTCATCCCCTGGGGTGCCCCATCAGTGCCAGCCCTGGGACTGCATCCCCTGGGGTGCCCCATCAGTGCCAGCCCTGGGAGTGCTCCTCTGATGGCCAGGGTTGAGGTGCTGCACAAAGCCAACCAGACACTTCATAGCCACCAGTGTTGCTGGTTCTTGGAGAAGAGACTAAAACCTGGCTGTGTGTTTTGTATCTCAAAGCACAACCTGAGCTGGGTTTGGTTTCTGTGGATTTTGACCAGCCCTGGGTGCAGAGAGCAGCAGTGCCTCTGCCAGGCATTTCTGAGTGTCTGGGGGCCACGAGTGGGGTCTGGCAGCTCTGTGGTTTGTCACAGCATCCTTTTCAGTGTCAGAGTTTGGCCTTGACCTGCTTCCCTCCCTGCTCTGCCTGGTTTGGAAGTTCCATTACTCAAACGCTGATAAAAATGCTGAGCTCTGTAGCTATCTGCTGTCAGGTAATAGTTTTCTGCTATCTCCCTTTCCTTCCACTGCTGATTTGTGACTCGTTTCTCCAGCTATTTATTTTCTAAACCCTAGCATCAGCGGGAGAACCTCTAGGAGAAAATGAGGACAGTAATTGTGCAGTGTCATTATTTGTCTAAAAATCCATTTTAATACTTTAAAAAAAAAAAAGTGGCACTAGATATTTTCCTTTGAAGTGTGTTTGTCCTTGGGAAGCCCCCACCATTTCCAAAAGCATGTTCTCCCTCTGACAGTGTGTGCTGAGTTAAAGTGAGGACAGGGACACCTGAGCATCTCTATTTGTGGTGCTTATGCTCTGTTACTTCCACTGGGCTGGAGGTGAAAGGCTCTGCCTGATGCTTTAAATCCCACTGAGGTCTTGTTGCAGCTCCACGGGGTCATTTGGGGTCAAACAAAATTAATCATTTTCTCCTATTATTTTATATAAAATGAGTTGTCCTTACTAAGAAACAAATATCTCCTTCTTTTTTAAAACCCTGTCCTTTGTATTTTGTGGTCAGTGGCTTTTCTTTTGCAGTCAGTGCTGAGATGTCACTGCTGTCACAGGCTGGGCGAGCTTCAGTTCTGGAGTTTAGTGGGTGGGTTGTTACTTTCTGAAACAGAGAAAAACAATCCCTGTCACTGTGGCCTGGCTTACAGCAAGTCACAGAAGTACTGACAATTCAAGGGGTAAAAGTGGCTTTTTTGGCCATAAATTAAATATGAGTATAATGGCACTGTTATTTCAGTGCAGCCGCGTTCTCAGAAAGTTGCTGCACTTGTGAATAAAGGGTGAATTAAAGCTTTTGTCATATTGGAAATGTGACATGCAAAAGGTGCCATTCCAAGAGTGTGTCCATGATCTCTGTAGAGGAAATCCAGAGTGGCCTTGCAGGTGAAATCTGGGAGGGGAGTGGTGCTTGTTTGTGCCCACAGCATCAATCTTCTCGTGGTAGAATTCCAGAGTGAACCAATTCTGTCTAGCTCACATTCCTCTGTTTTCCTGCAGAAAAAGGATATTCTGGTGTTCCAGCATTTGGACTTTAATAGTGATGCTATTTTAGCACCTGGGCGTGGCAGAGTGGGACTTTAAACGCCTCAGGAAATGGGATCAGTCCCAGATCCTGCAGAGCAGCAGCATCATCAGCCCTGCTTGTCTCTGCACCTGGGTGATGTGTGGGTTCCCAGCTGCCACTGGTGAGGTCTGGGCTCAAATCTGGGTCACCTGGACCCCACGGTGGAGGGGACCTGAGGGGGCTGGGACAAACTGCCCAGACCCGCCCATGGCAGCGCCTTCAGGCCAGGTGACCCTCCTCCTCCAGGGCTTGGTGTGGGGAACAGCAGCAAAGGAAGTCGAGCAGCCCAGGTGGGTGGTGATGGTCCCAGCTCAGGTATTTGAGCCCTGGAGAGCTGTTCCCAAGTGCTGTTGTGTGTGCAGAGTGGGAGTGTCTCTTTCCCAAGGCGCGGGAGCGTAGGTGACCGCAGGAAGGTGCAGGCAGCAGGAAACTGGCCTTCCAAACTTACTGCAGCTGATTCTCGAGCAAGAACCTCCCCAGCCTCACCCCTGTCATTTGGAGTTCTCTCGGCTTGGCCTTGGCTGCCTGCCTGGGTGGGATATTAAGGTAAATATCACTGCACAGCCAGGATTGCTCGGTGCTGTGCCTCCCCTCTGCCAGGGCTGGGCCTTCAACGCAGATGTCACTCCCAAACTGTGCCACTGAGATGATTTCCCTGCAATGAGACAGATGCAAAAGGGAAATATTTATTTTCTTCTTTGGTTTTGGGCCCAAGGGACACTGGGCACAGCCATCCTTTTTCTCCCCACAACAACAACAATTATTCTGACAATCGAGAATTTTCTCCCTCTCTCATCCTGTTAAACAGCACAGATTAGTTGTTGTTTTGGTTTGGTTCATTTCATGTTGGTTTTTTTTTTTTCTTTCCCTGTCTTGAAAATTCCATTTATAGAGTGGCTGGCACACTTCTGCTGCCACTTATCACGATCTAGCTGAGCTGATGGCAGATTCACAGATCTCGAATGCACGCTGAGAGGATGGAGAACAAAATGCTTGTGATGGGTTCTTGGTGTCTCAGCCCCAGAGAACCCTTGTTGATAAATTCTGATTTTGTGTGAGTTAGGGGGGAGCACCTTGCTGGTCAGGGAAAGTCTCAGAAAATCAAAGCTGCAGTTCAGAGCCAACATCCTAATGTGGGATCTCAGATTGCAATTTCTGCTCACACACGTGGTCATTTTCATCCCTGTGGAGCATCTGATGGAAGCAAGAGTTGCTGTAATTGGATTCTCTTACCCTTCCTGTTACTGGTCATGAATTTAATTGAAATTCTGGTCTTTTTAATAATTATTGAGAAATCATCCTTTTTCCCCCCCGTTATTGATGCTTCTAATGTGAACACGATGTTCATGTAAAAATTGAATTTAAAAACCCTCTGTCTGGAGCATGTCTGAGTTAATCAGTTAAAACTATCCTTTCAAGCTGAGCAGAAGAAAATACTCTGCTGTTTAAGGGTAAAGCTCTGTCCAACACTGAAGAATTAAACAACTTAAAGGCTCTCAGTCAAGTGGAAGAATGAAGGGAAAGAAGGGATTTGGAACTAGATGATCCCTAAGGTCCCTTAGAACCCCGATCATTCTCTGATTCTGTGACCTCAAAAATAGTGGCAAGGACCTCTAGGAAGCATTACAATGAATTCCTGTTTTGTTGTGCTGCTGATTTTGAACTGGAGAGGCAGAGTGTCTCCAGGCTGGGCCGGGAAATCATGACGGGACTAATTCATGTGTGAGCGCCCTGCAAGGAGGAGGGAACGTGAACGCTCAGCTGGGAGGGGCGGCAAAAGGCGGATAAGGGAGAAAGGGGGGAAAACCAAGCGAAACACGGATTTCTTGGGTGCTTTTGTGCTGCTGGCAGAAGGGACGGCACGGGGCAAGCAGAGTCACCGGCAGATGCGCCAGCGGTGCCACAGGCGCTGAGCTCAGCGAGGCGCAGCCCGGAGCCGCGGGCCGGGCATCGCCGCGGCTGAAGGAGCCGGCAGCGGCGCTGGGAATGCAAATCACGGGCCGTAATTAACGCGGTCCGCCGCCAGAACACGAGCACGGCTCGCAGAGCCCCTGCTCAGAGCTCCGGCTCTGCAAATGGCATTTCTGCGGGAAGGGAAGGGAAGGGATTTCAGGGCAGCCCGGAGCCTCGGCCGGTGCCGGTCCCTCCCCGGCTCCCTCGGCATGCCCTGGCCCTGGCCCTGCGGGAGCGAGCCTTGCGAACAGCACTGGAAAGGCAGAGGTGTTATTGAGGTGGATGTGCAATTTTTTAAAGGCTTTTCCCGTTGTCTGCAGCTGTGTGATTGCCAGCTTTCATGCGGCTGAGAGGGCTGTACCTCTGCTAGGATTATTTAGAATTCTTATTCAACAGAAGCTTCAAAAGATGCGGGAACACAACAGAGAGCACAAGTCCTCACCAAAAGCCACCACAAATTACTCCTCAAAGTGGTTAGTTTCTTGTAATTATTAGAGCCGTCCTCACAGCTTTGTTTTGAAAGGCGTTTTGGAATCTCCTGAATGGGGCATGGCCTTTAACAAGGGCAGGGAGCAGGGCACACACAGGCCAGCTGCCTTCTGAGCTGACAAAGACACAAGCAAGGTGTGAGTCTCTTTTTTTTTTTTTTTTTAAA
>VZSE01011875.1:97731-199424 GCA_013398275.1 Promerops cafer
GCCGGGCACGGGGGGAGCCCGGCCGGGCACGGGGCAGCCTGGCCGGGCACGGGGGGAGCCCGGCCGGGCACGGGGGGAGCCTGGCCGGGCACGGGGCAGCCTGGCCGGGCACGGGGCACAGCAGCAGCTCGGCGCTGTCCCCCAGGGCAGAGCCTGCCCGCACCAAGGTGCTCGCTCAGCTGCTGGGGCTGGGCACGGTCCGTGTTTGGGCTAGCCCAGAGCTGCTGTGGCCTGAGCCAATCCACTGATTTATCCCTGCTCTGGCACTCCTTGGGCAGATGAATCAGAGGAATATTTGCATTCCCTAAATTTAGCATGTGCATCTCTGTACCCAGCCTGTGTGCACGTTGGCATTTGCATTTTGTCACATTTAGCTGAGGGACGTGCGGAACATTTTGGGTTGAGCAGGACCCCTCGTGGCCGCTCCATCAAAATCTGGCATTCCCAGACCCCGCTCAGCCTCGCCTGAGGTTTGCTTGCGAGGGAAGGCTCCTCCAGTTGTGCCAACGGAGTTTAAAAAGTGCCCGAAAATATCCCGATCACACGGAGTTTACGGCCCAGCTGCCCTCCCGAAGAGCTGCTCTGGTGCCATTGCATCACCCCGAGTCCCCAAGCCAGCTCAGCCAGGGGAGTTTCCCCTGTGATCTCTCGAATTCTGTGTTCCCAAACTGCCATCAGTGCTGTCCCCACAGCTCCCGTTCAGCGGAATTCCTGGGTATTCAACATTACCCAGCCAGCAGGGCCCTCCCACCGAGTCACCCCCGTGCTCCCAGAGGGCTGGAGCCCCCCTGGGGACCCTGCCATGGGGTCCCCACAACCCCCTGCTGCTCTCCCACGGGATGGAGCAGGACCTGGATTCTGCTGCAAGCACCAGGGATGCACAGGAGGAGCCAGAGCAGCCAAATCCTGAAGCTCTCACCTCAAGTCTCCATTTGTACAAAGGTTTTATCTCACAATCAGATTTCATTTTCAGTCCCGAGAGTAAAAGGAAGCTCACAGGGGTCTGGGTTGTTTCTGAGGAAATCAGTTCCCATTTTCATCCCCGTTCACTGCTGTGATCTGAAGTTATTTAAGCAAAGGCAGAAGAAATGGCAATGGTTGGGTGCAGCAGGAATTTACTCCACTGAAATGAAAGTTAACCTTTCAAACTGGAGCAAAGCAAGTTCTGTAAGTGCTGGTGGCTTTTGTTGCTGCCTGATCCTGGTTCCTCCCCTGGCAGAAGGAGCTAAGGGGTGCCAGGGTGCTTGGCACACGCCTGGGAGCAGGGAGGCATCTCTGTCCCACCACTGAGGCACCGGGCCCTACAGAAGATGTTAATGAAGCTTGAAATCCCATTTGCATTGCAAACGACACAATTTGTTCTGGCTTTATACGGAATTAGTTTGGACTGTTTGCTGCTTTGTTCCAATTGTGCATGTGAATAATGCTGCAGTTAGGTGGCTCAGCATGGTAAAGATCTTAGTCACAAACAAGGCAGGGGAAATTAAAAATATACTGTGTTGAACAGACCAGCTATTCAACTTCCTGACTTCTTTTCTATCAGCCACCTTCCAATTTTCAGGCCATAGGGGAGTCCTGTTCTCCCTCAGAGTCTGAAGGATTGATGCTGATTTGCTCGGTTCCAGGCAGATTTTTAATTGCTGTTGGGATTTTCTTGGGTCTGGGGGGTCTTCAAAGAGACCAGGAGCAGTTGTTAGTTGCTGTAAAGTTATTTATTGCATGAGCAATATGTTATATATTCCATTTTATATATTGCAACAAATTGCAGCTAAGTTAGAGATGACCTGAGGGTTAAACCAGCCTCCTAAAGTGGTTCACTTAGAGGCTGTGAGCAGGTTCTGCCTCGTGCAGTGCATGGACAAAGCAGCTCCTGTCTGCTCCTTCTCAGAAGTTGTAATTTCATGACAGATTTCTTTCTGGGCAAGTGGAAAAGCTAAGGGTAATTACTGGATCGTTTCACCTCACGTTGCTGAACAGGCAGCGAGCCTTGGAAACAGAACTGATCTGTGTGGCAAAATCTCAGGTGAGCTGGGAGAAAAGCCAGGATGGATCAAATCCTGAGCCCTGTTCTTTTATTTCAAACAGTTGGAAACCTGGAGATGATAATTTCCAGGCATTTATGGATCTGCCTGCACACAGTGTTGGTGTGGCAGTGGTGAATTCTGGAGAGGAGCCCTTTGTGGCTGGCTCCTTGCCCAAACAGCAGCGTGGGTGTGACCTGGTCAGAGCAGCCAGCCCAGCCTTGCTGTGGGACTGCCTGGGGTCCCTGGGGTCCCTGGGGAGATGCTCGTCCCCAGTGCCAGATCTGGGAGGCCCACTTTGGTCAGAATGAGCTGACTTTGTGCTCCTCAGATCAGCCATCCCCTGGGGAGCAGTCTGGGATCCTCTGAGCACAGCCAGGTGAGCTCCAGGAGGCCCGAGCAGCTCATTGCCAGCTTGGGTCTGCTCCTGATGGCCAGCAACGCCAAGTTCAGATCCAGCCCGAGCTCCTGGTCCTGGGCCAAAGCAGCCTCTGGAGTAGCCAGGACCCTGAGCTGGTGCTCAGCAGCTGGGGAGTCCCTGAGGGCCAGCAGGGCAGAGACCTGGGCCACTTTTGGCTTAGTCTGAGGGTTGACTTTGGAAAGGTTACTGAGGATCCAGGAGCCAGTTCCCACTTCTCCTGACACGGAATGTTACTATTCAGGGCATGTTTCATGAACTTCTGCAGGAGGGGTGTGAGAGTAGGTGCTGAAATGGTGACAGCTCTGCCTTCGTCTGCTGAGATGGGCAGAAAGGTTTTCAGAGGGGGGGAAGGCTCAGCTGAACTCTTTTAGTGCCCTCGGCCCAGGGAGTTGTTCCCCTCTCCACCAGAGGAGTGGATCCCTAGTCCAGACAGAAGAAAAATAACCCAGGTGATCTCAGCATCTAACCTGCTGAAACGTTCCCTTCTTTTTTTCCCCCACTGCTTGTGTGTGATTTTTCCCTTTAATGGTATTACTCACAATTTTGTTTGAAAGTGTGAGCTCTGTGCTGCCTCAGCCTGACAGGAGAAACACCTAAAGGCTTTATTATGATTCAGCTGAATAACAGTGTGATAAATGTTCACAAAGTTGTTTTCAGAAGGGTGCAAAGAAAATCTATTCCATCTACTCGTGCAGGAGGGAGTTGATATCAGTTGATTTCAGGTATCTCCACCCTTTAGCTGCTGCCACAAGAACATGTCCTGAGTCTGTGACCTTCCCAAACTGTGCCTGTCTGGCTCAGCTGGCATTTCCAGGACTTTCTGAAGAGATTTTTGGGAAGTGTAGAGAGGTTGAACTTCCTCTGCGTTCAGACATTGCTTTTTTTGGCTCTCTGCAAACAGAGGCTTCAGAACAGTCACATCTACAAATTATTTAACTTTCAAATGCTCATTAAATCCCCGGCTTCTTCTGCAGGCTCTGCAAGAGCCACGTACAAAATTCTGGAAGCGAGGTAGGAGGAGGAACGGGATAAAAATGGCTTTTGCTCCCCACTGCTGCAGCCTGGGACGTGGTGCTGGCTGGGCAGGCACTGTCCCTCAGCTCTGGAGCCTGTGCCCTCCCTTCGAGGGCTCTGATGCAAGCTGAGCCCATGGAGCTGAGGAGAATCCTCGTGAGCAGTGCCCAGCCCCTCTGCCAACCTGGCTTTGTTCTGGACTCAGTTTTGGGCTGCTGGAGCTGCCTCAGCTCTCCTGGGCTCAGTTTGCATCAGAGCCCTCGAAGGGAGGCTGGTGCCCTGTTGCACTGATGTGCCTCACCTGGCTGAAGGCAGAGTTATTGTCATGTCTGATCTCACCACTTTTTCACCATCTACACCTTCTTTTGTTCCCGCTGCACAGCTCGAGCAGGAAAAACGAAAGAAAAATTGTTGTCATAACAGACTCATCTGCTTCCCATTGCACTGACATTTAAGGACTGCACACATTAACACACTCCTGTGCACTGCAGAGAGGCACAGAGAAGCCAGGAGGGAGAAATTTGTAACAAATGGGAGATTTTGTAATTCAGCCACCCTGGGGTGGGCGTGAAGCAGGCCTGGAAGGAGAATGAACTCCCTGCATCCCACCCTCCCCATCTCTCCCTGGATCCCAGGGCCTGGAAGGAGAATGAACTCCCTGCATCCCACCCTCCCAGCCCTCCCTGGATCCCAGTGCCAGGGAACTGAATCCAGTGCAGAGGAGAGCTTTTCTCAGAACACCCTTAACCTGTGTCTCCTTCAGATGGAGAAGCAAGGTTTGTATTCCCAGCCCCAGCTCAGAGTGCTGTGCTCCCTGCAGGGATAACTCCAGAGGCAGTGAGTTCATCTGGGCCAGGTTAGCCCACGTGGTCTTCTGCACTGGAATGCAATTGTTAAGAAGCTTTTTCTTTGAATTGGGAAATCAAACTCCTCCTATCCTCCTGGGCACCTCCCAGCCACGGGGATCTTTGAGGAGCAGCACTTTTTGGGAGTGGGCTTTCCCCAGATGTGGCTGTTTGGTAGGCAGGTGGCAGCCAGAGAGCTCAGTGTCCCCGAGCTGGGAATGCTGAGGGGCTCCCGTGGCTGCAGGAGCATTAGCACAGCACAGAATGTGTTCCACAGGTCTGACACACCTGCCTTCCCAGGGACCCCCAGCCAAGAGCAGATCAGCCTCCTCATTCTGGAGCACTGCGCCGGGTTGCTGCAGTGCCAGCCCGCCGTGGGATGACAGGGCTGGAATCTAAATTATTTTGTGCCTGAAGAGGCATTTTCTGGAGGAAGTGCTACTGGAACTGTTCGGCAGAGGCTGTGCTGGCAGGTTTTTGTAGCTTTCGTGACTTTGGCCAACAGGAATGTTCTCAAAACCAACTTTTCTGAGCCCTGACGTGGCCTGTTTAGAAGCCTTTCCTCTGGGGACTGTCAGAGGGAAAACGAGGAGCTCTCCTGGCGTTCTGCACTGAAACTCTGCAGCACCTGGTGAGTTTGCAGTGCCCCTGCTTTACAGGTTGCATTTGTTGCCCAGAACATCTTTTTCTGGGCTCTGAATGGGTTTGCTTCCCAGCTGAGCAGGATGTTCTGGAAATTGTTCATCTCCCTGGGACTGTGTCCCTTTCCCTGCCAGCAGGGTTTGCTGCATGGCTGCAGTGGGTGTTTCCTGGTGTGAATTATTTGGTTGGAGGCAGGACAGGATCTCTCCTGGTCTTTTTTCTATATCAGGGTCATCCTGGATCCCTGTCATCCCAGCAATGTAATGTAGTCTGTTTATAAATTTGAAATATGTGAGGAAAATGTCTAACTCTGATGCACACGGACATCGTGTGGTTTGGACACAGGGTGGCTTGGGATAAATAACATTTCTGTTCTCTATAGGAAGATATTTTTAGTATTTTATGAATGTCTTTGTCAATCAAAGTTTAAAAGTTATTTTTATAGGAAAGCTATCCTATGCTAAAGGTTTGAAGCTTTCACAGTAAGTAATAGTGTGCATATTGCTACTGCTATTTAAAAACTAATTGCTAAGATTTATTGGAGAACTGTAAATATTAAAGGCCAGATTTGTCCTGTCTCATACCATGCAAGTCTCATTAAATCTGTGATCAGCATCTGATCCAATAAGGAAACTTTTCTCCACTGATCCTAAGCACACCTTTTAAGACAATTAACTTGGCTGAGTGTTCTGGTCTTAAACAGGAACCTGTTCTTTGGAAACGATTTATTGCACCCATTTGAATCAATAGTGCTGTTAAAAGAACACTGGGAAAGAAAAGCACAAATGTCATATGAGGTAAAGCAGCGAAACGAGACAGTAAATTTAACAGAAAAATGTGGGAATCAGGACTGACAGTCCCAGGCTCAGCCACGGCCTGGGCTCGGGGGCAGGCATGGAGAGTTTGAGGATTTAGTCAGAAGAGCTGAAAGCCTCCTGCAGGTCACAGCAGGGCCTGCGAGGAGGCAGCCAGGGGAAGGAGCTCTCTTGGCAGCTCCCTGGAGAGCTCTGTGAGCTGCTCTCTGCCCCAGATACTGCTCGGGTGTGTGCTGAGGAGTGAGAACAGCGGGCAGGCACACCTGCCCCGGGTGCTGTGCGGAGGTGACAGTCCCTGGTGCCTGTCACTGCCTCGCTGCCAGCCCCGTGCCCTCCCTCCCTCCCTCCTGGCTGCAGCAGCTCCTGCCTGCCCCGGGCAGGTGTGGGCTCACCTGGCTGCCCCGCCCCACCCTCGCCGGTGGCTTCACACCATCGACTGGAAAACACCTCGGGCATCATCGAGGGCAAGCCAGAGCCAGCGAGAGAGGAAGGGAGAAAGGAGGGAGAGGAGGAAAAGCGCAGCCAGGAGCAGCAGCAGGCAGCCCAGGTGAGCTCTCCCAGAGGCGAGGGCGGTGTTTGGCAGTGCCGGGCTGGGGCTTTGCCCGGGGCTCTGCCGCTGGCAGCCGGGCGGGCAGATTGCTCCGTGGGGCTGTGAAGTGTCCTGCTCCTTCAAAGTGTCCCTAACCGCTGGGAGCAGCACGTGGAGCTGTTCGAGCCGAGGGTGAAAAGCCCCATCCCTGAGCAGGGGGCTGTGCTGTTTTTATTGGTCACAGCCTCCTGCCAGAGCGATCCCTTCCCATCCCTTTCACCAGCACCCCTACATTTTCCTTTTCCAGCTCTCCTCCCTGAGAGGCACCCAGGGCACCCCGAGGTGAGGATCTGGCACCACAGATCTGCTGTGACTTTGGGCAGCAGCTTCCCTGGCCAGGCTGAGCACAGGAGCTCCTCCCCAGCCATCCCAAATTCGACACCAAAATGAAAGCCCAGACGGTCTCTGGATTCCAAAGAGAGACAGCTGGCAGTCTTTGACTTCCAGGCATCAAACAGCCTTGTGTTTGCTCGGATTTTCCCTCCAGCTAATCAGTTAATTGGAGTTAAGTACTCTGAGACGCTACACATCCCTCTTCTCCTGATGAAGAGGTCCTGCTGCCAGCCGGGCTCCAGGGTCCTCCGCGGCTCCCTGCCCCTCCCACGGGCTGGGAATGACCAGGAAGGAGGCAGGACGAGGGCAGGGTCTGACAGAGAGCAGGGTCAGTTCAGAGATTGGGCAGGAATTGTTCCCTGGCAGGGTGGGCAGCCCTGGCACAGGTGCCCAGAGCAGCTGGGGCTGCCCCTGGATCCCTGGCAGTGCCCGAGGCCAGGCTGGACACTGGGGCTGGAGCAGCCTGGGACAGTGGAAGTGTCCCTGCCAGGGCAGGGTGACATTTAATGTGCCCTCCAGCTCAAACCATTGTGTGATTCTGCTCTGCAGAATGGCCTGAAATGCTCTGCAGCTCCCTCTGAGGCTGCCATTATTTTTTTATGAAGACCAAATTAATTCAGAAATATGAAAAGAATTTCCATAGGCACAAATATGCCAATTTATGCATTTAGCTCTCCCTCCAGCACTTTTGATTTTCCTCCTCTTCTTCTGCTTTCCCCCCATCCCCTTGAGCAACTCGGGATTGTTGCTTTTCAGTAACAGCTCAAACGCCTGGTGAGTTCTTCCAGAGCAGCCTCATAAATCCTCATCCAGCTCTTCCCAGAGGTACAACTGGTGTTTAAGTGCAGTGTAGAGGTTTATCCTCATTTAACCGCTCATCTCACCATCTCTGATCTCTGAGGGCTGAGATTTCAATACTAAATAAGATTATAAACCTTTGTTTTTATGAGCTCTCCCAAGCCCCAAAACACTGCACGGAGACCTCCAGGCCTGGGACAGGGCAGTGGGAGCAGAGCTGGGTGTGACGAGGCAGGAAAGGTCTGTGCTGAGCCAGGGAGCAGCCTCTGCTCAGCCCCACTGGCAGTTTGCTCTGCTGCTCCTGGGCAAAACAGCCCATGGCTTGGGGGTGCTCTGGGGTCCTTTGGTTTTTCATGTTCCCTGGTAAAACGCTGACCAGGTCTGGATGTTATTGAAACAGTTGGGGTTTTTAAAGCAGAAAAGGAGATCTGCTGGTTTTTCTTTGTTTTTCCTGATCTGCCTCAGAATGGGATGAGATCCTAGACCTTGCTGAAGACCAGCTCCTAAAAGCCAAGAAAGTTGCTCAAGCAGTTCTTTCAGAGCTGATTCTTTCATAAAACTTTATTTCTAGAACTCTGGCTTTGTTTGGTTGTTTTGTTTTTTTNTTCTGGCTTTGTTGTTTTTTTTTGTTTGGTTTTTTTTTTTTCAGTTTGAATCCTGGTAGGATGTTTTAGGCAGCTGCATTTAAATCTTTAGTATTAATTAACGTGGTAAAGTGTAAAGTAGCAGAAGCATGGATGACAATACTAATGAAAGTAATAAAACCAGATTAATGACTAAATCCAAAGAAACAGAACCCTCTGCCTCCCTGCAGACATGGATATTAATGAGATTTCCTTTGTTTCTCTCTGAGGGTGGGCAGTTTCTCCCACCCCACAAATCTCTGCAAGTGCCAAAGTGTTTTGATATTTTGTGCCTGGTTCCAGTTAGAGCTGCAGGCAGAAACTGGTAAATGCAGTGAAATATTCTTAGAAACAGGGATTTCTGACCTGACAGTAAAAGTGACAAACCAACAGCATTCATGGGGTTTTTCTTTCCTGAGGTGACCAAAGGAGAGGAGGTGCTTTGCTCGGTGGTATTTCTACAAAGGGAGGTTCTGAGATTGCTTTGCTTGGGTGGGAGAGGCAAACAGAGTTTTCAGTATCTACCCAACTTATTCTGGAAATGTAAATGCCTAGAATGGACCAAAAGGGGCGAATTAGGGAGATGCTGCCACAGCAGCTGCTGGCCTGGTTATCTGCTCAGATAAACAGGACCAAGTGTCTTGAGGAGCAGTGGAAGGGACCCGTGGGTTAGCAGTGCAGGGGAGCAGCTGCTGGGCATTCAGCTCCCCGCTTCTCCCCGAAATCTCAGTTTGTGCTCGGTGCACGCTCCCCTCCCCGCACTTCCCAAGGTAAAACAGGGACAAACCAACACCCCAGCCTGCCTGAGCCTTTGTCCGGGGAGAAAGGTGGTAATGGGCTGGAAGGAGGAGACGTTCAGTCACTCCCAGCAAAGAGAAACTCGGCAGGGTGAGAAAAGCGTGTGGAATTTTCTATGTCATTAGTACTTCAAGATGCTTGTTCAAAGAAGCCTCAAACATTTTAACTTATTGGATTATTTAATTTCCTGTTTTACTTTTCTATCAGGTCCTTTCTACCAAGACGACTGGAGAACCAATGGGTAATGAGGCAAGAAATATTGTGAAGATAAGGGCTGATCAATGGCAAGGGTGAGAACTTTTTTTCCTAACAGTTTGAAGGTCTTTGGGTTTTCTTAGTGCTACTTTAACTTCTGAGAATGGCTGAGGCATAGGGACTCTTTGTTAAAATTCATTACTTCTTTCCCTTCATTTAAAGAAGGAGAAATAAGAGACTGCTGATGAGTTACATGGAAAGGTCAGAATTGACAGCAACTGTAAAGAAGAACAAAACAGCTTTAAAACCTCATCCCTTCCTGGTGATAAATAAAGAGCATAATCTCAATTATTCTGCTCTTCCAAGGAGCTGTTTAAAGTGAAGATTTTTTCATTACACGCGGCTTCTTCTCTGAAAACAAAATCTGTTGGCAGTAAGAAGTGCTCCTTCCCTTGGGTGGGCTTTAATCCGAGAATCCTGAGAGCCCGGGAGCCGGGCCATGGCTTGGCCCCGAGGGGGCTGCACGCGAGGGGGGAGGCCAGGATGTGCCTGTTGGTGGCCCATGAAAACCGGGGTGTGCCGAGGGGACAGCGGCAGTCCCGGCAAGGGCTGGGAGAGGGCAGAGCAGCGGAGCCGTGCCCAGCATTGCTGCTCCCGAGCTTCCCCCGCAAGCTGGAAATGCCCGCGGCTTCAGCAGCGCCGCAGCCCGGCCTGGCGCTCTCCAGGGTGTGCGGGCAGGGACTGGGCTCTGCATCTTCACACAGCCCTGGCAGCCCTCAGCCGGCTCCCCTGCAGCCCCTGGAGCCGCATCTGAGCCCTGGGGAGAGCAGAGCCAAAGGTGGGAGTGCCTCTCTGTCCCCTCTGGCACCGTGGGCTGTCTGGCGTGTCACTGAGCCCACCAGGGTTGCGGTGGCAGCACTGCTGAGTGCCCAGCCTCGGGACAGAGGGCACTGGAGCGGGGAGAACGATTGCTCGGGGCTGGACATCGGCCTTCCTTTGCCACCCACCCGAGCAGCTTGCCGGGCTCCAGGGCAGGGATCTGGGGGCTCATGCCCAGAACCGGCCCCAGTGCTGCCGGGGCTTGGCAGTGCCCCGTGCCGGCGGCCGGGCTCCCGGAGCCGCCGCAGGGATTTCTCTCAGCTGCAGGGTGCGGATCTGGCCCTGCCTCTAACCCCAGCAAGAGGAAAGCCCCTGCTCGTCCTGCAGGTGCAAACCTCATCTCCAGGTACGAGCCTGGCCGCGGCAATGGGGGCATGCACAGTAAGCTGCTGGGCTTTGATGGCAGGTGTGACATTGGAGGCTCCCAGCCGGCAGCAAGCCTGTCCTTTGTCACTGCAGGCTTGACCTGGGGCTCTGTGGCCGCTCGGCCCAAGCCCCGGGATCCCCCAGGGAACCCCCCCGGGCCTGGTGTGAGGGAGGAGAAGCACCGAGGGCTCCTACAGAAACTCATATTTCACATCAAAGCCCGGGGACCAAGAGTCTTCAGCGCACGCACATAAATAATTAGAGAGGTTATGAGCCGGCCGGAGAGTTCTGAATTGACTGGCTGTATGTATTCACTGGCTTGGAAAGCGATGCCAAGCTTGCCTGCTGAAGCCGAGGAGCTGGCTTTCCCTCTCCCAGCGCCTTCCGTGGGCTGGGCAGCTGCAGAGGCTTTCCCCAGGCTGCAGAAGGAAGAGGCTCCCCTCTCGCGGCTGCGAGGGAAAATGGCATTTCCTGCGCTGCGCCCTCCTCCCGGGCTGAGGAGAAACATAAATAAGTTATAGAAGTGTAACTTCTCTCACCCCAGCACGGCCCTGCCAGCTGCGCTGCAGCAGGCGCCCAGCAGCCCTCCTGTTTGCTTCAGGGAAAGGGAAATATCTGACGGGAATTGACTGAAGTTATTTAAATGACAACTAAAAGTCATGATCTATATCAGCAGTCAGAAACATTAGAGGGGAAGAGCAGATTTAAAGCTGTTCTGCATTTGCTCTTTTCAAATGCTTTCTTAGTAAATGTTGACTTTTATGTGTTGGATTTATTTTGCTCTATAAAGTCTGCTCTCGGAGAGGAGACCTGATAGATAAATGTTCATTCTGTAAATCAGGAGGCATCCATGCAGAGGGGCAGGTTTTCTGTTTTTATTAGGTTAGAAATGCTGGAAAGCATCTGTTATTTACAGGACACCTGGTTTCACTTCCAGTTGGTGTGAAACTGCTTTTGAATAAAACCTGAAATTCAATTTAAAAGCTTTAAAAACAGCAGCTTGAAATTATTAGTTAAAAGCTGTCTTGAAATACTTGGGATGCACCAGGAAGAGAAGCCATTGGCTCACACAGGCACAAGTGGCAATTAAAATTAGGCTTTTATGGACCAAGGGAAGTTTTCCCCAGGTCAGTAAAGCCAAGTGCTTGTTTCCCATCACTGTGTCTGTCAGGGGCTTGGAGCTCACGGGACTCAGCCTCTCACACCTCATTTGTGTGGATAAATGGCAAGAAGAAGAGAGGTTTTCTTGCTTTTTCTGTTCCTTATTGGTTTCTCAGTGTTGAAGGACATCTCATTGAGCACAGAAGTACTGAAACTCAAATACACTGAATTTCCTTTTCTCCCTGTTCCTACTCCAAGTAAAGCTCATTTACTCATTTAACTCTCCAGCTTCTTGGAGAATTACTCCCTCGACTTCCTTTACAATATCAGCAGCAGTGATGCACTATTTGAGAGTATATAAATAGTTTATATAAAATTTAAAATAGCTGGTGTTTAATTTATGCCTCACTCTAAGCTGTTATTATTTCATATTTCCTCTTTAAATTTGCATGTTCTTAAAACACACACACATATTAAATAATCTGAAGGGTTTTTTCTTAAATATGTATTTGATCTATTGCAGAGACACTTAAATTCCAGGAAATATTTTGATCCTTGGGATTTGATGCTGGACCTACAAGGAAATGGGAAAATGTTTGGATTCAAGGCTACGATCTTGGACAACTCTCAAAAGGAAATATAGAAAAATGTGGTGCAGGAAAGAGGCAGCCTGAAATTAGAACTGTTGTTAACACAAATAGAACAGAGTTAGATTTTGGTTCTTACCCTGGTGCTATTTTTATACTAAAAAGAGGACAAAAAATGGAAGTATTTTATCTAACAAAAATCAAAATATAAACAATGTCATTTTGATTTCTAGATTTTTCTATTGAGGAAAACGTATGATTTTCAAATAATTAAAATAATCAAAATTATTATTATTATTACTAGTACTACTATTATTTGAAATGGGATGTAATAGGCCCAATGCTTTGACAAAATCAGTAGAACTGTTCATTTTTAATTATTACTTTGTGGATCTAAACCCTGTCATTTTTCCTTCTGTTGAGCAGATCTATGCAGAAGACCTGAAAATGGAATTTTCCGAAGGCCTAGAGCCGATCTCAGAGACAGAGCAGGGCCAGAGGAGTTCCCAGCTCTTGTGTGAGTATCGTTTCTCAGAGCTGCTGGGAATCTGGCTTTTCTCTGGCTTTGTGTCCTGTCTTTGGCCGTGTTCTGCACTGGGTCCCATCAGTGTCAGTTTGATTTCCCTGGGGCCGAGGGACGTTCCCAGGGAGCCCCAGGGAGCTGAGTGCTCCTCTTCGTTGGCCAAACAGGGAAATCCGCGGCTCTTGGAGCTGCCAAGGTGTCCAGGTGTGTTTGCTGTGTTAGCCCAGGGCACTGGGCACGTCCTCGGGAGGGGCAGCCCCCAGCCCGGAGCAGCCAGGGTTTGTTCTCCCTCTGAATAACAAACCCCTCCTGAGGAACCTGCAGCCAGCTCAGCAAACACCCCACCAGGAGGGAGGCACCACGGAGGGCTGGGGAGCTCCTGTGCTCATCCCCTGCCACCCTGATTAGGATTTCAGCAGGGATTTCCCCATGGAAAGGGGGCTCAGGCCTCGGAACTGCCCAGGGAGGGCTGCAGTGCCCATCCCTGGAGGTGTCACCCGGAGGTGGCACTCAGAGCTCTGGGCTGGGGACAAGGTGGGGATGGGCACAGCTGGGACACCATGGGCTGGGAGGGCTCTTCTAACCCAATGATTCTGGGATTCTGAGTGCTTTATTTATTTAAGAAACAACTTGCAGAGGTCTCAGATCCTCACTGGAAGTGGAAACCAGCAGCCTTTGGGCACGTGAGAGGTTAGAGAGGGCTGGGCTCTTCCCTTCTGCCACAATCACCCTCCTCACCCGCTCCTGCTGCTCAGCACCCTCTTCAAAAGCCTTTTTGGGAGTAAAAGATGTATTCAAGCCATCCAGCTTGGAAATTTGGGTGTGCCCCTTAGTGCTTTGTGAAAGGTAGAACCCGAGCTGTGCTTGGTGCCTCACTGTGCACAGGGACACACGAGGTGTCACTGGGGCTCCTCAGGGTGAAACAATCTACAGAACACACACTGCTCTTCTGCTCTACATTGAAGCAATCATTCATGATTCTAATTAGGCTCTGGTTTGCAAGAATGATGAATATTCACATTTTAAATAGCTGAGAAATATTAGAAATGTCTGACAGCTTTGTTGGTGCCAGCTCTGAGGGTTATGGGGGAATGTTGTCCTCAAGGTGCTGAGCTTCCTCACATCCTCAGAAGTGTCCAAGGCCAGGCTGGACAGGCCTTGGAGCAGCCTGACCTAGTGGATCTGTCCATGGCAGGGGGGTGGCATGAGGTCCCTTCTGACCTTTGAGCTCCTCCAAAAGGGTTGGACCATCTCTGAAAAACATTTTCTGTTGGCCAAATCCCGCTGACTCCGAGTCCCAGGCTGACTGTCCAGCGGCTGTGGAGGGACAGGCTCTGAGCTGATTAATTTTTCACCTAAGTGGATCAGGCAGAGCAAAGGGGAGCGTGAGGAAGTGTCATTATCCCTGTTCCATGGGCTGGGAATAGCAGGCAGTCACTCATTCAAAGGCACACAATGGATGTGTGGGTGCCAGATGCTGGAGATGCCAGGGATGGGATTTAAACCCAGATGTCCTGAGTGCCAGCTCAGCACTAAAGTCGTGGTTATCCATTCTCTCAAAAATCCAGGAACCTTTCTGATTCATTCAGTATTTAGAACACTCTGCCTGCCGTAGAGATACCTCAGAGAACTCTGCAAGTTACCGATGTAAAAGATGCCTTTTGCTGTCCTGTTTATCCCCTTTAGGAATGGAGGAGTTCATCCATCTGTGAGGTAAGAGAATAGCAAAATAACAACTACAGAGACTTTTCAGAGGTTGCTGTTCCACTGTGTCTGAAATCGCTTCCCAGTAACAGCTGAGAATTCTTTGTTAGGAGAAATAAATCTGGTCCCACGCGATCCTGCAGTGATTTCAGGTACCCTTCTGTAATATTCTCTTCCTTGGCTTCCCTTCATTCTTTGATGCATTTTTAAACATTGAAGGTCGTAAAAATTGTATTGTTTTCAGATTGATAAAAACCCTTCCCTACAGCAGAATAAAGGGAGCCTCTCTGGTGGATACAACTGACCTGATATACAGCAAAGGAACACAACTTAGAGAGGAAACCACTACCTCCAAAAAACCACAGAAAGGAAAGGAGGGGGAATCTCAGATCTGAAGACTGTAAGCTTTGGAGCATAAATTACAATGGAAGTTTATGGAGTCTTTTGGATTAAACCAAAAGCCAGCCCCATTAAACCAAATGGAGCATTCCTAATCTGACATGTTGACAAGGACAACCCTGCCTCTTCCAAAAGGGAGTTTCAAATGGATCCAGATTTAACTGATGTTCCCAACAGGGGCTGGGCTGGCTCCAAAGGAAGTGATCCAGGCCAAAAGTAAACAAGATGCACATGAAGCAGTTTGTGCCACAAGGAAAACTTCCAGGGAATAAGCAGAGAGGAGAAGGGGAGCCAGCAGAATCCCAGCCCAAGATGTCTTTCCTGTCTCCTCGTTATGTCCCGGTGCTATTCCTTTGGACAACGTAAATCAGAGTTTCTTCCCCATGAGATCCCTGGGCCTTCCATTCACTCTCCTCACCTTTGCTTCCCCCAGAAGAGGCTCCACGTGCTGCCTCTCCCCAGCCCCCTGCAGCTCCGGGGAGCAGCCAGAGTGCTCAGTGCTGCTCCTGCAGCTGCCGAGGCTCCGCCGCCGCTCCCCGGGGCGTGCCCCGTGTGAGTTAGGGCATGCTAAAAGCAAATTCTGCCTTTCCAGCTGCTCCCCGTGTGGCACACACCTGCCACAGCCACTGCAAAGGACAAGCACCTTCTGCAAGTGCAGTTTGTCAAACTGGGACCAACCTTTTAATTTTCAACGAGGCCCTGGGAGAGCTGTCCTGGAGAATTGGGATTGTTCAGCCTGGAGAGGAGAAGCTCTGGGGTGACCCAGTTGTGACCTTCCAGTACCCACAAAAAAGATGGGCAGAGACTATTTACAAGGGCCTAGAGTGCCAGGACAGTATTTTGGAACTCAGACATCTGTTCCAGAGGTGTGTGTTGCCCTCCATCCCTTTAACATTTAAATTTTGTGTGTGAGTGCCTCACATCGAACAACAGCAGAGCTGTTTGTCCCTGAACTGTGTCATTTGCTGTCCCCAGTGATAATTGGATGACAATGCCCACATTCTGGTGCAGTGTGACACTTGAAAGGTATACTCTAGCCGAATTAAATGTGAAAAATAGATTACTGGTGCCCCTTGCAGCAGGGAGAGCTCTTGCAAACAGCACAGGATATGGCTACAGGATGGAAAGCGTGGAGACACTGCTCATAAACCAGAAAAGTGACAATCAGTGATTTTATGTGTGTATCCCCCACAGTCAAGTTGACATTAATGGCAGTTTTAGGTACTGCCAAGGAAGATTTTTTGTCATATATACACAAATAGCTGTATTTATAGATCTCCATGTACATGAGTAGATAGATGTGTGTGCATTTGTGCATAAAACCCCACAAAACCACAGCTGCTTGTTCTGTCTGGTGGAGATTTATTGTGATAATATTACAGTGTATTTGCTACGTGTTCCAAGGGATTTTTGTTTGTTTGTGCTTTTTGTAGGTTCTACAAAAGTAGCTGGATTTGGGGATTCAAGCAGATGCAAAAATCTGAGGTTGGCCGGATCAAGCCTTCGAGGTGTGAAGTACAGAGCTGGATCCCTGAGCAGCTCTGGGGCAGCGATGCTGCTCGTCTGCCTGCAAGATGCATTTTGACTTGCTCTCAGCCTTGGCAAGAAACTCTCCTTTGAGGCTTTGGCTCTCCTTCCAAGGGGAATATTTAGGCCACTACGGACACCCGAATCTCCCGGCCCTTGAGAGCCAATCGAGTCATGGGCAAGCCACGGAACGTTACTGGAGAGGTTGTTTTTGGAATGGGGTAGGAGCAGTGGTGCAGGTGGGATTTGGGGTGGGCATTTTGGGGACAGCAGGGAAGGGGAGCTCCTGCTGGGCTGGGGACTCTGCACAGCCCAAACGGGGCTGGCCTTGGCCGGCAGCTCATCAGCCTCTCCCCGGGGAGGGAGGGCCGGAGGGTGACTCACAGGGGTGCCTGACTCATCGGGGCTTCCCCGGGCGAGGCAGGGCTGGGCTCGGGGCCGCGCCGCGTGGCCAGGGACGGACGGGATCAGCTCCCCGGACCTCAGGAGCCTCCCCCCCGTGGGCCTGGGAGTGGCCACAGGTGACACACCGGGGAGGGATGTCACGCCCTACATGACGCTTGTGGCCGCGGGTCCTGCGGGCTGCGTTTGCTCTCGGTTCCAGGTCGGGGCAGGTTCCCTGCCGAGTCTGGGAGCGGCTCTGCTCTCCTGGCAGCACCCCCCGCTTCCACCCACCCCTGAAAATCATCTCTGGCCCGAGTTGGAGCTGTGAGCTGTACCACATGCTCTAAATGAAGTGCTAATTAAATACTTGTACTTAACGTAGACAGCATTTCTTTGAGAAGGCTGTAATGCACTGCAGATGTCCCGGACGCCTCGGAGACCCGCGCGGGGAGCAACGCGCACGCCGCGTCCCTCTCTGGGCAGGGATGGAGCCCAGGTGGCTGCGCTGATGAGGTCTCATGCTGACCCAGCCCTGCGTGACCCAGATCCCCGCAGCGGGCTCGGGGCCGGCGGCGCTGCCGGTGCTGCCGGCGCTGCCATCTGCGTGCGCGCTTGGACAGAACGGGGCAGCTGCGGGGCGCGGCGGGCGCTCGGGGGCCTGAGGCAGGCAGGTGAGAACGGGGGGCTGCTGCCGAGAGGCTCCTCAGTGTCCCGGCTGAGCCAGCGGCTCCGTGCCGGTGGTGCTGGCAAGTGGCTCCCGGCTGGGGCAGCCCCAGGGCAGGCGGAGCTGCGCAACAAAGGAACGGGGAGGCTTCGGGTTTAGCACTAAAACCCTTTCTGGCAACAGGAGAAAGGCTGAAAACCCAGCTCTGGAGTAGCTGGAGAGCTCTGCTGAAGTTCTTGCCACTGAAATCATAGCTGTTCCTTAGGTTCAGGGCCAGCAGCCACCGCGCTCCGGAGAGCCGCATTCCCCAGGTTTTGGGATGTGCTGGGCCACTAATGAACCGTGTGTCCAAGCCCATTTCCAGCCCAGACTGCCCGTGAGCAGCTGGTTCCCATGAGGGCTCTGCTGGGCTGGAGTCCAGCCCCAGCTCTGTCTCGAGGGAAGGGCTGGAGCAAAATGGGAGCCTTTGTGCAGAGCCAGGCTCGGCTCAGCGAGACAAACGCAGGGCTGTGCCTGCAGGGCTTCCACTCCCAGCATGGGCACTGCTGGACCAGCTCCTGACATCACTGATTTCTTTATTATTATTTATTGTTAGTATGGAGTGCAGCCAGCGTGTTTCCTTGCTGGAGGAAGGACCAACGTGGACTGTGCTGCACTGAGATCCTGCCTCCAGTGCCCGAGGTCTGCAGGTCAGAGAGTGTAAAGAGTAGGAAAGCTGCTCCTGAAAAGATTCATGGGCTATTTCCTCATTTCTTTCAAGATGGTTCTGCAGTGTTGGGAGTGCTTTGCAGGGTTCTGTGCTCTCTTGGGAGAAAAAGGAGGTAGAAATCCAAGATGCTGCAGGAATAAGAGGAAGGGGGAAGAGAGCAGATGGTGAGGTGGAGAGCTTCCCTTAACCAAGTACTGCACGTCGAGGATGTGAATTCAATTGCCTGTTGCTATTTATTGTGGCCACATAAAATTCAAAGTACTTGAGTATTTAAATCGCTATGGATTCAGAGATGAGTCACGAAGCAGAGCTGATCTTTTATCTGTGGCCATGCTGGTGAATGGTTTCTTAGCAAGGATCTTATTTCCACCATCTCTATTTTAATGGCATTGCCATTCTCAGATTATTTTGTTACAGAGAAAAAGACAAAATGAGTGAAACTAATGCTCCTGAGGCTCTCTGCTATTGCAGGCTCTGCCCAATATTGCAGAGATATTCCAGGTTTTCACTATCCAGAGAGAACTAATGGGGGGGGGGGGGGGAGGGGGGTTACCTCCTGACTGCTCTTGTGGGACACTTCAAGGGAATCTTTCCTGCTGTTGGTGAGCAGGTCTCTGAGTCAGGTCTCATTTTGCACATCTTTTGCCAAGAGACAAAGTCTCATTGGTGTGCTGGGCCCTGCGGGCATCCTGCAGCAGGGAGTGTTTGGGAGTGCAGGGAAGTGTTCCTTGTAGTAAGAACTTCCAAAAAAAAAAGAGAGAATCCTGCAAAGTTTGATTCTGCATGTGGAAGTGGATCTGATTTTCAGTTTTTGAGTACAGTTCTCCTAATATTTCTGGGTAGGGCAAGCTAGAACGGGCTGAAATTTGTGCTGGAAATAGGACCCTTCACTTGGGATGTGTTTTGACACAAAATGTTCTCTCCTGCCCAGGGGCCAGGCAGCTCTCAGGCAGCCCCTCAGCCCTGGAACCATTTGTCGTGGTGCTGTGGTGGTTTCCTCTTCCCCAGAAGAAGAGCCACGTTTGAGAGAAGACAGATCCTTGTCCCAAGGATGATGTTGGAGCCAGGGACCTCGAACAGAGGCTGCTTTTGGAAGGGGGATGCTGAGGGCTGTTAATGCTGGAGAGGGAACTGACTCATCACATCATCAATTCTGCTCCTCTGCCAGCACAGCACAAAACCCCTTTTATCATCACACTGTCTCTTTCTCCTTCAGCTCTCTCTCAGAGGAGTTTAAGCTGCTCAGTGCCCCCCTGCCCAGCCTGTGGCAGCTCCCTGCGTGCTGGCTGCCCTCTGGGCTGATGGAGCCCCTCTGCCCCGAGCAGGAGGACTGTCCCCATCCCCAGGGCAAGGCAGGGGAGGATTGCAGCTGCTCACGCTGAGCTGCACACAGACCCTCAGATGAAGGGAAAGAGCTTTCCCCTGAGCCCTGTGCCCTAGCCCTGCTCTGTGTGTCAGCAGGGGCAGCAGCAAGGCTCTGGCCCCGGGGTGGCCACTCTGGGCCCAGCCTGTACCCCCTTCTGGGAGATTTTCGGGAGCGTGCCAGCCACAGGCGGCTGCTGGGGGAGTGGAACTGCTGCTCTGCTCCTCACATCTGCCCTTGATTTTCAATCTGAGCTGGCTGGTGAAAAGCCAACTAATCTACACTGCTCAGGGAGGGTTTTTTGTTTGTTTTAAAGGGGCTGGTTTGAGCCAACTTCAGTACCACAGAATTGGATTTTAATACATTTTTTCCCCCCTGAATTATAAGTACTTTTGGATATAGAGTATTTCACATGGATCTTATGGGGAAATTATTATCCACCATTAATTGTTTGTATGTATCTGTATGTTAAGAAGGGCCAAGACCTTCCTGTACCAGGGGCAGAGCAAAATGGGAGATCCTGTGGTCCTCATGGTAGCAGGGATACTTCTGGGGAGGTGCTGCCTCTGCTCCATCCTCTGGAGCCAGGGAAGCTGAAAAGTCTGATTTCTGTGAGAACCAGAGGAGGAATTGTCCCAGGTTTTATATGAAACTTCTGGCACTTTGTTCGGGCTGGTGTCACATCCTCTTCCATTTGTGCTGTTGTGGCAGATGAGGAATTGGCTTTGTACTGAAGATCCATGAAAAGTCACTGTTTAATCAGGAACTTCAAAGGAGCTGGAAGAGGATCCATCTGTGATTCAACCATCCTAAGCTTTAGGGGACAAGTCTGGTACCAAGCAGAAAAACAACAGAAGGTCTTGGATCACAGAGTTTTCACTCTTTTATGGCAATTTCTCTGTGAATTGCAGTAACAGGAACACTGGCCTGGAACTAACACAGGCTACACAAGGACTTCTGGTATTGCTTGCTGGCCTTTATTTATCCAGGGCTTCGTTTGATACTTAACACAATTTGCAAGTAATTCTCTAAGTGGAGCATACAGTTACTGCTGGAAATTGCTGAAGCAGTAACCCCCTGGAGCAAGAGTTTCCCCTGAGTGTGGGGAGCTGAGGCTGGGAGCTCATCAATCACACTGACAAAGAAAGAACAGAACAGGTAAAACCACCCCGTGGAGCACAACAGTGCCCCTGGGAGCCTTTCACAGTCACACCTCCGTGCTTTGTACCTGGCTTTTAATGGGAGTTCCACCAAGATCAGTGTGAAAATCCCCCCTGGTCACCCCTGCATTACCCACCCTGGTCCCCCTGGGATCCCAGACACCATTTCAGCAGGGCTACATGTGACCTTTCAGTCTGCTGGAGTCACACTCCTTTTTTTCCTTTTTTAAAATTTATTATCCTATAGCTGGTGATTTATATTTTCTATAGCTGGTGATTTTTTGGCTGAAGGTGCAGGCTTTAGTGATGAAAATCCCCGAGCCCCAGCCTTGCTCTGCCAGCAGGTGTGCCAGGCAGTAGTTTGGCCTGTCAGAGAACTGGTTTAAATACCTGAAAATAATGACTGTGTGCTTGGAGAGCAAAGCCCAGCCTCCAGGAGCCCACACTCCTTTCTGCTGTATGGCAAAAGCTCAAAAGGGCCCTTAGTACTGGACAAGCTAAAATCCATCATTCCTTTCTGGTTCGTTGTCTTTTTGCCATCAAAGGTTGCAACTGCAGGGACAGACTCCTCTCTGCCTTGGGTGGAAAGTGGAACACAGAACTGGACATCTCTACTTGTTTCAGTCTTTGTGGGGCATTTTTAGGGAGCTGGGATAGCTTGGCCTGGCTCCTGTGGTGTATGTGGTGGCATTACCAATGGAAGATGAGCAATTTTAGCTTTTTAAGGTTCTTAATTGAAATTTAAGGTTTTAAATTGAAATTTCTTTCCTTCCTCCATGCTTGGCCTTCCGAAAATGGGTTCCTTTTTTAAAATTCTTTTTTTAGGGAAGGAAGGAAAAGCGTTGAGCTCTTGTTTGAACAGAGCCCTGTGTGTTGCCCCCAGCACACAAAGGGGCTCTGTCCAGGGAGAGCTGGCTGAGAGGCTCCTTATTGAGGATCCTTCATCCCCGTGCAGACGGGGCAGCTTTGCATCAGTGGAGCTGAGGAAGGGAGCAGCAGGCCCCTGGTGTGAGCAAGGGCTGGGGTTGTCTGTGAAGACGTGCTGAGGAGCAGAGGAAGATCTGCCAGCCTGGCTCTGCAGGGTGCTGCTGGCAGGTGGCAGTGTCACAGTGACAGCTCAGGGCTCCTCAGGTGGTTTGGACACTGGAGTCCCCTTTGGAAGATGGGGCTTGGGAAGGGAATCCAGTGGTGAGACATTTCTTGGACAGTAAAATCAGTTCAAGGAAATAATGCTCCTGCTGCACCTGCTCACGTGAAGCCTCAGGACCTTCACCAGAGCAGGAAGCCACAGAATAGTTTCAGATCCCACTTGGCCCATTTTGTCCAAGCAAAAGAAATGCCAAACACATCAGGTGGGGATGCAGGGATGGATGGGGAATGTGCTCAGTCAGCAATTCCTCCTCCTCGAGGGTCTCATCTTCACCTTCCCTGGTGGCTGTGCTGGGTTTCAGTGAGGGACCAGCAGCAGCCCTGGGTGTCAGCCAGGAGCCCAGATCCAGGCCAGGCTCGGGGGAGCTGCAGCAGGAGCATCCTGGGGCTGTGCTGAGCTGGGCTCAGGGTGGGCAGGGTCTGCTGCTCCTTCACAGAGCTGCAGTTTTCAGGGCAGTATTTGCTCAGCAGCCAAGTGCCAGGTCATGAGGAAGCCTTCTCCCACTCCCTGTCCTGGTGGTTTGTGTTAGAGGAGAAATTGCATCTCTTGGCCCCGGTGGAGAGGAGAGCTGCTCTGCTTTCCGAGGCGTTGCTCCTCTGTGAGTGTCTCCAGCTGCTCTCTCCCCTCACCCAGGGCACTGACTCATGCTTTTTGCCATCACAATAAGTCTGTTTTCATAAACAAAATTAAGTGTGCTGTGTTTATTCGTTAGGGAGATTTGAAGTCTCTCAGCAACCAAGAAATATAATTCGTGGGATGAACTCTTCTCCCTGTTCCCCCTTTTGTCTTTTAACAGCTAAGTTAGAAAGAAGGGTTTGGGAAAACACTGCCCGAGGCTGTCAGTGGGTCAGTCTGTGCCTGCTGGTGTGCAGCCCCTCGAGGGAGGGTCAGGCACTGCCAGCTGCCTGTGAACAGCCCGGGGACTGGCATGTGGCAAACTGCTCAGAGATGGACCAGAGCAAGTGGGACAGTGAAAGAGCCGGGCTCTGCACAGCACTGCAGGTGAGCAGAGCACAGTGAGGCTCCGGGCCAGCGCCAGCTGCTGCCACGGCCAGCCCACCCCTGCCCCCTGGGGTCTGTCTGTGGCCAGTGGCCAGCCCACCCCTGCTGCCTGGGGCCTCTCCATGGCCAGCCCACCCCTGCCCCCTGGGGTCTGTCTGTGGCCAGTGGCCAGCCCACCCCTGCTGCCTGGGGGTCTGGTTGGGGTCTCTCCATGGCCAGCCCACCCCTGCTGCCTGGGTCTCAGCTGGGCTCCCAGCCGGGCTGTGGCTCGGCTCCCTGCAGATGGCACTGCCACCCTGTGCTGCAGCAAACAGGCAAACACATCCTCCTGCTGACTGTGTGTGTGTCTGAGCAACAGAAAATGGTTTTATCTCAGTGGCTGCCCCCGTGCCCTCCCGGATTTGGCTGCAATTTGGTCTGTGGAATAAAGAGGTGCCTTTGTGCTGCAGTCACCTCTGGTGCTGCCTGGGACCCGCTGGTGTGCAGGGCAGCTCCTGCCAGCCTCTCCCAGGACTTTGGGGTAAGTGATCCCTCACAGCCTCAGCAATTTTCTGTGCAGTTTTGCCCTCTGGGTCAGTAGGAGCTCAGATCCTCTGCTGTGGCTTTGCCTTCCCTAAATAAAATTAATTCAAGGCCCTCTACACCAGGAGATGCTGAGTTCAGAGGAGCAGCCAGTCCCAGTAAGGCACAGGGACAGGGAGGATGAGGATGCTGTTGGGTGGCACCTCTTCCCTCTGAAGCTCCCTTGGAGCAGCCCAGTTGAGCCTGGCCACCTGAGCAAGCCAGTGATGATGTATTGAGAAAAGAATCTGCTCTGAAGCTGAAAGGCAGCTCCTTAAATTGCCTGAATTACATTTGTATTTCAGAAAAGAAGAAGAAGCTGTAAATCGCATATTTACACAGCGGAGCACGCGAGTGCTCATACGAGACCCAGATGTTCATTAGAAACACGGGTTTTTCTTCCTTGCTGCTACCCTGAACACTGGGAAAGAAGTCAGCCATGCTGAAGGGTTACAAAAGGCGAGTTAAGTCTACAAAATCCAGGAAATTTCCCGTTAAGACGAAAAACCTGGGGTACTGTTGTAGTCCTTTAATTCGGCCCCAAGACATAAATTAAAGCCAGAGGATCAGGTCAGGTGCTCAAGTTCTCAGACCGGAGCTGTGGAATTTCCAGGTTAAGTTACTTAAATTTTCCTGTTGCTGAATAAAGCTAAAATCCTGTGTGCCATATATTTGCTCATCATAAAATGTTCTCTCCTAGCCAGTAACAGCTTCTTTGTTGGCGAAGCCCGTCTGGTTCATGAGGCTCCCAGCCTTTGTGCAGGGTTTGGGAGCTAAGAACTTCCACATGGCCCCTGCTCTGAGGCTTTTGTGAATAAGCAAGGCACAGCACTCGCTCCATGGCCAGCAAATGCGTGGAATATGGTTTGAATTCTCTGGGTTTAAATGCGAAGGATAATATTGATTTTGTTAAGGTAAATGTCTTTAATTGAATGCTGTATAAACTCGACTCTCACTGGGCCATAATGGGCTCTGGGCATCCCTCCAGCACAGCAGTATGAAAATGTCTCTTTTAGTGTCTCCAGCAGAGAAATGCAGAATTAAGATTTAGATGAAAAAAAGTGGAATGGAGTCCATCCCCCTCTCTAAAAAAGCATCTGCTGATGCAGAAAGACATTTACATAGATGCAAATTACTGCTTCATTAAGGTCAAGGCTCTGCAGTACCTGTTGGTGTGGATTGTTTGGGGCTTTTTATTGGGGTGGTAGGAACAGAAATTGAAAGGGAGAGCAGAGAACTGAGAGGAAATGAAGAAGTCTCAGTGTGAGCAGCCCCACCCACAGGACCTGGGTGGGACCCTGGCCCCAGGGGAGCTGAGCAGCTCATTCAGGATGAAATGCTCCATGCTCTGCAGTCCTTCTGCACAACCCATTCCTGAGTATCCAGGAGGGTGACAAGGACAAGAAGAAAAGTGGGTGACTCTCATTTATCAAAGGCAGTAAAGGTATTTAAGAACAGACCAAACACTCTTGCAGCAGATGATGCCCTTTCATTTATTGCTAATCTACCATAGTACAGGCAATATATAAAAATACTTTACAGATAGCAAAAAATCATTACATTGGAGGTTAACAACGTTGTTGTAGGAATGTGAATGATATAAACCCCTTTTCAATTGTGAGAGTTAGGTTTCTGAACAAGCAACTTGATTCAAAAGACATCTGTTAGGATGATGTGAGTGACAAGTGCTCACTCGTGTGTCTGTTGAAATATGGCTTTACCTGAACACCCAGGGCAGGGAGGGCTGGACTCTGGGGGGAATCACTTCATAATTACACACTCAGACAAAAATGTGAGTGCCAGCAGGCCAGCTCTGCTCAGATTCTCTGTGCCCAGGTGCCACCACCACACCAGAGCAGTGCCTGGTGCAGGGTCCAGCCTGCAGTAACTGCTGGTTCCACCAGCACACCTGGGGCTCCTGGGTTTTACAAACATTATTCATTTCTGAGACTCAGTCCTTCTGGAGCTTTCTACCCAGTGCTGCTATTTTAGGAGTTACAGAAGGAAATCAACCCCCCCAGGTAACTCTGTGCATTCGAGGTCATCTTTTACAGCATCAGCCCCTTCAGGTGAAGTTCACTGCAGTGTGCAGGTACTAATTTGTATTTTTGTACCACTGAAACAATGGCAATGGCTGAACAAACCCTGAACAGGCCAGAGTGGCTTCAACACTGGCTGGGAGTTAGAGAAGTTGGTATCAGCTCTGACCCCTGCAGTTATAAGGCAGCAGATATTAAAGATACAGATGCCAATCTGATGTCAAACGTTCCAAAAGGAGGATTTTTCATTCTGAACTGAGATGAATAAAGAATTACAACCTTCCACGTGTGATGGCAGAGTGTTGCCTCACAGGTAAGAAACCACTGCAGTGTAAATGATGAGGAAAAGTTGATTCCTGGAGAATTTTACAATCCAGCCCATTGAGACACAGCAGTGGCATCTGTTCCTATTGCACAGGAATATGGAACATAAATAACAAACACTCAGAACTGCAGCTGAACTGGAACATCAGATGATTTTAAGTGGTGCAAAAATGATGAGGATCTGAATCAGTTTAAGATTTGAAATTAAGACAGTCATTTTCTTGAGTCCCATCTGGCAGATCATTGTTCCCTATTAAGTAGCAATTTGGAAAGAAATGCAGGGGAAGAAGTCAGATTGGAATATTTAGAAACATATTTCTTAAGCGTTTAAAGCTGTCTTTGAAGTCTTTGGGAAATTTATCAAATACATTTTTTTTTTAGGACAACAACAATTCAACAACAATTGCATAGAAAAGTAAGGCATTCAGAAAATGAAAACTGATCCTTTATAAATACAAACCTTAATCCAAAAGTTGTTGCATATTTGGTCAGACAAAAAGCACAGTCACTTTTGTTGTAAAGATATGGATTACAAAATACACCTTAAAAAACATGCTAGCTACTTTGAGAACTGGTCTAGATATGTTATGAAGCAGCAGCTTTTTATACAATAGGGAATAACATAGTGCTGGTTTTGGAAATCCTCTACATTCAGGAAATGCTGTATTCCTACGGGGAGAATGGAGGGATACATATTTACATGGATACAAATAAAGCAAGTGCAAAACCCATGACTCTTCTACATTCTTTCTCCCAGTAAAAACAACATACGTGAGACACTTTCACTCCACTGCTGTTGCTCAGATCTTACATTTTGCTCATTCTCATGGAGAAAAACAAAACCAGGACTTCGTATTTCATTGCAAGTATCTTCACAAGCAATTCCTCTCCTGGCAAACTCAACTTCCAACACTCATAACTGACAAAAAAAAAAATCTTCCTGATATCTGCCCACTCCCATTCCACTCTCAGACTGTTTACATATCATGAATGATGATTTTTATTCTACGTATATTTGATGCAGAGTTTATAGAAGCTCATCCTGTATTCGCAGCCAAAGCTCGGATGGAAAAATTGAAGTTAAAAAAAAAAAATACACACACACACACACACACACGAGACAAATAAAAAGAGATGAACTTTTGAGTTCCAACATGCCCCATGAACTTCACATGGTGCAACTTTGATGGAAAATGCATTAGAGTTGTTCACCCTGCAGACAAGATATTTGTAGGCCTTTGGTACAATGGCAGGAAGGCACTGTGGTGAAACATTCAGATAACTGAGGAAAGACAGAATTTCCTCATGTGCAAATATGGCTGTCTTCCAGATAAAGTGAGAACAAATTGCTCACAAAATGCTATTAACTCTTCCAAGGTTAAGCTCGTGCTTCTACAGAGAGAAAGTTGCATTAAGTAACAGAAATAGTAATACTGGCAAAACACTGCTCAGCAAGAACAGGAAATAATTTAGTACTGTATATATTGAAATTCTTCAGCCTAGCTATATAATTTTAACATATCAGTTTCCTTTTTAAAGAGACAACAATGCACAACTCTGAGGATGCTCCTTTTCTCCGGAAATAAATACAAAGTTGGTTGAAGCTGAATTATTTAACTACTGTTGCGTGGAAAAGCAGATGGGGCAGCACAGCCTGAGCTCGTGCAGCTGTGGCTGAACCCCTAAAATACAGAATATATGGGGTGAAGCCTCCATGCTGAGCTGCTCAGTGCTGGGAGCCAGCACAGGGGTGTTCATTTCTAACCACGGATAAAAGAATACACCCACAGAGAGCAGGGCATGGCAGGGACCTTAAACATCACCCAGTGCCACCCCTGCCATGGCAGGGACACCTCCCACTGCTCCAGCCCCAGTGTCCAGCCTGGCCTGGGCACTGCCAGGGATCCAGGGGCAGCCCCAGCTGCTCTGGGAATTCCAGCCCAGGGCCTGCCCACCCTCTCAGGGAGGATTTTTATCCTAATTTCTGATTGAAAGCTGCTCTCTGTCAGTTTGAAGCCATTCCCCCCTTGTCCTGTCACTACCAGCCCTTGTAAATAGTCCCTCTCTGTGTGGGTGCATTATAGAAATGGCATTGTACACTCTGTATGTACACAGATTAACACCTATGCATTAAAGGTGAGGAAGGAATACAGCCAATGCAAGCGTGGCTAGAGCACCTGTAGTACAAAAAAACCCCTTCCCCCCCAAAAAAAAAACCCCCAACAAAAATAAATCAGCCCCAAAAAACTAAAAAACCGCAACCCAACAAGAAAACAAACAACCTAAAAAAAAAAAAAAAAACCCCAACAAAAAAAAAACAGCCCCAAAAAACTAAAAAACCGCAACCCAACAAGAAAACAAACAACCTAAAAAAAAAAAAAAAAACCCCAACAAAAAAAAAACAGCCCCAAAAAACTAAAAAACCCCAACCCAACAAGTAAACAAACAACCTAAAAAAAACAAACAAAAAAACCCCAACCAAACAAAAGAAGAACCAAACAAAAAAACCCACAACCCCCAGAAATAAATCCAACAAATTACAACCTGAGCTCTGTCCCCCTCCCTAGCAAAGGGCCTGAGGAACACATAAGCACAGTGGGAATCTCTCTGGGGGCAGCACTGCAGGGCTTTGCCTGCCTGGCTCCCTCTGGCCCCTTTGCTCCAAGCCCAAGGTTTCAGCTACTCCTTCCTGTTGGGGGTTAATTTATTATAAGGACATTTCAGCATCTACAATCCAGAAGGCAGAACTTAAACTGACCTTTTTCTTTGCTCAGATTCAGCACTAGATTTTACTTCCCCTCCCATCGCCCTTTCCTAAACTGATATTATCTAAAAATAAATATGCAAAAAATTATACTCCTAAATTGATGAGTAGTTGCTGCAGACAATCACCAGAGCAGCAGCAGCAGCACATCACAGATCTGAAAAGACATTCCTGGGCTTCTTTGAGCTTCTATTTAAAATCCAGCAAAAGAGAAGGTTCTGCCAGTAATCTGGGGATTTTTTTTTCTGTGGATGGGTTTCTGAGTTGTTTTTTAGATTTCTCCTATACTTTACAGGTTGGATCATGGAAAACGTTTGATACATCCAAGTGTGAAACTGGGAGATGCATTTGGTCTGTTCTTTCACTCAGCTATAGCAAAGAACTTCTGACAAGGCAACTTCTGGCCTTTAGAATATGTCAGAATTGTCCAATTCATCAGACTGCACTAAAACCCCTTAATATGTGTCAGATTCTGGCCCGCTGACAGCTTATAACAATCCAAAATAGCTTTGTGAGGCGTGGGAGCCAGTCAGAGTCCTGCTGAGTGCTGTCTAACAGGAATTCCCCTCTCCAGCAAGGCTGTGCCTCAGTTTTGTTCCTGTAAAATCAAAAAAAGGCTGTTTGCACCTCTGCAGGTCCAGCTGAGCCTTGGCCACGGCGTCTGCAGGGCAGAGCTCACAGGGAGAGCAGCAGAGTGAGGCATCCCGGGGGTTTGGGGTGTTGGGATACAGGGAACTCATTTTGGGGGGAAGACCTGAACCCCACAAAGCAGAACGAGAAGCCAGGGTGTGCCATTAATGCCAGGGTGGGATGTGAGGGCTCTGCTCTGGTTCTGCATCTGAGCTGGGCTGAACCTGGAGTTCAGAGCTGCTCTTGTGAAATTCAGAATTCTGTTCAAGAGCCAAATTTTAGCTGAGCCCCAGGTCAGTTGTTCTGAAAATCCTAATGCTTCTGTCTCCCACTCTAAACCCCCAGACCTTGCACAGTTTAAGCACCAGTTTTTAGTGGCAGAAAATATATTTTTCCTGATAGTCCTGAAGAGATTTTTGTTGGACCAAGCACGTGCTCTGCCGGGATTGTGCAAAATCTTTCTTGAGACATTGGGGAACCAGTTTTGAGGCTGCTCTGCTGTATTCCCATCCCCTGCTTCCTGCTGAGAGCAGTGAACATGCTGGTATTCTGCAAAGTTTACTGTGACACAACTGAAAACTGGATTCATTTCACTGTGCTTCCTAGAGCAGGGCTCAGGCTCTGCATTCCTGAAAATATCAGCATTCCTTATTTATAAAACCAGGAAAGATTACTAGGTAATTCCTAAAATATTATGGCTACCTCTTACTGCACACTGATTACCCACTCAGAAGCCTTTTTATCCCACTGACTCCCCTAAATATTCTAACTTGTACAACTGCAGGTGGCAGTGGTTACCTGGAATGTGCTAAGCAGGAGTCAGGACAGGATATTCTAGCACACGAAGCAAAACGTAACAAAATACTAACTCCCGTGGAAATTGAGCCTTTCCAGGAGCTGCTGGTAGCTTTGCAAAGCTAAAGAGGCCAGGTGAATATAAATAAGTGTCTATTTTCTCTGGAATGTATGGCTTCTGTAAGATGCAATTATTTTCCTCTGCAGCTTGGGTGAGTAAATGTTCCAGCTGCTAAATGAGACAAGTTATGAGCCAAGAGCAGGTTCTACATGAAAAGAAACAGCAACAATTTGTTAGAGAGAAAATATCTAAGATGTGTTCATACACTGCCTAAATACTAATAAGGATCAACCATAAAATCTTTGGATTTGCTGTGACTCCTATATATTAATCTCTGTTTTACCTGGGTTTATTTTACCTTGGGACAGGCGTTGCAACTGCTGAATTGCTCTTTTCACTGCTTGGTTATGAGAATCCCTGTCCTTCAGATTCCTGTCCAGTCTGACAAGAAAAATGAAGAGAACTCCTGGATTCAGCTGACATCTCCTGTTTGAAATACCAACCACAGTGCTCAGAGCAAACTGGCTTTTGATCCCAGACTGGGTGAAGGCTGAGCGAGCTTGGCTGCCTCAGTTTCCTACAGAAATAACATTTCTCAGGAGGGCATTGAAACCTGGAGGGCAAATCATTGTTAGTGACCTGCAGGACGGTGCTGTTGTTCCATGGAATATATTACTCTTTGTTCCCCTTTCCCCACCCCCAGTGTCCCCCCCGGGCTCGGAGCCCTGCCCAGGGGCCGGGCCCTGTCTCCCCGATGGATGGACGCACGGACAGATGGTCTGCAGCAGGCTTGAAGTGTTTCCTCAGACAGATGCTCTGCTCCAGGAGAACAATGTGATCTCTGGATGAAAGGAAGGGTGTCCTTCGAGGTGTTTACAGACAGAGGTGGCGAGGTGCTCAGCCAAGGCTGTCACTTGGTGCCAATTCATTGTTCCTTGCACTGAGTCTCTGCCTGGAGATGAACTGCAAAGGAAGCCAGAAGGTTGCAGGGGCACTGGAAGGATCTAAGAGGTCACTTATGGAAGGATTTGGTAAAAGTTGTCTCACAAATCTCTTCTTCTATGTCTGACTTCTGGCAGGGAGTCCAGAAAATTCCTTCCTGATAATTTCGTTAACTGGGAAATAAAAGAAAGAGGAGGAAACATTAAAGCACTTCCAACATCACGACAAGTAAAAAGTAAAAGCAGCCCTTGGGCAGTGAAGCTGAAAACATCCCCTCTGCATTCATAACTTAAATTTATTAAAATCTAAATGGTCCTGTTAGCCCAGATTACACATTTCTGGAAGGCAAGGGGGAAGGAGTGGGGAGAGGGGGTTTCACTGTACTCAGTGTGATCCATAAAACAGAGAGGCTGCAGCACGTGCCCAGGACCTGCCACATCCCTCACACACACATTCCCTCTGCCACAGACACTGCCCTGACCCCAGGGGAAAAAGAAAGAAACACCTCTAGGTATCTAAGCCTTTGAACATTTTCACTAGGCTGAACGAAAAATATTTTAAAGAGAAAAAGGCCAGGTTTGGAGGAAATATAGTGGATAGTGATGAAAACACAGAGACTGCAATTCAGGCAAAGAAGTCTGCATTTGGGTGGTTTATGTCTGGTATTTTTTAATCCCACTCTAGACTCTACCTGCTTTACATCTTTATTGTCATTTATTTGCAGACTGGAGCACAAACAACTTGCATGCACCACCAGGGTGCTGTGAGAGGTTGGGACAGGCTTGTTAATAAAGCTCAAGAGAAGACACTGAAGAACCTGCTGTCTGTTTAAAAGTCAGAACAATATCACTTTATTTACAACAGCCAATGTCTCCTGGCAACTTTTCACACTCACTTGCCTAAAGCACCCTCTGGCACCTCCTGGAACAGCAATTCTCTCTCTAGAATTGAGGTGCTCCCTAGAATTTAAGTGCAGAAATCTCTGCACTTTGATTAGGAGAGACCTAAACCATGAGCATTTTGATGCAGAACTCCAGAACTGCCTTTTTGGGGCTCCATTTCACCTGCAGCTCCTTGGTGCTGTATTCATCACGGTGTGGAAACTGTTTGGTTACTCTGACAAATTTGCCTTAAAGCCAGAAAACTAAATTTTCTAGGTTTCAGACCCCAGATTGAAATGACTTCTCCCTGTTGATATTATTTATTTATTTATTTATTTATTTATTTAAACAGGGACTAACTCAAACCAAAGCAAGCCCTCAGCCAAGACTGATTAATCCTCAGGTTTGCAGCTGTAAGACTCCTCTATATTCTATCCAATTTCTAATAAATGCTTATGAGAAACATTAATTAACATAGTATTAATTAACGTAGTATTTCACTACTTCCCTCTATCTAAAAAAACTGGTGCCCAGTCTCTGGCAAGTCTCTGGGAAGGGGAACACATGAATTAGTTTCTAATAGTCACGATTCATGGGTTGAAATCTCCTTCCTCTCTGCATGCTGGGATTTGTCTCTGAGGAAGCAAAATCTGTATTTTTTCAAAGCTCCATGCTGCTACTGGATGTGGGGGGCTGCACTCCGGGAACTCCACGCTCAAAAATCCCACCGGTAACAGCCCATGGCTCAGCTCCCTCTAATTCCAGCTGGGAAATGCCTGATGTGAGCCAGACTGGTGCCTCCTGGAGATGATTTGGGCGCGGAAAGCAGCACTCCTGCCCTCTGCTGCTGCCCAGCATCCTGCCTGCCACCGTCGGCCGCCGGCCTGGGGCGCGCTGGGGCAAGGAGAGCTCCGGGCGGCTCGGGGAGCGCTGCGCGGTGCGAGGCAGCACCAGAGGGAGGGGAGCTCGGCCGCCCTGAGGCAGAGCCTGGTCCTGCTCACTCCCAGCTTCCTGCCTGCTCTGCCCAGGAAATGGCAGGAGCAGGTCTTCAGTGGAAAGTTTTCACAGCCTCAGCTAAAAACAGCAGTGAGGTAAAAGAGGTGGGCACCCACGCTCAGAGGGTCATTTCCTTTCGAGAAACAAGTGGGCTGAGGCTGCAGGCCATTTATTTGTCAACACTTCTGCTCGGGCTACCAAAAACACCATGGATGAGTTTTACCTATGCCTGTTATCCAACACAACCATGGAAATACCAGAGCCAGCAGTCACCTGCACCTAGGAAGGGTTAAATGTTAAGTGAAACACGAGCAGATAATTAAATGGAGCTCCCTGAAGAGGCTTTGGGGGTCCAGATTTGGCTGTTCCCTGCTTGGGGCCGGCTCTGGGCAGGTTGGATGCTGTGGGGAGTGCTGACTCAGCCTGCAAACTTCACTTTCCCTCCCCTGAGGTCAGCAGTGGCTTCTGTGGGCTGAGGTTGCAGGGGGCTGCAGCCTGAACAGGGCTAAAAAGCTGCAGGGGAACAGTCTGAAGCATTAACCCCACAGACAGGCACACCCAGGACTGCTCCCTGCCAGCTCTTCCACATGGAAAATTGGGTTTTTTGTAAGACCCTGAATGACAGGAGCTCCCTGGTATCAGCTGGCCTGAATGTCCCAGAGTCACCCTGAATTTCACCCAAATGCGAGTGGTGAGAGGAGCGTTAGGTGCAGGTTAAGCTGGGCATCACTAACGTGTGTCAGGGCTTGTCCCAGCACTAAAATCTGCAACCAGAGTCCCTCCACCCAATCAATTAAACTGTAAATTAACAGGAGTGATCAAGGCATGGATCGCTCTCCAAGCTTGCAATCAGTCCAGCCCAAGGCCAGGGGACTCTCACAGCGCTGGGGATCTGCTCCAGAACTGGGAGCACCCAGGTCCAGGTGTAATCCAAGAGACCTGGGTTTCAGCACAAGAACCAAATCAGCAAACTGAGCCGGGCCTAAACCCCAGAGCAAGCCCCGAGCGTGAGCTGAGCCTGCTCTTCTGAACTCCCAGCTACCTTCTTTGGGTAGTGTGGTTAAAATGCATCTCAAGGATCAGTTCTCATCATTTGCTCAATTCTAGCTGAGAGGAACAGGAGATTATGTGATTAATAAATCAAACATTGTTATTTAAGGTGCCTGGCACTGGTTGCTCTGGAGCACACCACTATTGATCCGTTTAATGAGAGAACTGATTACATGAGGCCACAAGCACATATGCAAAGATAATGGAAGATAAAGTCATAATAAAAGATATTGAAATTACAGCTGCCATCAGCCAGGCAGGCCAAGGAGATGCCTGGCTGGGCACCTTTCAGGGTGTCCTGTGTCACATCCTGCTGGTCTAGGAGCAGACAGAGCCCTGCAGATGCCCAGGGAGGTGACCCAGGGGCTGCTGGAATTGGGGGCAGTCTGTGTCCCTCTGGTGGCACCCAGTCCCTGCTCCAGGCCCCACAGACAGCCAGGACTCCCTCACATCTCTCAGCTGGAAATGTGGAGTGTGCTCCCATGGGTGACACTGGGCTGTGTCCCAGCAGTCCCGAGACAAAAGGAGCCCCTGTGAGGTGGCACTGTCACCCTGTGAGGTGCCACACTCACACCCCTCTGCACCTGTGCCACCCCACGGATGCCCGGGGTACCAGGGGTGCCACGGATGTCCCACACCTGTGGCAGGGACCCTCTGGGGACAGCTCCACCTGTGCCACCCCACGGATGCCCGGGGTACCAGGGGTGCCACGGATGTCCCACACCTGTGGCAGGGACCCTCTGGGGACAGCTCCACCTGTGCCACCCCACGGATGCCCGGGGTACCAGGGGTGCCACGGATGTCCCACACCTGTGGCAGGGACCCTCTGGGGATGCTACAGCAGTGAGGGGCTCCTCAGAGAAGGCAAAGCTCAGCCCCAGTGGCTCCCCCTGCAGTGTTCCGTGCCCTGCCGTGCCCAGGAGGAACTGTGACGTGCCAAGCAAAGCCTGGGCAGGAGCTGGTGCAGGAAAGCTGCCCCTGGGCTTGCACAGTGCCCTCAAACCTGCCTGGGAGGATGGGATCCTTTAGGTGCTTCAGCCCAGCATGCACAGCCCCACCTCTCCTTCCCTGCCCACCAGCCCCAGCTACCTCAGGACAGCTCTGTGCTACACAAGTGGGGAAGAAAAAGAACGAAAAAAAAAATTAAATTAAATATTTAAACCCTCTACGCCAAATAAAAAGGGGCATGACTTTGTAATTGAAAAAATAAATAAATAAAGGTTAAGAGAAACACACAGCTGGAGAAAAGGCAAAAAAAATACCAATTACCTTTCTTTTTGATTGCTTGGATCAAAGATCACAGTCATTCTTTTTCATATAATGTTTTGTATCCAGCTAAGGTGTGTATCTATCAGCTCTGAAAAAGATTTGCAAAACCATTTTTGAGAAAAAAAGGTAACCTTTGACCTATGTTGCATGGCCAAGTGTTACAGCTTCCAGCTACTCTTTCATTTGGTGGGTTAATTTCATAAAAGGACATTTCAGCATATACAACACATAAGGCAGAACTTAACCACTGACCTTTCTGTTTGCTCAGATCCAGCACTAGATTTTACTTTTTTCCCCCTCTTTTCTCAACCGGTATTATCTAAAAATGAATATTCAAAACCTTACACTCCTAAATTGGTGAGCAAACGTGAAAAGCTGATTATTTGATCTGAGAGTCCAGAGGCACAGGGGGTCCCTGTGACTTGTGAGTCAGGTCAAAGGCTCATTGCTGCCTTTTGCAAAATTCACTTCTAACGTCACCCCAGTGCCCAAAGAAGATCCAACACATTTATGGCAGATCCAGAGTCAGTCCCTTTTAACTGAGAGATCCAACCACAGTGGCTGTGAAAATCACTCTTTGCCTTAATTGTACAGAACAGGAAAGATCTGGGCAAAGAAATCATGGAAGTTACAGTCTTTGCTTCAAGCACAAGTAAGGTGAATTATTTTCCTCAGGAAAATGCAGTATTTAAAATTTTCTGCCTTTTTTTTTTAATTTCTTAATCTTTTTAGATTTCTTTTGAATTCACTGTGAAAGCATTTGGCACTCTAACAAAACCACGTGGAAATAAAAAAAAAATAATTGCAATTTTAAGGAGCAAAAAGTGCTTCTTAAAAACTAAGTTTTGAGTGCAAGATTCAGAAGTGTCTTTGCTGCTGGATTTCAGGTGACTATATATAGAAAAGAAGTATTTTACTTGGCTCCCAAGGATTGTGCAGCCACGTATCATACCCTGGAGCCTCCCACTCAGTACACAGCCTATTTCATATTCTGCATCCTGGAAATTCAGCTTTTGCACACGAGAGCACAGCAACTCCTTGACTGGGAAATACCAATTTGGGTGCATCAGGCAAAGGAGCCCAAGCCCAACAAACTGTGCTGGGGAAAAGTACTGGGAGTGTGTGGGGTTGGTTTGGAAACCAACAGCAATTAAAGGCTTTTTTTTCTGGAAAATGGGGACATATCATCACTGGGATGTTCTCAGCTGTACAGGTCTAATTACACATCAAAACCAGGCTTTCCTCACCCTGCAACTTTCCTGTCTTGTCCTGCCTGTGGCCCAGGGAGTCTGTGTGAGCTGTGAACCTCTTTGACACCCTCCAGCCCAACAGCAATCAGGTCACCCCCATCAATTAAGCAAACTCCTGGAAGAGGTTGCTGACCTCAAACTAAGTGGCAACTCAAGTCCCAGGATGCATTTTTGCTGTAAGGGTATCAACAGACTCCAAACCCACTGGCATCTTTCCATGAATTTAGCAACATAATACAGATATCTGATGGAAAACAGAATCTAAATAAAATGCATATTTCTGGCTAAAGCCCATCCCAACTGAAATCAATATCTGAACTGCTCTGGATTTATAGGATCTGGATTGCACTCATGACACTGAAATATCCTTCCCTTATATTTCAGTACAGTGCCAGAGTGAGGTGCAAAAATCAAACAATTGGTATCTTTGGTACTGTCCTACCCAAAATGTTTAACAGGAAGCTGGGTGTGCCTGCAAGAAAAGAGCAAAAAATAAAGATAGCATTTCTGCTAAAAAAAATTCAATGCCCTAAACGCACTGTAGATCAAAACTAGCAGGAAGGAAGTACTCAAAACACAAATCTGTCTGTGACACCACCTCAGAAATGCTAAGGGCTCTCTAAGCACTTTCATTATTGCCACTGTACTTCCAGAAAAGATCAACAGCCACTACAAAACCACGGCCTCAAAGCTGGCAGCACAAAGCGTGACCAGAGGGGAGTGGGGGCTTGGAGCTCTGTCATCATCCTGCCATATGGCCCTGGCCAAAGCATCCCTGAGGGACCAGACCTGCTACAGATCTGCTTTGGGCTGAAAAGCACACACAGTCTGTGAGGTCACACTCCTGGAACTCCAATAATCCGTGCTTAGCTAAGAGAAAACAGCCTGAGAGGATGAGGACCTGCACAGGATGAGCTACACCCTCAGCAAATCCCCTCTGCTACGTGTGTGGATGCAGCAGAGAGCCCCTGCAGGAGTGGTTTAAAGTCCTTAGGTAGAACTTCAGATCCTCGAGGTCTCAAAGCAGCATGAGGTGCTGAGCACACTCAGGCAGCAGCAGAATTGCAGCACTAATGACACTTTCTCCTGCAGAAACAGCTCCAAGGGCTGCCCTGCAGCGAGCTGCAGGGAAGAGTCCCAAGGCTGGTCCTAAGGGTGCCATTTGTGGTGCTTTCAGTCATTTAATCCATTTGATCCCTGTTTGAATGCACTGGGAGTCAATGAGCTAAGTTTTGTGACCCAGGAAATGGGCTCTGTGTGGTATCTGCAGGACACACATGCACACACTCCAGCTGGGATCCTATCCTGGGCTGCTGGCTGCAGCAGCACCACGCAGAGCAATTCTTGCTCCAGAGTGTGATTTCCTGTTTGCTCGATGGATTTCAGTATTCAGTCATCACTGTTCTCATCAGACTGGTGCAAACCTGCCCACACATGGGCTGGAGGAAGGAAGGGCACCTTCAGGAACAGCTTCATGCCCTTCTCCTCCTGCCCCACCAGGCTTCAGCAAACGCCTGTGGGCAGCCCTTGGAGCTCTTCTGCAGGCTCAGACTCCCTGAGCTGAGCCTAGAGGGGCTTGTCAGACACAGCAGAGCTGGGAGAGGCACCCCAGCAAACTGGGGTGTTTCTGTTTCTTTACATCTCATTCTCTGCACCCTTCCTCTGCCCAGTCCAGAGCACTGCAGACACTGAACCCAAACCCAGGGATGGTGCTCGGGGTGGCACCGGGGCCAGGCGCTGCCCACGCCCTTCCCAGCCTGCCTGAGCCTCTGCTGGCTCTGGGTATCAGTGCTGGCACTGCCAGAACTGCATCAGCATGAAACACAAGCTCCTGTACAATTGCTTGCTAGCAGGGGGATGAACACCCTGTGCTTTATCAGCCCTTCAGTGTGTTCAGTCACCACACGGGAGGCAGAAAGGGGCTGCAAGGAGCTGAGCTGGCCGTGGGCAGCTCCTCCACGAGTGCCAGCAGCTGCTTTGGGAAGAGTACCTTGAAAGTGGAAAACTAGATCAGCCTGGGTGTGATGAGGAACTCCAGGCCACCGTGGATTTGGTTTGTAGTAGCTTTCCATAACAAAGTCTTTTTTTAACTGGCTTTCTTTCTGCTCACATATATTTAGATATGACTTTCATTCTGCAGCACTCTGATGCCAGAGAGTTTTGGCTGCAATTGCAAGGGAAGGGACACGTGTTTGAGTCATGGAGTTGGCTCTCTCTAGTTGATAGTTAGTGAGTTACTGAGAAAAGATGAACTTTGTATTTAGCTTTAGTTTACATGCAACGAGACCAAGTAAAATATTCCAAGTAGAACGAGCACATAATAAATAAATACACAAAAACTTATACCAGAAGGGGATGGAGTTCATTTCATAAACCACGTTCCTTGGCTAAACCCATACAGAAATATTAGGCTGATGGACTGAAGCTTAAGAAACACAAGCAAGGGTCCTCACTTTGTCCCTGCTAACTCTTGGTCTGACTCTGTTGCTGCTGCAAAGCACAGGGGTGAAGTGTGCTCGTGTCTGGTTTACTGTGCATGGTTTGGACCTCACGGGTTTGATCCAGAGCTGCTGAGATAAGCAGTGCCATTTGGTACTAAGACATATTTCTTTTAGATCAAAACCAGCACAAGCAAAGGAGGCTGGTGATGGCTTTTCCCTGCAGCAGCACCTCATGGTTTAAAAACTGATGAAATTGGTATTGGATACCACAACACCTCTAAAACAGCAACTGCAGGGAAAGCACACGAGCAGCAACTCTCCTTATCCTCATGTCACTGTGCAGTTTCATCATCCTCCTAGAGTTAACCTATTTACTGGGGCAGGATGAGTCATTCAGCAAAGTGATTCAAAAACAGAGAAAAGAGAATGGATGCGAGAAAGCTATTTTTTACAGGAAATAATTGGGGGGGAGGATAGAGGAACAGTTACAGCATGTTCAGGATTAGCTGGAAGTACAAGACGGGCAATGCTGCTGCTGCTTTATTTCTGTCACAAAGGAACAACCAAAACAAATATTTAATTGAGGGGAAACAAACCATTTAACAAATATTTAATTAAGGGAAAACAAACCATATTAGCCTTCCCTTTAGGCAGTTTTGCAGGGGATGAACAGTCAATAATGGAATCTGTTTCCCTCCCTTGAGCTCTAGTGCTTATCTCTATTAATCCACAAAACTGTTCACGGGCTCTAATTCTCTGGCATCGTTTCTTGGGCTGTGTCTTCACTCTGCAACGTCCCCTCTGAAGGGCTGGGGACTCCTGGGGAGCCCCAGCCTCTCCCCAAACGAGCTCTCCCTCCTGACATGTCTGAACTGAATTTGGAGCCTGGCTCTCAGGGGAAAACAGCAGAAAATCCCTGCCCCAAGGTAAGGGGGAAGATGCACAAGTGGCCTGTGAGCAATGAGCAAACCCAGCTCCCCTCTGGCCCAGACATGCAAATCTCCCTCTGCTTGCAATTCCTGTGCTCTACAAACAGCCCCAGCCAGCCTGCACAAGGCATAGCTCCCTTCTGCTTGATTTTCAGGAGAACTTTGGGCAATAGGCACCACACTGGGCAGGGGAACACACAAAAGCACTTTAACACACAGATTATTTTTTCTATTATGCCTCCACATCCTTCCACAAATGAATATTTGGGGGAAGATTCTTCCCCCCTTGGGGAACTGCCCCCAGGGCACGGGCAGAGATGGGCAGGAGCTCTGCAGGTCCTGGCAACAGGAGTCCAGCACTTGGGGGCTGCAGTTACTGCTCCCAAGCCTGCTGGAAAGCATCCAGACCATGAAATATTTAACTGGTTACTGACAGAGTGCTACAATTCACATCTAATAATGTCAGGGAGGTGCCACATACAAGATACTGTGTCTGCCCACATCCAGCTGTTTGCTCTTATTTTGCACTTTGACTGGAACTCCTTTGAGGGAGGAACTGCTTTTTTTAACTTTGGAGTCAAAGCAATATCTGCCACAACAGAGTGCTGGGGTTTCTACCATAAAATAATGTGCTAATAAAAATACTATATAATACTATGGGGTATATGTATAAATCAGAGACCACGAGACAGACTTAATTATAAGAGACACGGATAACTGGAAAAAGGAGTGCAAAAGACCACGGGGAGCAGATACTGTAACTGGTTTTACATCTTGCCTCAAGAAGGCCAGGAACATCTGACAGTAAACAGCTTGAGAGAACCAGAAAAATGTTATCTGCATCATCCAAACACTTCAAACTTTCAATCTGAATCAATGGCATGAACGAGAAAACTTTTGTTTTCAATAAGAAGATGAAAGAAAAGAAAAAAGATGAAAGGAAAGAGAAAAGAGAGGCTATCAATTACCAGAAACAGAATGAGCTCCTCCATGTCCAGTGGAGGCTCACCTTTAGCTGAAGTGCAGCCCATACTACTGAGGCTGGGCAATTCCCAACCTCACCACAACAGCAGTAACCTACATTTGTTCAGAAATTAGCCCTCAATTATTTCCAGATCTTCCTCAATTATTTCAGATATCCCAATCCCAGATCAAGATGTAGGAACCACCACCCAAAGAGACTGCCCCAGGGAATCCTTCCCGGGATTTGGTGATGAGCCATCCCCAGAGCTCCAGCTGTGGGGTCTGGGAGCTGCGTGTCTCCCCACGCAAGCCAGGCAGGAGGCAAATCCTGTGCTCAGGGCGGCGTCCCAGGGGCACGCTGCAAGATCTGGGATACCTGGCAAGCCCATCCTGATCTCCCCGAGGTCTCACCAGCTGTGTAACCACGTTCTCCTTCAAACAAAGTCTGCACAGCCAGCTCTGAGCTCTGTGTCTGTGGCCCATATTGAACCTATTACTTTGCATTTAACCATGCACTGCTGCACTTCCTGGGAGAATTCCAACCTAACAACGGCGGCTTTGGAACCACAGCATGATAAAACACCCTCTTGCCTAAAATAAAGATAAAACTTGCTTACGTTTGACATGATCTCATCGGAGCACAGCAGACATTGAGCAGCAGCTGGCAGGCCGTGCCTGCGGCCGGAGCGGGGATTCAATGGGAATACTGTTAGTGCTGCATGGGGAAGCAGCCACGGACAGCCGGACACCCAGCAGCAGCGGGGCGAAGGGCAGAGCCCCAGCAGCCTGTGAGCAGTGCTGGAAGGAGGGTGGCTGCCAACAGGAGCCAAATGCCCGGCTCACACACACGGTGCAGTGGAACCGCACGGAGCCGCCGCGTGCCGGCAGCAGGGCCACGCTCCTGAGGGGACCCGGGTAGCTCCCTCTCAACTCAGTCACTGGGGACGGACACCCAGGCACGTTTCACACGTCAGATACACCCGGGGACAAGCACACGTCACCCCTCGGGATGTGGCACAGGCCGTGCCCAACACCTCCTGCCGGGAGCACCACAGAGACGTCCTGCAGCAGGACTGGGGAGTGGGCCTTGGGATGGCCCAAGGGAATGGCCTTTGGGATGGCCTAAGGGAATGGCCTTTGGGATGGCCCAAGGGAACGGCCTTTGGGATGGCCCAAGGGAACGGCCTTTGGGATGGCCCAAGGGAGCATCCTTTGGGATGGCCCAAGGGAACGGCCTTTGGGATGGCCCAAGGGAATGGCCTTTGGGATGGCCCAAGGGAACGGCCTTTGGGATGGCCCAAGGGAGCATCCTTTGGGATGGCCTAAGGGAATGGCCTTTGGGATGGCCCAAGGGAGGGGCAGGTTCTGTACTGGTGGGGGCTGCCTCGTGCTGGGGAGGCAGGGCTGGCTCCTCACATGCTCTTGCAGCATCACCTGAGGAAGGCTCCAGGTGTGGCCGTGATGGGACCTCACCACCACCACGGAGTGACAGCAGTGCCACAGCCTCTGGGACAGCTCTGATGGCTGAATGCCACCAGCTGCTGCACTCTGCCACAGGCTCAGCGGAAGCGAGAAACGAAACAAAGCAGCAGGATGTGTCCATCCTGACCCATGCTCCCCCACAGCTCGAGAGGCTCAGACACTTGGCCATGGGCTGCAGTCCATCTGCAGAGCCTGTCCCAGCCAGCTCTGGCCGTCCCCTGGCACCGCAGGACTGCCTGGCAGGGAGCACATGCCACACTTCCAACCACGCTGGAGGGAGTTCCCTGCTGGCCATGGCATCACCGAGCCCAGGGGCACCAAAACAGGCCTGGTGAGGGGGAGGGAATATCCCAGGTACTACAAAAATGCCACATCAAGAGACCTAAACATGGAAGGGGTGGAAAAAACCAGACTATCCCAGAGGCTACGTGTTTCTGCTCTTCAGCCAAGAAGCTACAATTTGCTCAAGTTGAAGTGGGTGGTTAAGCCTTGCTAACTTCAGAACAAGTTCACGCTCCACTGGGTGCTGGGAGAGGGCAGAAGGAGCAGCACAGAACTGAAAACTTCCCCTGTTTTGAACTGACAGCAACCAGAAGCCTTGGGAGAGCCCCCTCAAGCAGAGCTGGGTTATGCCTCATGGCCAAGTCAGCAGCCAACATCCTGTTGGTGGGCTGGGAGCGTGCTGTGCCCTGGCTGGGTCACACACGGGTCACACCACGGGGCTTTCCTTGGGGTCCCCTCGACAGCACTGTAAGCAACCCCTCATCGTGACTAATCCACGCTGAAAATAATCACACAGTTTATCTCTGGGCTGGAAATCACCACGGTGAGTGGAGGCAGCCAGCAGAGTCCCCGGAGGGTTTGGTCACTGCTGACCCTGGCTGAGGGCGGGACGACCCTCAGAGACACAGGGCTGCAGCCTTCTGGCCACAAGGAGAGGCAGTTCCTGTGGCTCAGGAGGTGACTGGCCCCGGTGGGGACTCCCCCCCCTCATTTCTAGGTGCCCACAAACACCCCCAGTTGTTTTCTTTTCCTCCCAGTGGTGTGAGGTGCCCAGCCTGGCCCTATCGCTGCCCAGCATGGGAAGGGGCCAGAGAGCAACTGCTTTGGGCTTTTCTTAATTCAAGAATGTCATCTGCATCCAGCTGTTAGCCGTTTGGAAATCTGCTGGGTTTTGTTTGCCTCGTGGGGCTGATGCTCCAGCTGCAAACCCCTGGCAGCCAGCGAGTTTGCTTGCAGGACTCAGACATGAAAGCCTGTCCTGAGAGCACCCCGGGGCTCCCCCTGGGCAGCCCCTCCTCTCTCTGATGGGAATGGGGCTAAACTGCCCTGCCATCACACCAGGGGAGTGTGGGGACAGCACAAATACATATTCATCAATAAATCTGCATTATGGCATTGCTACCCACTTCCTGGTTTTCTGCTTTTTCGCAGTTGGTTTTTTAAAATCCCATCTGGTGATGGGAAGAATCAATGCTATCTTTGATTTAGAAAGAGGACAGGCTGGATCAGAGTGCCTTGAAAGGGCAGGGAAGACTGCAGTGTTATGAGGAGGTGGGGGCTTGCTGAGATTTATTTCCAAGGAACAAATTTTTAACGGGGTGTGGGTTATACATGTGAAAACATGGTGATTAGGTAAAATAAAGGGACAGAGCTTTGCTACCTGAACAATTCTTCCATTTGACAGCTGGATACCAAATGCCCCATTTTTATCCACAACAACTCCAATCCCATGCTCAGGGACATGGATCAAATCATCCTTCACTGCACAGTCAGGTAAATACAAACACCACTAAATGCAGCCTGATCACAAAACTGGCCTTCACATCTCTCCCCTCCTGAGCAACCACGGGAACAGTGTGGGGTGATTAATAACCCCTCATCATTATCTTTACTAAGTAAGCTATAAAAGAAAGCCTAAGTGATAGGAAAGTGTATTTGGAGCAGTGCTGTGCTGGGGGTGCTCCCCTGGCAGGGGCAGGATGGCCCTCAGGCAGTGATGCTGTGCAGGGCCCTGGGGGAGAAAGGGAGGCTAAATCCTCCCTAGAGAATCCCCAACTCCTGCAGATGCCAAGCACGTTGTACTTAAAATTAAACAAAGCAGAAAAGAAAATACATAGTGTGGGCTGCTTGTAAGGTCGCTAAGCCAGGGAGAAGGGACAACTTTAATTTCCCTTTTACCTGGAAAGAAAAATAAACTGGAGAAAAAAACCCAACCCAACAAAATAACACCATCACCTCTTCTAAGAGTAGGAAAAATCCTGTCTGAGAGGGGAGATAGCTGCAAACACCTCGCTGAACACGTGCTGTTTTCCATCCCCCACCAGAGGCCTTGCTGTGCTCTCAGCTGGGCTGGACACAGGCAGAGGGCCGGGCGAGGAGCAGGAGGACGTGAAGCTGGCTGTGCTGTCCAGAAGATGAAAACACTACTGCTGTTTATAGAGGGAAACCCAATTCGTCAGCCCAAATGAATTCCTGTGCTAATCCACGCAGGCTTCATGTTTTCCACCAGCCCCAGCCACTGTAAAGACTATCTTTAGGAGGCACAGTGTGTTTGGAAAGGAGCAGCTGGAAAGAGGGGACGCTTATGCCAGCTTGGAAGGCTTTCTGGTATGGAAAAAGAGGAATGCTCTCTTGGGTCTCCCCACAAAATTAAAGCATCTTCATCCAGAGCAGAGCGATGCCAAGCACAACAAACAAAAGCGGCTTTCCCCAGCTCTCCTGGGCAGCCCCGCTCAGGGCTCACAATGGTTTCCATAGAACTTGTTTTGCCATCACAACAAAGGCGCGCTGTCCAGGCGCGATGGCCGCGCGGTTTCGAACGACAAGACAATTCATTTCCTCACTCACCGCTCTGCCAAAGCACCCCTGCCTCCGTGCCACGGACAGGGACTCCCCGTGGTGTGGGGAGGAGAGACCCCCGAGAGGCTCTGCCCTGGGGCCCCGAGGGGCTGGGGAGGCTGCCCTGCGCCAACCCTTCATCCTAACCCTCGGATCCTGCCAGCCTGAGCTCGGGCAGGGCACCCACGTGGGCAACAAGCCCCAGCCAGCACCGTGTGCTTGGCTCAGGAGGAAGTGAAGGGCTTGCTCTACTCACACAGACTGCAGAAACCCAGGAATTACTGCAGTCCCACTGGCATTACGGGCTAGATTATTTGCTGGGGTACTGGCCCCGAGGGCTGCACTGGCGTGTCCCCCGTGGGACAGGCTCCCTCCAGCCCCTGCACAGCCCCTGGTGCCCAGCAGCAGGTTCTGAAAGCAGAGATGTGTTTCTGCATGACAGACTGGAGGAGCATTTAGTGCTGCATCTAAACCAAGACAGTTGTCTGAACAGCCTGAAATTCTCTGAAGTCATAATCTTGATCTAAAATTTGCATTAGTTTTGAAGAACTATGAAGTGTAACCAAGTACAAAACAAAGGGCCAGAGATACTAATTTCTAAAACAGACATAGCACTAGTTTTGTGTTTTAATAGTAGTCTATAAAAATTGTCCTGACAAAATATTTGTATAAAAATCAATGGCATTTTCAAGAAAAGGAAACACCTTACAACACCACTAAGCTGTTTGAGGGTATGAAGCTGCAGGATGACCTCAGAAGAGCCCTCATGTAACCCAGCCTACCTAGCTGAAAATTAGGGTCTACCTGCTGCAGTCTGGGACTCCTTCCCAAGGAAGGAGACAGCACCCCACTCAAAGCAAATGAACAAGGGTGCAGAAGAAATCAGACAAGAGAAAATGTAATGCAATTTTAAGGAAGAAAGATACACAACCCAAACTACAATTAGAAAATGCAGCTGCTCAAAGTTGCCCTCATATTTGTCCTGATTTAAGCCTGGATCTGCCCGATGCCTAGTGTGTCCAGACTATTTCCAGCCTTTGCAAAGATCAATTTGTACACAATTATAATGACTTCATCTGCAGTGACTTGAACTGGGGCACTTCCCTGAGTCCTAAGCACAGGTTCCTCTGCTGGTGGCCAGGGACACTTGAGCAGAACAGCCCTGCTGCCTCCTGGGCAGACCTGGAAGCCCACAGGAGGCTGGTGAAGACCCAGCACCGGGAGGTATCTGAGCACAGAGGGAATGCAGTGTCTGCTCCACCAGCCAGGCCTCTGGCCCTGTGGCTGTGCAGTCTCCTGGCACCCAGATCTTACCGAGGAACTGACGCTGACTTGCTCATAATGACAGATGCTGAGCCCAGGGAGGTTTAACTGTCACAGTATTTCACCACTGACCCCCATACTTATGAAGTGGTTCCCCCTTCTTTTAGTCACTCTCATTCTTTCCAAAGAAACTTAGAAACCACCTAAATAAACCAGCACCCATCCACTGCAAATGTCACAGGAGTCATTCATGTGTCTCACTGTTTGTCCTGCATTTGACTCGGCTCATTCACGGCTGATGAAGTCATTCATCATTAAGAAACCAAACCAAACCAAACCAAACCACACCACACCACAATTTGGGAATCTTTGACTAGACTGCCCTGGCAGAGCTGATCAGAGGCAATGATTGCAAACTCACACTTTTCTCATTTACTGCTGCTTTTGCCCTGGCCCGAGTTACTCCTTGCAGAGAGTCAGAGCAAGTCACCCCTGAGAAAGGACCCTGCTGCTGGCACTTTGCAGGGACACCACCCCACAGCTTGGGCAGGGTCTCGGGCTCTGTGGCCGTGCAGACCACAGTGTTTGGTGACAACCAGCCCTTCCCAACGCCCACGAGCAAGGGACAGCCCCTTCTGACCTTTACCTCCACACCTGACAATTATCCACGTGGAAAAATTCCCCCTCAGGTGGAAGCCCAGCACTCCAACATCCACAGGCAGAAGCCAATAATCCTTTTCTCACTACATCTAGTTTCACTCTAAAGAAGTAGTGTTTGTTCAGCTGAAGGCAGAGTTCAGTTTATATTTTGGAGTGCAAAGTTTCCAAATTAAAAATCCACAAAAGGACACAGCTTGATTAAAAAGGGAACTGTGTGGATTAGGAGAACCTGTAAGAAGATGAGGAGTGTCAGCCTTGTTTGTCACTGGGTCAGTAAGAGCTGCTCATGGTGAAGCTCTTTGATCCTCAGTGGTTGGACTCCAGTTAACAGCAGATGAAGATTTAACTCTTTTATACCTAACACTGACCAAGACCAAGTTTTCAGTCATTTGCAGACCATTAGTCATGCAAATTTGTAGAGATCAGCGTTCTAATTCCAAACAGACTGCAGCATCCCTTGGAGATGTGCACACAAATTGGAGGATATGAACGCTTGCAAAATTGGGAATATTTGGATTTCAGGTTTTTGTGCAGACCCCTCTTAGAGCGAGGAGTCATCTGTGAAATTCCCAGCTGGATGTTTGCCCAGATTTCTGTGCTTGCAAAACTGAAGCACGGGGACTGGGAGTGATGATGCAGACACAACTGCATTGTTTATACATTTTAGGTTTCTTCTTCTTCTTCAGAAGTTGTGTTACAGAGTGAGACTGCGAAAGCCAGCACCTGCCTGAAAATCCAAACCAGGAGCTAACCTGCTGAAGGAGTTTTATGGTCTCCAAGTATTTGTTCTTCCCCCATCCCTGACTCCACTGGCACAGCTACCATGTGCTGCCTGCTTGTCACAGAGAGAAGCTGCAGTGGCCTGCGAGGTCATCGAGTGCCTCTCACAGCCAGGGCAGGACTGCCTTGCACATCTGCTTTAGAAGTGCCTCAAAGCTCTGACTGCATCCAAATCTGAGCACAGGAGACTCTTGGAACTGGCGAGGAAACAGCAATAAAATGGTTGGGCAGTGGAAGGCCAGACCAGCTTCTGCTGGGCAGAAAAGCAGCTCTCACTGCTCTGAGCTCTCGTAAGAAAACTAACTTGGATGGGAAATTCAGAGGGTTCATCCTCATTTTCTTAATTTAAAGATGGCCAGAGATTTATCAATAAATACTGATTATAGATTATTATTATATTTCTAGATGAATAGTTAATTATAAATAAATAATTACATTATTATTTATAACAAACTATGAAAAACAGGTGGAAAAAAATGGATTTTAAGCTGATCAATTCTAGGTCTTCATTCTAGTGAGACGAGTTCTATACAGACAAGAAGTCCCCCACCAACTACCCCTGCTCCCTGGCAGGACGTGACCTGAGCTGAGAAATTCTGCTTGGGCAAGTAATGCTGAGAATCCAGGCATTTTTCTACAGTAGAAGACTTTATAACTGCCTTTCAGCTCGCACCATAAAAAGATTGTAGATCTTTAAGATGGTTATTCTTGCCAGGCATTTCATTTCACAACAGTTAAAAAAATGTGCAGATGTTTTCCAAACTTTTCCGAGCAGCAAGGCTCTGTGCAGCTGCTCCCAACGTTTCAGAGTGCAGCTCAAAAAGAACTCAAGTTGCCTTTTCAAGAGCCATTGCAGGAGGAGCTGAATCCTCCCAATTATTACACTGAGCTTTAAGGGGAGAGAAGACCTTTTCCCCACCTCTGCACATTCCTAACATTAACTCAATTTGTACCAAATGAAACTGTGAGGAGCAGCAATGCCAAACCCAGACATTCAGGGTTCATGAGTCAGGCCTCCGACAATCATGAGACTGGTTTTTAAATCATGCAATCAACCTCCCGCCCTCAGAGTTGCATCATTTTTGTCTGTCTGAATTTTGAAAGCCCAAAACATCCAGATTTTTATTTTTAACATTTTGTTTTTTTTCTCGGATTGGCCCTGAAAGGATCAGTAAGAAAAGTCACCTACACAGGGACCTTTAAATTGCTATTAGTATTCCAAGAACTACAATGAAATTGCAAAGAATTAGCAAAAGCCTTGAGCTGCCATGTGGATGTGAGCGAGTTCACTGATTAATATTCAATTTTCATGCTCATTCTGAAGGGGAGGCAAAAGGGTTTTATCACCCTCCCTGTCTGTGAGGGCAAATACACACCTTGCTGCAGGCACAAGGCCCCTCAGCAAAGGCTGCTCCCGTAAGTGAATAAAAAGCCCTTTTATTTTCCCTCATGCTCATGTGCACATTTATTCTATCAGCTACCCCAGCTGAGCAGGAACAACCCCCCTGGCCGTGCACAGCCACCCCAGTACAAATCCTGCAGAGCAAGAGCTGCTGGAGGCTCCCTGACTTGGCCTGGGCTGTGCTGATTCCAGGGCTTTGCACCAGCAGAGCTGTGTCTCTACAAGGGTTTTTACCATAATAGCTGTGTTAGCAAAATAAAATTAAAAAAAAAAAAACAAACCCAACCACCTTAACCAGCACAGCTCTGTGGTGAGCTGCTGGAGTGTAAAACAAGCCCTGCTCGAGGCTTCCAGAGAGCCCTTCTCTGGTTCAATGCAAAATGGAGAATTTAGCACTAGAATGAGTTCATCCCCTTTCCTACTTTGCACCGTTTTGTTATAAACCATTTTCTAGCTGCACATCTCTCATCACCAAAGTCCCCATTTTTGAAAACTCTTGTCAAAGCTGTTATGGTCTTGACTGCACTGGAAGAATTCCTGTGTGAAGCACCCGGAGTCACTCCCAGCTTGTAGGAAGATCCCTTTTCCTCTCACCTGCACTTGCTCACACAACAGCTTTGCTCTGTCTCCAGCCTTGTCCCCAAGAAAGGAGAATGTTTCTGGCAGGCCTGACCCCAGTGCCAGTGACCTGCCAGCCATCAGTGCTCACTGCTGGACAGCACCTACAGTTCTCTGGCAGGTCCAGCGTGGCAGGGGTGAGCCTGGGCAAGGCAGAAAAGGAGACAGGAGCTCTGCCAGTCCCTCCCTTCAGTGCAACAGGTCTGAACCACCCACAGCACAGCAGTGCTGCACCAGCTCCTGCACACCTGGGGGGACCTGGAAGTCTGGGATGCCCCAGGAAAGGCACAGTCACCACTGGCTTTTTGCCTCAGCTGGAGCCAAGCCCCTCAAAAGCTCTGATCCCGCTTCACCCATCTGTGAGAGCTGGGGACAAGCCTGTCTGCCTCTTTCTGCAGTGGAATAATTTTAATTCATTACCATTTCTCTGCACTGGAGTGAAAAAATGTTATTGTTATTATCCCTTTAAATTGAAAGTGGATTAAAGGAATAAAAGTAAATGTATGGTCTATTTTGGCAGATGCCTCCCAACAGATGGGTGTCTATGGTCTCCTTTGTAAGAGCTGTCTGCTGCCTGTGATTCAGACTGTCTAAGGAATGCCATGAGCTTGGAGTAAATGGACAGCAAGTCTGGGAAAGGACTTTATTGTGGTTTAGAAGCTTTCAATTCCCAACTGCACGAACAAGTTCTTTTTTTCAAGTAACTCTTTGCCAGTATTTCAAAACTACCACTGAAAATTGCCTGATGCCTCCCGAAAGCGGAGCGCTTTGGGCTGATAACAGCCAGCCTTCAAAGGGGGACACGCCTGCCACCTCACATCCCTGGGACTGGGGTCATTGACTCGGGGCACAGGTCCTGTGGGACCCTGCCCACGGAGGAGGCAGCAGTGCCCACGTGCCCCTCACGCAGCCCTGGGCTCCTAATGGGCTCTGCATGTTGCACAGGAAACGCTTTGTGACACAGCTCGCCTGTGGGCACTTACTGCACCAATTAAAGATTCCTGAGCTCCAGAACAAAGAGGTGCCAGTGGAACGATGGTTTTAATCACTCGATTCATTTTCTTCCTTCCTCTACTGCTGATTTGGGATGTATGGGTTTTTCTTTTTCTCGCTTTGTTTTGGTTTGCACGCTTTGAGGCTGCTGGGGAAAGGGCAGTCTTCTAATGGGGCTGGATTTGTCTGAACTTTTTAACAGTGAATTGTTTCTAGAGGTGGAGAAGATCAGATGGAGCCTGCTATAACAATACAAATACTTCGTTATTTTTCAGGTATGCAAGTGTAGGGTTTTTTCTGAGAATCCATGTGTGTGTTACTAACACGAATTAATTAACGCTTAACTGTACAAGAGGGAAGAATAAAGTACTTTTTAATAATGGTAAACTGAAGTACAGAGAAGTTAAATACTCTGCTGAAAGACCAAGCTCAGACTCAACCCAGACCTTCCTCCTAATAGACTAATCTTTCTACTTCCTGCCAACAGACTTCGGGGTTTTGGGAGCAGAACCACGTTTTTGTTCTCTTTTTATATTGCCTCTAGAAAAGCAAGACATAGGACAGAGGCATGGAGAGCCTAACACAAATCCACAAGAGCAGTGATCCAAAAATAAAGCTGCAGTGTACCGAGGGAGTGCTGCAAGGTCCCAGCAGAGAACAGAAAATCTGTAATAATGTGAGTCAGAGCTTCAGGAATGAGCCTGATGAATACATAGATTTGCTAGAGTGTTTGAGCAAAATGTTTTGGAGAACATACAGGCTTCACTCTTAGTCAAACTCTGCCTGAGCAGAAGTGACCACACCTTCTATGAAAAGTAGTTCTAATTAAAAACAGAGCATGGCTTTTTCAGATGCAAATTGTTGCTCCAAACTGAACCCCAGCTCATTTGTAGGATTCAAATTCATCCCCATCTAAAATGCCAGGAAAGAAGAACATTTTCCCTCTGCCCTGTCTTGCTACTTAACTCTGCATGGACCCAAGATGGAAACACCTACAAACCAAGGTAAAATATGCCCCTAGAGCCACCATGCTCTGTGCTGGCTGTGCATGGGCTCAAGACAGTGTTTAGGGAGAAAAGCAGCTTCTCTCCAGCCAGGCAGGACCCTGGCCCTGCCAGGGCAGCTCCAGTGCTCTGAGGGTTTCCCTCTGGAGCCCCCAGGCAGCAGGAGCTGCCAGAGCTGGCTCTGTGTCACCCCTCCATCCAGGGCAGGGCCAGCAGGATGCTCAGGACGTGCCAGCACCGAGCCAGAGCCCCCAGGGCTCGCCGGCAGCAAGGAGCTCAGGCCTGGAGCAGCCCTCTGGGCTCTGGCAGTCCCAGCAGCAGAGCCAGGGTGTCCTGGAGGTACTCCCTGCCCAAGGAGAACAGAGCTGGCCAGAAAAGAAAGCTTCCTCCTGAACGTGAAGGAAAGAAGGGATGTGAGTTGCATTTCACGGTACCGTGGGGACAGAGCGAGGGTTTTCTCGCTGTTGAATGAAAGAACACAGGAAGGAAATGCAGGGATGCACCAGGCTCTGAGTGGTGCTGGACGAGCAGAAGTGCACACACAGCTTGCTGTGGAAGTGATCCGAAGGGCTGGGTGATGGCCAGGGACCACACTGCACATCCTGCACAGCCGCTTTCTAAAGAAATATCTGACGTGTCTGAAGCTTTCTGCGAAATACCTGAGCTCACTATAAAACATCTCTGCTGATCAGCAGCCTGATAAACCACTACACAACAGCTGCCTTGCTCTTCTCCTCCCCAAAAGAGATTACTGTGCACCAAAAATAATTTAGAGCTGCTGCATCCAGCAGACACTTGGGAGTGTCAGATGTGGTTAGACAGTTACTATTTGAATAATGACAATCATTTTGCTTTGCAAAGTTCAGCCTGACAGCTGAACTGAAAAGATCTCAATCTAAGGCAGGCAGGCTGATAACACTCAAGCTACACAAGCATGATCTGTGCGTGGAATTGAGCCTCCTGTCTGTGTCCCAGATGGGGAACTGGCCCCTGGCAGCTGAGCTGCTCTCCAGGGCTGCTCAGGAGCCCTGTGGCCCTGCAGGAGGAGCACAGTCACTGCCCCCAGCCCTGGGCCTCCCCCTCTCCATCCTGCCCCACCGGGGGATTGCAGACAGTGCTGCAAAGAACTGCATTTTGAACTGGGTTTGTGCTTTAAAGAGTTAATCTCAGTGCTCTGAGGGTGCTGGAGGAACTACATGCTATTTGTCAACATATTTATGTGGTTGTTTGGGTGACTTTGACCATCGTGGGTGGTTTGGTTATGAATAATATTAAGATGAGGCCTCGGCTGAAAGGAGCTTGTCACTGTCACCCCATGGCTTTCACTTGCATCTGAGGCTGATCTCTGCTTGCCAGCACTAGCCTGGACACCTGATGCATCCTCAAGGATCTCCTGACACTCAGGGTATCCTCACTCCCAAATGCCAACAGTAATGCATCTCCGAGGCAGAGGTGTGTAACAAAGGTTTCCCTGTCAATTTTTCATAACAGTCCCCTCCTCTGGGGGCTCTTCACAGTATTTGACATCAGAAAGTTACAGATATATCTATTTTACAGAGAAATATGGAGGAGTATGTGTATGAAGGCAGTCATGTGTGGCAATGTTGAACTTGCATCAGTCCCTGCTGGGTGCATGTCCAAATCCACCCTCTCTGGGGAGTGGAGCCCTCCTTCCTGTACCCCTGTTTTGTCATCCTGGCTGGGAGGGGAGGGCTGGGAAGCTGCAGGAGGGCACCACAGGCTGGGCTGGGCAGCTCCTCTCCGAGGAGCAAGAGGAGAAGAGGGGCCAATGTCTCCTTCCAGAAAGCAAGTGGCAGGCCTGTACATCTGCAGCAGGGTCAGGAACCAGCCACAGATCTACTGGAAGGACCACCAAGGGGCTGGGGAGGGTACCAGCTGGGCACCAAGCACTCCTGGCACGTGGCAAAACCAGCTGAGAAGATGGTTTTACCCGTGCCATCACCTGCCTTGGGGTGCAGGCTACTTTGGCTGCACTCAGGCTCCTGCACAGGGGGGAACAGCTCTTAGCTGTTCAAGGCAGGTTGAGTGGGCTGAGTTCCCAGTATTTTGTGCCCTGTAGAGCACTGAGGGCTCTGAGCAAAACCCAACCACGGTCTCAGGAAGGACAAATAACAAATTTTTACAGAAGGGAAGAGAAGAAAACAATGAGGAGTGCTGCCAGCAGTGACATCAGGAAGATAAGAGAGGTGAAGGGAAATAGCAATAGTGTCAGCTGTGGGATGTTCTGCTCTGGTCACTGCCAGGACAGCCCCAGCACTCTCAGAGTGCCCATTCCGAGAGGCAGCAGCTCCAGGAATGAGGAACTGCCAGGCTGGGCCGTGCCCAGGTCACTGCAGAAGTTTGTGGCAAAGCTCAGAACAGAAACAACGCCCAGAGCACCATGGCCCTGTGTTAACCATGAAGGCAGCAGGCAAGAGCTGGTGAGAGGAGGCCACAACAGAGGGATGAAAGCTGGGCTGTCAGCAGAGCTCTGCAGAAAGGAGAACAGGGCAGAGGCAGGAGGAAGATGGGGGAAGGGAGGAAGAGCGGAGGGAAGTGAGAGACAGCAGCAGTGATTGCCCAAGAGCCTGGGCAGCAGCAGCAGCAGCACCTGGCTGGTGCCAAGCCTGCCTGGGGAAGCAGCAGCAGCTCCAGGTCTGTCCATGAAAAGCACTGCAAGAGCTCACAGCTCACTTTATCTCACAAGAGCGTTCTGGATAAAAGGGATTTGAGGGCAAAGCCTCCATAATCCTTTGGGTTTGCTTTCTTCTAATATACAAAGCAGAAACCCAAACTTTCTAGTCAGGAAAAACATGGCTTTTGTTATGTTCTGAGTCACTTTTCCCCAGCAGCAAACAATGTGGCTTTTCAATTCAAGTCCTGAACATTTCAGAATGAAATGCTTTGCAAAGCCCTAAAGCAAATCACAATTCTCCAAGTCACACCTCCAGCTGATGTAAACTCACTGAGGTCAGTAAAGACACTGCATGTGCCCCATCTTGCCTGGCCTGATTTGGGTGGCATGATTGATAAAGTAATCTCTAGCTGAAATCAATTCAAGATGACCCAGTCAGCCAAGGAGAAGCCTGGGATTTCATTATTAATTGCTGCTGTTCTGCCTAATTAGCTCCCTCAGCAGGGAGGTTGAGTGCATTCTTGCTGAGCTGTGCTGCAGTTGGGTGTCACTGGCCTGATTCTAAACTCAGGAAAATTAACTTTGCAGTCCATCTTGGGAGTTCTTTTAAGTGGACTATGGCTTGACTTTGAAGTTAGCTTTTACTTCAAGACTCTTTCTCTTTTCTTTCTTTTACAAGGTGTGTACCAAGTATTTTTAGAAATGTGGAAGAATCTCTCAGCTTCTCATATTAAAATTACCCTAAATAACAGTGTTGAGTTCTCCTGTCAGAAAGATTCTCTTGCTTTGTTATTATGCCCAATTCCCTGAATGAAAAGTGAATCTCCCAAGTTAAATTTAGGACTCCTAAACCTCCTGCTCAGAGAAGAGAAGCAGTAAAAACTCTCCAGATTTTACTGCCATGGCACCAAAGCTGCATCAGCCACTCTGCAAACACAGCTAACAGAGGAAACCATCCACACTCTGCCCACAAACCCAGCAGTGAAGGCTGCACACCATACAGAGCACTCAGGACCCAAGCTGAAGAAAGCAAAACTTTGACAGGCACGATTTCACAACTCCAGGTAAGTGCAGTAAAAATCCCCAACTGATGGGTGCCCAGGGCACATCCTGGTGCACATCCAGGAGATCGAGCCTGCAGCTGCCTGCACTGAGAGGAGAGCAGAGCTACCACACGTGACAATCAGGTCTGTGCTTCCTGCACAGGAACATCCTGTATTTGCAGCAGTATTTCCAGCAGCCTCACTCTGCTCCCACTAAAATCAATGCTGGGTTTGCTGCTGCTCTCTGTGATTGCAGTGTCCAGCTGCACTATTAATTTTGCCTTGATTTCCTCCAGCCAGAAACGTGCTTTAATAAAAGAACCAAGCAACCAGACTGCCAATAGCTGCCTACCTAAGAATAAGCAGGATATGTTCAAAGAAAGCTTTACTCTAACTTGTGTTCATTCCTAAAGGCTAAATCAGCTGGCTCACAACAAAGGAACAGCATTGTTTTACTTATCAATGTCCCACTGTTCATCTAGAACATCTGCAATGGTTTTGCCTGCAGCACTACCCCTTTCATTACAGGCCTTGATAGATTGCTCAATGGGCTTTTTTTTTTTGGTACAAAATGTACAAGAGCATTTTACAAAGTGGACTTTGCCCTGATATGAAAAAATATAATAAAATAATGAAGACGTGCGTTTTGTTTCGGATCCGCCATTTTCCAAACTGGCAATGGAACCTCTGGCAAAGGGAAACAAAATGGGAGCAGCTCAAGGTGGCAGCTGAGCCCGTGGCACGGAGCAAGCAGAGGGTTCCTGTGGGTGAGTGGCCAAAGTGCTTTGCCATCTACCAGAACTGCACCTAATGGAAGGCCCAAACGCAGCCCGAATGCAGAGCCCATGTCCACACCCACCAAAGGTGGAGGAACGGGGGCACTGAGAACTCTGCCCTTGCCCCCTCCCTCCAACAGAGCAGCCCGTGAGAGGGGCACAGCACTCACCATCATCCAGGTACGCCTGGTCCAGGTTCTGCTCCTGCTTGATGGTCACTCCTGCTGGCAGCACGTCCTTCTGGTCACTCCCTGGTGGCCCATTCTTGGCTGCCCGCTGGCCTGGGGCCGCCTGCTGCTGGATCACGGTGGGGTACGAGCTGGGGCTGAGCCTCTGCGCCTGGCTGGCCTGGGGCTGGCTGGATCTCGACACGCTGGGTGTGAAATTTTCACAGCACATGATGTGCTGGAACTCCTGGTGGCTGCCACACCTCAGCTGCTGGTTGGTTGGAGAGTAGTGGATCACAGGAGAAGACTGCTGGTGGCCTGGGGAGTGGTGCAGCACGGCTGACGTTTGGGCTGGAGAGCCAGCGTGCACCAGCACGGACCTGTGGGCATCTGCAATGGCAACTGGTGCGGCCATCAGGTTGGGCTGCTGGTAGCCCAGCTGGCTGGGGCTCAGGCTCTTGCTCCTTTGGTAAATCACAGCTGGATTCTGCTGGTGGTACCGCGAGTCGGGAGAGGAGAGGCCTGAGCGCAGCTGCTGGCAAGGAGCCATGGTGGCCACGAGGCAGGAAGGGGACTCGGTGGCCATTGTGTGCTGTGAATAGTAAGGCTGTGTTACTGTCCCCAGAGCACTGTGCACTGGACTGCAGATTAGGGCTGGATCATAGTCATCAATGGGCTCTGTTTTGATTGATGGTACTAGAATAAAGCATGCAAAGGACGTTATTCGTAACCAGCTGAGCAGAAACACAGAGGTTTTCCTTGAAGTAATAAGAGATTTAAGCCTTTTACAAGATTTGTGTGTGTAAATTCATATGTCACAAACACTGAGTTTAATAAATCACCCACACGCAACCACGGCAAAGATTCTTCAGAGCACTCTGTGCTAAGAGGTTCTTGAAAAATCTTTAACGTACTAATGAACCACAAATTGCTAAGATTGAAAAATTCAGCACTTCAGCTCCTGTTTTAATTCATTCAAGGGCCATTCTGGAACACACACAAAACAAGAAGTCATAGATAGGTGTTTCATGCAGGACTTCCACCTCAAAGGAGACTGAATCAGTCGAAATCCCAGGACATAAACAACTCCCCATCTTTCTGTCAAATTTAACAAGTGACCAAAGGCAGAGCTGAACTATTTTAGAGCTTTTGTCTCTGCTGCACAAGGTTTCCTCAGTGCTGAGAGCTGGAGACCTGTCTGACACCATCATTTAAAAGACCATGGTTTAGTAAGAGTTGTGTGAATCCTGGTGGGGTAAATGATGGTCCTCTACATTTCCAATGATTTTTTTGTCAAATCTTCCCCAAAACTCACTACAGAAACACCATACAATGGAAACCATATAGTGGTCATGCAAAATTCCTGCTTGGAAGTAAAGATTCCTTCTCCTAAGTGGCCAGTTTTAGGGTTTGTATTGAGACAGAAGTGTGCTTCTCAATACTATTCCAGAGCAGAAGAATTTAGCAACTGTACAAACCCTTCACATTGGTGACACCCTATCGAGTTCATCAATTCAGGGAGAGGACCAGAGATTTTCAGGCTGGAGGAGACCAAAATAAGAGTCTGAACGAATGTTGCCTTTCCTTAGAGACAAGTCAAATTAAGACATCATTTGAAGCTTGCATAAAATCTGGTGCTGTTATTTTATGCTTTCTGCGTTCCACAAACACAATTCTCTGATTTTCTCACAACATTTTTCCCCCAGCCAAAGCTGAGAAATTCTGAGAATCTCATTAGTAATCCTGTTGCATTTATTGTGACATGGCTCACCAATCCCCCCGAGGAAGAACATCACAAAAGCATTCATATTTTTCTCAACTAGCCTCACTCTGAAGAATATATATTGCTTGCCTTCCTCCATCCCAAGCCCTTTCCCAGATCTGATGTTTTCTCACTGCTGGACACGCCAGACAAGGCAACACTCATGGTTTGCAGAGGGTCACATCATGTCCCAGACTGAGCCTGCTCCCACTGAGGCTCTTGGCAAACTTCCACCAAGTGGATGGGGCAGCATCAGCCCATTGCCAAGACAACAGATAACTGACACCTCAAATGGATGGAAATTCCTGATCATAAATCACAGGCATCTTTTAAACCAAGCAGCTGTTGGGTGCTGAGCTGAATTAAATTAGCAACATTTAGATCCTCAAAGAACGGCAAGAAAACAACAGAGCAGGAAATCAAATCCTGCTCATGAAATTAGGCAACAAGTCCTGTCCCTGAGAATTACCTGGGTGATAGGTGAAATGCTGGGGTTGGCTTCTTTTTCTTTTGCCATTGATGACATAGAAATTCACCTTCACGGCTGTGCGGATGTGCTTGTTCCTGTACTCAGGTATTTCCACAAAAAGCATGCTCTGGAATAACACAGGGCACAAGGAATTAGCACCGAGGCTCAGCAGGGGTTTCTGTGTGCACCTCCCCTTGCTACACCTCCAGGCAGAACAAGAGGAGTCTCCCTGTTCAGCCCTGTAAAGAAGGGTATGAGAAAGAAGGGGCAGATGCTGAAAGACCAGAAGGTTTTGGTACTGGCAGGTGGGTTCCTATGGACTGCATCCCTGCTGCACCTGGTGTTGTCCTGAACTTGGAGACAGAAGCCTCAGCTACAAACAAAACACACAAAATGGTGACAAATGCAGAAGCTCTGCTAATCCCACAGTGCTTGATAAAGGAGTGTGCACTGCAGAATTCCCTCTTTTGGTCAGAATAACTCAATTATTCTATAGGCTGTTGATTTCTGCACAGGCAGACCCCGCTGCCATGGCAGTGTCACTGCTGGCTCTGAGAGCTCTGCCTGCCCACAGCAAGGTGCCAGCAAGCCAAGGGAACAGAGAGGCCCCTTCCTCCAAAGAGCACTGGAAATCCTGCAGGACAGACTCTGTGCTGCAGGGGACACAGCAGCCAGGGCTGGCACAGGGGCAGCATCCTGCAGAGCCTGGGCTGGCACGGGGGGGATCCAGCAGTGACTCCCTTGGCTGGGGGCCGACTCTTTCTGCAGCACATGCACTGCTGCAGCATCTGACACCTGTCCATCGTGGCATTGCTGCTCTTTCTGCTGCTGAGATGCTCTTTGGCAGCTCCCCCTTGAACACAACTTGCTGCACAGCAGCTGAGGGAGGACCCCCAGAGTTTGCATACTTACAGGCTGGCTCTTATCTTTGTCCACCGTCGCCTCCATTTCCCAGATCTGCTGCCCATCTGGAAGAATGTCACAACATTTACCTCACTGTGTTGTTTTTTTTTTAAATCATAGAACTTATTAAAAAAAATAGAGACAAATCAAGGGCATTAAGTTAGCAAAGCTCTCAACATTTAATTTCAAGCACCTTCCCAGTCCTAACTGAAAGCAACAGCATTTCATTTAAACACATCACTGAACACTTCTCTCGCCAGGAAAGAGCTTACATACATATTAAAATTAAATGTTTATGTAGAAATTAGCCAAACTGAGGAATGAAATATTTAGCACAGGTGCAACATCTGCTTTTTACCAGGCCTGAGTCCAGCCAGCCTGACTGGTGGAGGGCATCAGAAGGTCACATAACTTGTTAATGGTCACACTGGGTCAGCAGCTCAGCAAACTTTCTGCTGCTTTAAGCCAAGACCACTTGGATCCCACAGAATGCCACTGACAGCCCTAAAGCTGTGGTAAAGCACCAAATATTCACTGTACTCAGTGCAAAAGCACTTCACTGCACATGGGACAGCCTCTGCCCTGAACCACTGCAAGCTTTGCTGCCCGTAATTATTACATCCATGCAGCTCATCTCCATCCTGAGTTACACAAAATTATATTTAGAGAGGAAAACAAAATTTGATCCCCCTGTATGGAATACCACCACAGTAACCCCTGTGCTGTAAGAGTGCATCAGTTCATCTACAGACTGGGTGCTTCCTCTGGTTACAAATATTCCTTAAATACAGAAACGTTTTTTGCAGTGCTTTCCTTATTTTTTTCCCTTAGATTTTAATCTTTACCCCTTTGATTTTCATATTCCATTAAGCCTTTTGGCCAAGTAATTTGCAGAAGAAAAGTACTGATGGGGAGAAAAAGTTGCCTCATTCCTTTCTGAAAGCTTGCTTTTAAACTGGCCAGGGACACGTCTCCCAAGGACCCGGTGGCCTGGGAATGCTGCAGCCAGGGGGCTGCTGTCTGCTTTAGGGGGAGCAGCTCTGCCTGCTTTGGGGGTTCCCCAGACTGGGCAGGACAAGGGGGAAAATCTCCTAAACCCAGTCCTTCTCACAAGGCTTTTTATTTTTCCCAACTCCTGGAAGTTCTGCAAGAGCTGCTTTTGTCCTCTGTTATTTAAGCACTTCTGCTTCTGGCGAAAAGGGAAATGAAAGAGTATTTTTAAATGCATTTTGCATTTCTTCTGTTGCTGTGCTCTTTGTTCTGTGCTGGGCCCAGACAATGAGCTGACAGATGTGCTGGGCTCTCCAGGCAGCCTCTTCCCCAGCTGGGCTCTGTGGCCAGGACACAGCCCGGGGTCCCTGCCTGCCCCAGCCCCGTGGGACAGACCCTCACCTGCAGCACCCCTCACCTGGGGCAGGCAGCTTTTCCTGCAGGTCACGGCTCTCATCCCTCCCTCCCTCCCTCGGGATGGGCTCCTGGAGCTGCTGGTGGGGCAGGGGGGCACCCAGCCCTGCTGGGCTCCCTCACCCCAGCCCTCCCTGGGCCATGGAGACAGCCAGGGGATGGTTGGAAGTGTGGCTCCATCAGGAGATCCCAGGCTTCCAGCTGCTCCTGCTGCAAGGAGGGAGCACAGGACACCTCCAAATTTTCTCTCCCTTTTTTTTAAGTTCCCTCCTGTGAGTCAGCTGTCTTTTCTGCCCTGGGGCTGAGTGGCTGCTGGGCTGGATGGCCTCAGCAGAGCTGTGTCACTGGAGCCAGCACACCCCAAGGGACTGCTGCGAAGGCACGGAGAATATTCCTTTATTTAATGTCATTTAACATAAGAATCCACTTTGGCCACTGCTATATTCAATCTGTAGCCCTGTTAATGCAGCCAGCTCCTTGCTGCTGGTGAGACAGAAACAGGGAAGGGGGAAGCCAAAGTACTGGGGGGTTAATCCAGCAAATCCTTGGTCTGATTACGAGGCAGTAAATGCTCAGTGGGGAGATTCCTCTTCTAGGTGACCTCTGAGAAAGGAAACCATCACAGTGTGTGTTAAGGAACCTCCCCACACTCCCAAACACCCCAAAGGATAATTTCTAAGGGTTCTCTGAGGAAAAGAGGAGGGAAAAGGAAACAAGAAAATATGTTGTAAAGTAAGAGCTCTGATAGAGACGCTCGTCAGAGCTGTCCCAGCAATGCCATATGAAGATGACAACAAGGACAGCCAAGCAGGAGTATTTGACACTGGTTTTGCTCCAGGCAGAATGTTTTCATCTTTGTTTCTGTACTGCTAAATTCAAACAGTCTGCGCAGATACAACAGCACTAACTTCACAAAGAAGGTGGAAATCAAAAGGATTTGTTGGTCCAAAATGCATAAACTGAAGTAGAAACGGGCCTCCAAGTCACGTGCCACATTCAAGAAGCCTGTGGAACACATGCAACCACAACCACGGGGGATTTGATTTAGTAACTGAGCCACTGAAATTGCACTAAAAGCTAATGAAGCCAACCATAAAAATCAAATGATGTTCAGGCCGAGTCCAAAGTCTGTGCGGGTCAAAAGTAAGAATGAGAAAAGGCAAACAAGAAATAAATGTATTTGGGGTTATCATTCCAACAATGATAGATGCTTCTGCATATCCCATATGCATATCCCATACTTGTGGCAGCTAAACAGGTTTCTAACAAATCTGTCAGCAGCAGCAATCCCTGTTCTTTGAGCACTGAAGCCCTGCTGAATTTAACCACTCTGCAGTTCACTCCCTGACCTTTATGCTTAATATGATGATGTGGCTCCATCTGTCTCACTGCTTCCCTTTAGCTCGAGACAATCAATATTTGCTTTTCCTTTAACTGCTCTGGATATGCACATTATGGAGAGCTTTTGGCAGAAGGATGAGGGAGGCTGTGAGGAAAATGAGAAATACAACTGCATTCAGAAGTCTGTCTCTCTGCTTTAACCTATTCTTTTTCCTGGTAATGAAAAGAAAACTTTTGATTATGCACACACTGGGAGCTAATGGGGAGCAGGAGGAATAAACTGAGAAGTCTCAGGATCATTTCAGGAAATTCTGAATGGAGAAAACCTGCACCAAACTGTCAACACATTTATCACCTTTAGAATGTGCATAAATGCAAATATTTTTAGGGGGAAATTAAAGTGGATATTTGGAGAAAGTCCTCAACAAAAATGGGATTCTTATTGTAAGGATGTCCTCAGGCTGATGTGGCAGTGGAGCACAGCCCCCTGTACAAAACCTGTCACACCAAAGGCCCTTCCCTGGAACCCAGGGGGTGCCTGGGCACCAGAAACGTGTTCAGCTTTGAGCAGGAGGTTGTGCTCAACCCTCCAGAGATCCCTTCTGGCCTTAATTACCCCACAAATGGGACAAACACATTTGTCACGCCACAAATGGGACAAACAGCTCCTGCTTGGAAACTGGGAAGACTAAACCCGAGCTTGATTAAAAATTTAATCTAAAGTCCACAAGTGCAGATAGCTGCTTATTGCATGGAATTAAACCTCCTAGACAACAGACAGGACACAAAAGTGCAAAAGATCCCTCAGGAATCCAGTGCCAGGTCTGCGTGTGTGGTGCCTTTCAAACTGTACCTCCACCACAGGGAATTCAATCCCTGCCTCTGGAAAGGACAGCAGTTGCACTCAAGATGATAAAACAGTCTTGGATTTAGGGCCTGAGGTCTCACCAGCCATGGCTGCCTCATGCAATATTTTTACTGTTGTGGTTCCCTGCTCATTTAATGGTTTGTCTTAGTTGGCAAGTCTTTAACACCACAGGTCAGGGAAATGTTCAGGAAATAGAGATTTTTGTGCTGCTTCAGGGCTATGAGACTTAGCATTAAACCCCGATGAGAGATCTGATTGTGTCAGCACTCTTTGGGGGAATGAATGAGTTGTTGGAAGAAAGTAATTCTACCCTTTCTAACTCAAACTGCGACCATACCAAAAGTCTTGCTTCAAACTGGGGGAAATCAAAACGTCAGTCTGCATTAGGAACATTTTGGGTGATTCTCTGCAGCCCCTTATAGGACTTTTTTTAATTAGCCAATTAAAGGTTTTCTGAACCAGTTACAGCCTTTACACATTATTCAGGATCCCTTACTCATGACTTTGGGGTCAGTAACTAGCAGAGAAACAAACTTGCTGCTTTATTTGAACAAGCATGACTGATGGACTGAGAGGCTCAGGAAATGTTCTCTGCAGTTCTCTGCAGCTGAAGACTAAATATACTATTGTGCTGATTCTGGATGGGATTCCACGCCTGCCTGGGATTTCAGGCCTGCAAATGTACACTGCTTTTCAGTCAACCATTACTCAAATTACTTAATGAACAACCTGTTACTGGCTTCCCAAAGGAGCCAAGCCTGGTGACCAGAGGGGCAGGGCTCTGCCTGCACATTTCTGCACATTTCTGCACAATTTGGCACAATTCTGCACATTTCTGCACATTTCTGCACAATTCTACACATTTCTGCACAATTCTGCACCATTCTGCACATTTCTGCACAGGTCCCCCTGGGCCTGCAGGGAATTGGCCCCATCCACTCTGTTTCTTGGAAGGTCTTCCAGAAAAGCACAATTACCTCTGTCAGCTTTTATCAGAAGATGACAGACATCTCTGGAAAACAAAGAAGGGTTTTTAGAGCCACCCCAAGAACAAAGGGAGAGCACTGAATGGTTTCCAGTAGGACAAAACCACTCTGGGCAGCAGAAATCTTATGGGGAACCCTCACTCAGAATCTCTGCTGCTCTGCACAAATTCCAGACAAATTCAGGGACAAATTCTGATTTCAGCTGGGAGGTTACTCTGCTTCAAGTCAGCATCTGGTCCTGAGCAGTTGTCTCCTTCGAAGCTCTTACTTCAAAACAATTTTCAAACTTTACAGCAAACACAGCGTGAGTGTATTTACAACTCATGAAAAGTAGAACTATTAAATTTATTCCTGAGCTCCATTTTCATGGATTTCCTTTTCTTTCTGAAGCAAGACTGCCCACTGCAGTTAATGGAGCTCTGTTTGTTATGAGCAGAGGCCAGTGCCTTCTCTGCACTGAGGACAGAAGTTTGAGTCACCACGGCTGAAGATACAAGGCAAGGTCTGGGAGGTAAAAGGGCAATGGATTAGTCATCCAGCAGCCAGCCCAGCCCCAAATCTGACATTTTGCACAGTGAGAACAAGCCTAGAGGCGAATTCTCCCCATCTATTGTTGAGGAATTCAATTCCCAATAAAATAAAACATAAATACAGTAGTTGAACAGTGAAGCAGGGGGAACAGTATTTCATTCCACAGCTCTTCCAAATGATTCCTTATGCCAATTCATCAGAATAGATTTGTTGTTTTTCTAAGATTATAAGTATGTTTGTGTGTGTGTGTGTGTGTGTGTGTGTATAAATTATTAAACAAAAGCTTCTCTCAAAATAAAACCACTGGGAACCTCCATGTAATAAAATGAGTCACACCAGGATGCGATGACTAAGTGGGAGAACGGGGAATTCCACTCCCCATGCCAGCTTTCTTCATGATCAATTTTCTGTCAACAGGTGATGGGAGCTTGTCTCTCTGCCTTTTGTTTATGCCAAGAACTATGATTATTTTTTAATATTCTCCCTAAACAATTAAGCTGAATAATCAGGACCAGGCACGCTTCCATCAGGCGCCCCCATAGTACACAGTGAGCCAGGGAATCCAGGCCAGTAGTGGCTGCCTGTGTTAATAAGGATTTACCAGCTGTAAAATTCCAAAATCTTGTGTCATACGGGGAAACCTTCCAAAACACTGGATTCCACCCTGTCTCGCTGAGCCTCTAACAGCTATGGCAACTCCGTTCTGCAGCCACACTCTTCTGCATTTTTCTCTGTGTGAGCCTTAGATTTTTTCCTGTTTTGCAGTGTTTTTCTGGAACCCCCGCTCGGGCGATCGCCCCGTAGGATTACAAGAACACCTGGGGCAGGCAGCACAGGGGGAAACCAGCCAGGGGGAAACCTTTGGGGAGAAAGGTTTGCTGGCTTTCAGCAGCTACAGCAGCAAGGAAAGGCACAAGGTGCCCCATTACCCTGAAACTTTCTAATTTGCACAGCAGAACCAGGCAAACCAGTCCTCCTGATTAATACTCATTACCCTCACATTCAATATTCAAAGTTATTTATTTGTTCAAGTGGCAAACATCTCTTTTGAGTGAACCTGGGAAAACACTGAAGTTTTTTTAAAAGCTTTTTGTCTATTTTATCTGAATTTGCCTGAGAAAATTGCATCATTAATGTTGCATTCTTAAGTTCACAGAGTTAACTGCTGAAAATAGTTTGCTATTTTCTGCACTCCCCTGGAGTTTTTTTGATCATTCATGAAACTGTCAAGACTACAAAAAGGGATTCAGCTCCCTGTTTGGAGCACGGTGAGGAACTGACCTAGCAGAAAAGGGAAACACTGCTGTAGACAGTGCTGGAATTTCCTTTCACCTCTGCCACAAAGAGCATGATGCTATCATCAAACCAATACAGCAGCAACCTTCTCTTCACATAAAACCTGCCCCGATGCCACCCCACCACAGTGTCCTGTAGTGCACTGTCCTGCAGGATTCCTGGAATCCCCTGGCACACATTCCATGCCTTGTTTCCAGCGTGTGGGGTGCAGCATTTTGGGCACTGTGCAGACAAAACCTCAACCCAGCACCCCCACACTGAGCAGCACAGCCTGAGCCTGCCCTGGCTGAGCTCTGCTGCAGCCAGGACACATCCAAGTGTGTTCAAGCACCACTGCTGGGCTCCAGAGCTGGACAGATTTACTTGGTCACAGGGGCTGTGGATGTCCACACCTGGGGGCCCTGGCAGCTGCCCCAGTTCAAAGGGCACAGGCAGCACCTCCTCTCCTTACCCTGCCTGGCCCAAGCTGGAGATTTATGGTGGAGCCACTCCAAGGATGGACGCTGTGTCTGGGCTGTTCCTCCACCACCCACATTGTCCTAGCCATGATTCATGATGTCCATGTGGCCACCAGAAGAGTTTGGCACGGGAAATCACAGTCCATTTGCACTTTTCTCCCTGAGAAACACGAACCTCCTCTATCACTGACAGCAGAGCAGCAGTAACCAGTACACAAATGGGAGTAAACACAATGCAGCCAGCATCTGACTTGCAAATTATTACATGACAATTAAAATAAATAAAAGGGGGAATTCCAAATCTCTTCTTTTTTTAACTGCACTGTAAGATCTGGGCCCCAACCAAACACTAACATCCTTGACCTTCACCCTATTCCAAGTCCTTGATAGCTCCAAGACTGCTTTTCAAGCTTTCTCTTCCAGATCAAAATTAAAAGAATACAGTCCAATCTAGTTGCTTCCCGTGACCTACTTTAATTTAGCTGGGCTCAGTTACGTGTCTCCAAGTTCAGATCTTCAAACTCCATCAGCCAAACTCTGCTTTTGTGTGCTGGGCTTAGGGAGTTCCCCTGGCTCACAGCAGCTACATTTTATGATCTTGCATCGGCAAGAGATAACTGTAAGAACTCAGAACTCCAAGGCCTGCATGCTGATAAACCTCAGCATTCAGCAAATTAATGCTATTTGTGTATCAGCATTTCAAACACAAGCACTTTGTCCCCTCAGAGCACTGAGCTCCAGCCCCTTCACTCCGTTTCCTGCTGCCATTTCCTGCCGTGAGCCGAAGCTGAGACTGTCCCAGCCCTGTCCCCAGCGAGCTCCCTGCCACCGCCTGCGGCTCGCGTGACACGGGCACTCACTCTCACAACGACATCCCCCCACAGTTCAGGGAACTGCCCTTATTTTCCAGGTATTTCCATGGAAAAATATGCCTATCTGCAGTTCTGTGAAAAGACAAATAAAACCTGTTCATTTCTGCTCACGGAGACACGCCTTTTCGTCACAAATGTGACCAGCTCCACGTTCCTCTGCGGTGCTAATGGTGGGTGAAGAATTGTCTACGAGATCCAGAGGAAACAGAAAGAGGTTCTGAGCGTTCCCTGAGGGATGAAACCTAATTTACAACTGTGACCCCAAAGAGCAGCTCCCTCAGTTCTGTAGAGCCCGTGCCTGATGCCCTCCCAGCACCCGCTTCGCCCAGATCCCAGACCCAAGGGGCACCCAGAGGTTGGAGTCTGTGGAACAATGAACAGGAGAAAATCTGGCTGCACAAAAACACCTGCAGAAAGGTTTTTTCTGGGGGAAAAAGAGCCTTGCCACCCTCACCTTAAACACTGGATACCCAAGCCAAGGAGCTCTGTGGAGCCTGGTGCCAAAAGCTGTGGGATGGTTACCTACCCCGCCGCCCTCGCCCTTGTTGTTACCAGCACAGCTAAAACTGGTGGCCAAAGTGGGAAATCCAGCAGCACTTGCTAGCACAGACAAGGCTTGTGAGCTGTTAAAATGAAACTCTAAGCAAACCAAGCTTCCCCTGCGAGCTTGCTGCATCTTCCTGCCTTGGCAAAGGTGTGATTGTTTCACAGGCTCCGGGGCAGCGGCGCGCTCTGGCAGAGACACAGCCCGCTGCAGCTGGGGTCAGGCAGGGCTGTGCTGCCACCCACCCCCAGCACGGGGCTTGTGGCTTACCCTGCCCCTGAGCAGCTCATCAGCACTTTCTGCACGGGCTGTGCAGGGCAGGGGAGCCGTGGGTGAGCTGCTCCTCCTTCCACCCAGGCACTGCTCGATCGACACTTGGGCTGCACAGCTGGGCTCTCTGCTCTGGGCTCCTGCAGCCCAAGGCAGTGGAACTCCAAACAGACATCCTAGAGACACTTAGAATGGCCTGCAGTGCAGAGTGAGGGAGGCTGAAAGTCTCAGGTGCACAAGATCCTGATGTTCAGCTGAGCTGGGACACCCATCAACCTCTGGCAAGCCAGGCACAAAGCAATTCTCAGCTTGCTGTGCTCAGCCCATGCATGATCTGCACATCAGCTCAGCTTCTTGACCTTCCTCACCTTAGGATACTCCTACTAAATAAAGCAATCTTCATTTAAAAGCACTTCAGGGCACCTCTGCCAGAGGTGCTGCTGCATTATGGAACACACAGAGAACTGCTCAGCACGGAGTCCCCCAGGTAACCCGCTGCAAACCACACAGACTTCTGATTCAGCCCAAGGATTTGATTCTGGACCTCCCATCCTCTAAACTCCCCTTCTGCCAATCATTTATTCACAGTCCAGCAGACTGAGACTGCCTGCAGAGGCCGAGGGCTGGGGGCAGGCAGGATATGGAACACCAGCAAGCAAATCCCTGCTCCAGACTGGGCACTGCCGCTGGGACAAGTCCTGTCTCTCTCCTACTAGGAGGTAAAAAAAGAGGAAAAAAGCCCTGCAGTTTCCCCAGCAGTGGAGAAAAGCTTTAGATTTAGTGTGGAAAATATTGTTGTTCTTTTTACTTTCTAACATCTCTTCCAGCCAGAGCCTTCTCTGCTCTTATATGGAAATAGGGGCAGGGTGTTTGGGATGTTTCCTCGAAATGGCATCAAGAGCTGCCTCCTGTGAGTGGATCATCTCCTGTAGCTACTGCAAAACATTCTTGGGACAGGTAGCACTGCGGGCTGCCAAGCCGTTCCCATGTACCCTCCCGAGGCGCTGACATGGTGGAACGGTGGCAGCACAGCAGGAAGGAATTAATCCATGGGCTTGAAAGGAAACAGAGCGTGCCAAAAGAAATCCTCTGACTGCACAGGCTCATCTGAACCTGCACAGCTCTTCAGAGCCTTCCATACCTGCAAAAACAGCCTGGCTTGCTGCGGGCGTGGGAAGGAGCTGGGACCCACAGAATGCTTTTTGCCCCCGTGTCACCAGCTGGTGCCCAGTACGTTCATAAATGTACATTCATTTTTGGCTCGATTCTCACTTTTTTCCAATGGTGTTACCACACAGATCATGCACATGCTGCTCACTTGGGCAATGCAATCTCTTAAACTCCTTGCAAGTCCCTGGATAAGATGCCTCTACCTCTACTTAAGATGCCTCTACCTCAGTTCACTGACAGAAAACTTCCAAGCACCAAGTTTTCTTAACAGCACAAAGGGAACACAAAGTTTACAATAAAAAATACGGAAGGAGAAGGGATGGATTATTGTATCTCACTGCATGTATAAAAATAATTTTATATAAAAAGACACATTATGTTTGTTTTTTCTTCACAGATTTCTAAAGGGAAGAAAACACAGTCTTTGCATGTAGTTCACATCAATAAAAAATGTTCATTTCAATGATGATTTCTACAGTAGCATTCACTAAACATGAGATTAAACAAGCACAGAAGAACATGTAGTGCTCATCTCCTGTCTTTGTTAACAAATCCTGTCCCTGCTGATTCTCAGTGCCTGGATTCTTGTGAAGCAACAACACAAACAGCTGTTCCCAAGTGTAACTTTACTCACATGGTTTTACTTACATGGACTTGAATGGGACTACTCACTTGAGTAGAGTTAATCATGAGCACAAATCTCAGGATGAGATGTGGCACTACAGATTTGCCTCATCCCATCAGGGAAAGTTAGGAAAAACCTGCCTTACCTGGTGTTTTTTCTGTGAACACCACCTTGGACTCTGCTGTGAAATTCTGTCCAGTGAGGATCATCTGCTGTCCTCCATAAACCAGGCAGCTGTCAATGTCTTGTCTTTCAACCATTGGAAGCTCATGAGCAGACCTTTGGGCTGTGGACAAATTGCAAACATGAATGAAACCAACTCTGTTTTACCAGGACTTTCCAAATCTTCCCAGAACTATCCACAGATTGATCTTGTCATCGTTACCATCCGCTGACTGCCAAAGCAGCTTCTCCAGGGTGCTAAATTTAGGTCTGAGAGGGAAAAATAAACTTACTCAAGGCATTTTATTTGGAAACATTCAGGAGTTGGCTGCAGTGGCTCAGCTGTGCTGGCCCTGCTCCTTGTCCTTGAGAAAGGACAGCTTGGATGAATGAGCTGAAACTTGCCCATGCCTGTTTCCAGGTCAACGGCCAAATTTTCAAGTGCAGGCACACTACAGCCCTAGAGCCCAAAAATTCCACCTGCACAGAGGATTCCACTGAATAACACTGAATTCCTTCAGAGGGGGGAAAAAGAAAATGTGCCTCTTCTCCAAAATCCCACTGCCTCCCACAGGACAGGGCCTGGCACAGGGGTTGCCAACAACAGCTCCATCTCCATCTCCATGTGCGGGCAGCGAGCCCTGGGCTCGCAGGAGGGGCAGCCACGAAGGCCCAGGTGTGATCAGGAGGGGTCACACCAGGACTGCTGCAGCCCAGGGCTTTTCCAAGCATGTTCTGCAGAAGCCTGAACATCTGAGGAGCAGGGCCCCGTGTCACAGACTGAGTCTGATTATAAAAGGCAAGGGAAGGAAAGGTAGGGTGGGATCCAGATGGACGCGGACGCCAGCAAGGCGCTCTAAGGTCTTTACTGTTCCTGGCCACGAACTGGGAGTGTGACTTTAGCAAGTTATTCTCTCCTTCCCCAGCCAGAAAACCAGGACAGCACCGTCTCCCCACCTGCTTTCCTGTGATGCCATTAACACGGCCATTAGCGTGGTCAGAAAAGCTTTGGAGAGCCCTGGTCACTGTCCCTGCAGAGCCATCCCAACTGTTTGCCATCAGGCAGCGGGAGCTGAAGGAAGTGAAGATGTGAGAGCTGCTCCCTACAACACAGACAGCTGGAAAACATCAGGAGCTTCCCTGTGGCCAGACCAGGTGGGCAGCAGCTTGGGGCTGGTGAACTGCGAGTTCATGACCTGCACTCAAACTCCTCCAGATTCATCCACCCCAACTGGAGAGGCCTCCAGGGGATCCTGCTCATCTCTTTCCCAGCTGCCTTGGCTGGATTTTAGCTCTCCCTGACAGAGACCCTGAGCACTTGTGTCTTCACTGAACACCGCTGGCTGCGGAGCCAGAAAAGAGGAAATGTGATGCTGGATGTGCAGTGCTGGCCCTGACTCACACCCAGGCAGGCTCTGACCTGACCTGGCACTGCTCTGCTGCTCTGCAACCCTCGCACAGACCAAATTCTCTCGTCACCTGGAGAAAATGTTGGAATATTTGGTGAGAAAACTCAAGCATTAGACCTTTCATAGCAACTCTTCTAGCTCTGCTGAGCCCTTCAGTCACGAGACAGAGATTTTGCTCTTATTAAAGAACAGAGGTAATTCAATAGTTGTAAGTTTCTTGTGCCATTTGAGAGGCATTTTTGAAATCTAATTTAAAACTACCTTAGGACTCATTGTTCTTTGCAAGTATATAACATCTGGGTTAATATACTGCCAGTTAAGAATATATATTCAGATTATTTTCAAAGAAGCTGGTAATTTCTTTCACATGGCTGTAGGATTAATTTCTTTCCCAAAATACTAACATTTTTGATGAGTTCCTAATTGGATTTATCACAAAGACAGATCTGTAACCTCAAAGTCTTAAGAGTAAATAGCAAGCATCAAAATGCAAGTCTACAACAGTAAAGAGAAAACATTTAAGTATTTAAGCATTGCCCTGAACACTCTTTATTCCTATTCAATCACCAAATTTCACTTCCAAAACATCCTAAGTCACCAAAATTCCAGATTGACCTACATCTCTTTCCAGCTTCATTGTGTTCACAGAGTGTGGTACCTGCCATCCCACAGGTCAGTGGTTTCCAAGGCTTTTTCAGCATGAGGAAGGACAAATTTTAGCCTGGAAGTGACTGACTCATCTCAACTGCCTTTGGAGCTGCTGCACCTGGCATGACTTTGGGCACCTCCAGAACTGTGCCTGCCCTGAGAGAAGGGCAGGAGTGCAAACCCCCTGTGCCTCAGACGTGCTGCAGAAGAATCCCACCTGCAGGAGCTGCAGCTGAGCTCCCCGATGCAGACACCACCCTCAAGGGCTTCCCCTGCCCTGCTGTACCTGAATTCTTCTCCTCCCTTTGGGTGGTCTGAAATCCTTTTCTGATAATAAAAACCCCAGCCACTTTTCATTTTCCAAGGTCTCTTTTTTTCACCCAAGTGCATCAGAAGGCTTCACCCCTTCCCCATTTCCACCAGTACAGAGGTTCAAGGCTCGGTGTGGAGCTACCTCAATAGGATTATTTTTTTTTTCCTCTGCAAAAAATATTAATTGCTAATAAATCCCCTTCCTCTAAGGCTCGTGATGGGTGCACTGCATGCAATAATTTCACACTATTCCTTCTCTTCCCCCAGGGTTTGGCACTTCATAAAGTGACCTACAGCTACTGGAGTTTATGAGCTTTGAATAAACAAAACACTGTTGATTTAACCAGTTGGGGTGTTTACTTTCAATAGCAACAGTTACTGACATAAGGCAGCAAAGCAAATGCTATAGAAATACTCACACTTGGCCTGAAGCAGTGTGTCAACCTATTAACAGGGGACATTATTTTTCTATTTTATTTGACTGTTTGCAAATCAAGATGTCATGGATTCGTGGTGCCAAGAAATACAATGCATGCAGTGACACAAGACAGAAAGGGAGCCCCTGTCTGAGAGCCCTGCAGCACCTCCAGTGAGCTCAGCCTGCAGGGAGCAGCCCCTGCTGCCCACAGCCCACCCAGGCTCCCCTGCACCCACCCCTGTCAGGGCTCCAGCCCCCAGCCCCCTCCCTCTGCCCGCAGCTGGAGAGAAGCTGAGCATGGCTGAACCTCTGGGCCAGCAGGCTGAACACCTCCCTGGGATGCACAGCTGACCATGAGGGACCGTGCCAAGGCAGGCAAAGGTGGGGCTTGCTTCCCCACCTGCCCACAGTATCCACACCTCTCCTTCTGCAGCAGAGAGGAGATTCGGCTTTTAGGGGAAAAACGGGCATTTGGAGAAAATGGATTCCCTGGAGAAGTCTGTTGCAGCTCCAGATGTCCCCCACGAGAGTGTCACCCATTGCTGCTGGGAGGTGACAAGGGACAATCTCAGCTGGAGCAGCCTGGTCGAGGGGAAGGTGTCCCTGCCCGTGGCAGGGGGTGGGACTGGATGAGCTTTACGGCCCCTCCAAGCCAAGCCATTCTGTAATGCTGTGACAAACTCCTGCTGGAGTGAGGCCCCTCCACGCTCTCTCCAACACCTGCAGCACTGACCCCAGATCTTAGGTTCTGTTGTCCCCCCTGCTGACAATGAGAACTCAGATTTTATCCTTGTGGCACCTGATCAGGAGGAGCAGGACTGAGGCTCACAGCACGTGCAGCTCAGTGAGGACAACGCCACTGCTACCTCTGATTAACTCACAAGCCAATGAACCAAAAACGTGGCTGTTTAAGAGGGGTGGGGTCACAACTGGCACCCCAGTGCAGTGGCCTCACCAGAACAATTATTCAGATCCCTCTCTGGACACCTCTGTCCTTACCCTGCCCAGAGCAGCCCCAGCTGACCCCAGCTTGCTGGAAGCCTTCGAGCTGGGACTCACCACCCCTGACATGTCTTTCCAAACCTCCAAAGGCTCTTGATCCAGCCACTGATTCCTGTTGGGTTTGAGAAGAGCAGATAGAGCAGGATCTCTGCTGCTAAAAAAACCCTGACCCCTGGAAGCAATAGCAGAGGTGAAATTTGTTATGGGATTAATTCTTCCACCTCAGTGCAAACCTCAATGAGCCAAAGAAAATCATTCGTTCCTGCTGTCACACTGGGTTTATTTACCACGAGCTGCCTGTGGTAGGATTGATAGGAGCAGAGCTGCTGTGCTCAACACTTATCCAACTCATTAATGTTTGAGAGACTTCCATGCCCTCCATCACTCCCTGAAGCTTCCTGAGCTCTGCACTGGGAGGAAAGACAAAGGCTGGGCAGCCAAGGGAGGACCAAGGGCAGGAGACATGTCCAGCAGCCAGGGAGAAATCAGCAAGACACCCTAGAGAGAAGCAAAGTTCTGATGGGAGGGACCAATTTACCTCCTGGTAGGAGTATGGAGCAGTGGAAGACTTATGAACCAAGTAAATAAAGCTAATTTCCAGCCCTCCTGGGGAAACCTTGACAATGTGGTCTAAACACTCTGAAAAGAAGAACGCAGTGTGACTGACAACAGTTTCTAATTTGCTGCCAGCAAGACTTAATCAGCAGTTTGTGCAGAGCCATCCAAGCAAAAAGCACCAAAACCAGAGAGCTTTTCTCCACCTCGTCCTCTGCAGATAATTTACGATGTCCTCGCAAAGGAGGAGCGACCGATGGCAGCAGTGCCAGATAAGTGTGATACTCTCTGTGAACTGCAGCCAGCTCACAAGGCAGAGTGTGATGAGTGACAGGAAAACCATGGCCTCAGTTCACTTCTGTCAGTCATCCCTGGGTACGCACAGCATTTCCCTTCAGTCCCTTCTGGAGGGGATCTGCTCTGCTGAAATTCTGCTCTGCAATCCATGCTCTGTGTGCTGTTTTACCACCAGCAGCACTAAAGCCAGGAGGTAAACAGGAGCTGACTAACCCTGGAGCAAGGCTGGCAGCCTGCACGAGGGGCAGGCCTTCCCTTCGCTCTGACTCCGACTAAACACTGAAATATTTCAGGGGTACGTTCAAACTGGCAAATGTTGTCAGAATTAGCTTTTAATTCTGTGCTTCAAGAGGGAGAAAATGTTCTTTAGAGAAAGCACCAGTTTTTCTGTCAGCTGCACTTGCAGCCAACTGCGGGACTGTGTTGAAACTGAAATGAAAGGGGGAAAAAATTCATTTAATTCAACTGGAAACCATGATACTCCCATAGTAATCATGGTTATGGTTAAACTTGCAAATAGGTATCTCCCAAGTGTAAAGAGACCATTTGTTTCTGCTTTTCTATCTGAATAAAGCAGGGCTCCTTCTTGCCTGCTGCTGTGTTCCAAGCAGCACAACTCCCAGCTGAGGAAAAGCACTCACTGCCTTGCCAAGACAACATTCTTTTACATGACTAGCTCTTTCCTCTGTAGTTATTAATGTGTCACAAATCATAGGCTCAGATTGTCTAATATTATGGGAAAATCTACTAGAAGGAGAGAAAAATAAAGGAAACTTCCAGGGAAATTGATTAAAGGGAAATAAGAAATTTGACCCAATTTAATGGAACAAAATACGGTCAATAATAGAAACTATTTAAATTCCTCTAGATGGATACACGGTTCTTTAGCAATAAGTTTTGTTTGTTTTGCTTTTTTACCACCTCGGAACATCTATTATAAGAACAAGATTTTAGTCTCCTTCTCTCGTGCCAAGTGCAATTTAAGTTTGCATTTTAAGGGATTCATGAGGACAGCTCAGAGTCAGCAAACATGGATTCTACAAAGCAAGAACTGTGACAGACTTTGGGAAGGTTTAACAGGGTTCATTGGAATAAAAACTGGGGCCCAGTGGAGGACACTCCTGAGCCCCACACTCAGACATTTGCATGAAGCAGTTTTTGGTTGCTGACAGCATGGAGCAGGACAAGCTGCCCTACTACCCTGGATTCCATCCTGCTCCTTCTCTGCTCCAGGATGCTTCAGTCGAGGACTGGAAACACAACTGCAGATGTTGGGGCACCCAGCCTGAGCTCCCAGAGGTCATGACAAATCTGTCTCTTGGAGAGGCAGCCCAGTGTCAGCAATTTCTGTAACACCAGAGACCACCCACTCCCCGAGAAATGAGCTCCAGCTCTTGGTGAAAGGCAAAGGAACAGAACTGATGTAACAGACATCGTCCTCATGGCTCAAAAACAACAGTCTGCAGGTGTCAAACCTCTCCAGGGGTGATTTTCCACGTGGCTGTGTTGGAAGGGACAGGTGAACTCAGTCAGCCCTCACCTGCAATGCCACCAGCAGCTCTGTCACATCCCTGCTGCCCAGCAAGAACTCACCCAACACCAGCGGGTTCAAGCCTGAAGCACCGAGCTGTCCCAGCAGGGATGGACATCTGGACACTGCCCTGAGCAGGGAGGGGGCAGGGAGCCAGGCCAGGCAGGACTCGGGGCTCTGGATCCCTCACATCTCCCGTGGGGCTCGCTGTCCCTTCACTGACGCGGGGAGGACCAACACCAGAAGGGATTTCTCACCTTTCCAGCACACACCTACAACAGAGGGGCTTCCCACAGCTGGCTGAGCCTGTTGCTACAATTGTCAGAGGGATTGCAAATGCCTTTGCCTCCTCAGAGGCTTCAGGATGAATCAACAGGCAGCAGGAGAAAAAGCTGCTGAACTGTGCAGGCTTGTCTGGGTCTGAGGTCTCTTTCAAGGCACAACTGATCATTCAACAACACATCACCCCCTCGGTCCTCCCACACAGCTGCCGGGGGAGGAACTGGCTCCGGATGATGCTTTGAACCTGTGAAATCCCCTCAAAAACCTGTCAAGTGCTGAATGTGACACAGATGAGGTGGGACCAAGCAGCCCTCTGAAAAGCAGCTGTTTCACAGCTCTTGCTTCACTGCAGCTAATGATCTGCTGACACTGGTGGGACTTCCTCGGGACCAGCTTCTGGGCAGGAGAGCACTGGGATACTCTGTTGGCAGCAACAGCGCTCAGGGGGAGCCCCGGGAAGGGAAATGGGCCGTGACCCCTGAGCTGCTGCTCACCAGGGCTTTCCCAGAGGGACACCACTGCTGCTACCACACAGGAGGCATCCTGAGGAGATCCCTGGGGACCAGGGTTCTCAGGTGGCCAGGTCAAAAACCACCCAAACAAACCAGAAAACAAAGGGGAAAGAAGTGAATCCCAGCAGCACAGAAGGTGGGACAAGAAGAAAACATCTCCCAGCCCCAGGGCCCCTTCTTGGCAGGGCACCTGAGCCTACCTGGGACTGCCTGGGAGCTCTGCAAGGCGTGCAGACTGTCTGGGACAGGCTGAGGTTAGCACCTCCAGTGAGATTTTGGCTGCATTGCTAATGCTGGCTGAGCCCACTGATGTTTTTAACTATCTTCCCAGAACCGGGCTGAGATCAGGAAGTGCTACTGAAATGCAAAAACAGTGCTAAATATGCAACATACACACTAAATGGCAGAGGCTCATTACTCCAGATCCCTTCATACCCTGCTCCCTTGAGTTCAGGAAAGCACAGTCCTTAACATATCTCTCCAAACTGCCTGTACATCCACTATTCCAAAAATAAAACTTTCTTATTTTATTTCCTTGGGGATCAAATACATTTTTTTCTTGTAGGAGCTTTGCTGTCTTCTATTCAGCCAACATTTTAATACTTTAATTATTTAAAAAACCCCACTAACAATAAGCCACTTATACTGGTATCTCCACTCTTGGCTTTCTTATGCCCCTAAGACTCATCAATGCAAAGACATCTCAGAAAATGCCTCAACATCTAAACCAAGGCTCTGCCACAGCAGTCACTGCACAGGCAAATGAGGTGTGTGCATACAGTTCAGAAAAATGTGATTTACTCTGCAAACCACGCCCAGATTTCCTCTGGAAATGCAGTGATGGGCACAAATACAACGTGCCATTGTGGAAGTGCCCTAGAAATGCCTGGCTTACTCATGCTTGCTTTTCCTGAGGAGAATTTGAGTAGGTGGGGGCTGATCTGTGGGGCTCCCTGCGGGATCCAGGACCAGCCTCCTCCTGTCCTGGGCTGGTGCTGTTTTCCTGCCCACGGGGTGTAGGAGTTACACCTGGAGTTTCCCCACCCCAGGAGCTCCTCACTGAGTGCTTCCTTTAGCAAATGGACCTTTGTTTCAGCAGGGACACGTTTGGGGTGGAGGCCACTATTGTTTCAGCCATCTGCTCCCACAGAGGAACGGGACCATTTCCTATGGGCAGAGGTGGTGGCTACTCCCACGGCTGTCCCTGCCCCATCACAGCGCCCAGACACTTCACTGGGCTGCTAAAATGCTCTGCCAGTTGGCACCTTCTCAGAAACACTGCCAAGAGAGCATTCATAGCCATCATCCTCTCCCAGCCTTGCCCTGGTCATTCACTTGTACTGCTTTTTAAAAGGCTACCATCAATAATTCACTAGCCAGGTTGATTTCCCACCCAGAACTGGCTCCTCATTCTAAGCAGTTGTATTTAAGTAAAGCCTGCATCTCAATAAATACAACTCACATGTGAGAGACTCAATGGCTTTCTTCACATGACTTATGGCAAGACAGGTTCTGCTAAACGGGTGAGTCATTCAGCAGAAGCAGAGGAAAACTGTTCATTATGTATTTGTGAAATCCCCAAACCACCAAAAAGGCACCATTTAACAACAAAAAGCATCACAGGATGCACAGGAACCAGTAAAGTGGGCAGAGCCCTTCCAGAAATGACTGTGACACGGGGGGCCTCATCAGAGGCCTCTCATTCTCAGCATCCAGTCAGTTATAACGAGTGGGAGGTGCAGCTTCGGAGCTCACACTCTTATGGGATTTGCACTTCAGAAATCAAAACTGCTAGTTTTCTTCTGTCCCTCAGGGGAATACCAGAACCACCTGTGCTTTCCCTGCTTCAGCCTCCTGACTGTGCACCCCTTGGCACTGACAGCTCCAAAAAACAATGACCAGAATGCACCTGAGCCTCAGAATCAAAGCTGTCCACCCGTGTCAGCTGTTCCTGCCACAGCTCAGATCACATCTGGGCACTCCTCTGGCACACCGGACTGGCCACAGTGCTCGGAGCCGGCCCAGTCGGAATTCCCACCTCCAGCCACCTGCCAGTTTGTGGAGGACGAGCTCTGATTGTGCCTCCACTCGAAATAAAGCCAGGAATGCAGAGAGCCTGCACACTTTACCGACAGGGACAGCACACGTGTGTCCCTACACACCCCCACGCTGCTCCTAGGAGACACCCGACAGCCAGCAGGATCCAGCAGCAACACGCTAATGAATAAACTTTGCAGAAGCCCCCAAACTTGCAGCTTGGAGCTTGCTGCCCTCACAAGCTCCAGGCACCTGGAAGAGCCACCTGCCCCCCAAACTTCTCGCAGGACAGGGCGTGCCGGGAGGGAAGCGCCGCGGTCGCTGCCCGGCTGGCACGGAGGAGCAGCGCGCGGCGGCGTTGGCCGGCCTGGAGCCGCGGCCCGGCGAGCAGCGGGCGCCAGGGATACTCACAGCACTCGATGGGGTTGGAGGCCGCCTGCAGGGACACGATCCTGCCGCTGGGCTCGGGGATGTGCACGCGGAACACGAGGCGCACGCGCGTGTTCTTGCGGCCGATGTCGGTCTCGCCCTTGCGCAGCTCGATGTCCGCGTTGCGCAGCTTCAGGATCCCCGCGCAGTCGATGCTGCAACACACACAGCCCCAGCTCAGCACCTCTGCCCTCGGGGGCACGAAGCCTGGGGTTTGCTCCAGCCTCTGCATTAAGAGCAGCCCTAAGCGCTCGCTCCGGTTAGGATCCAGATATTCCCGTTTCAGCGGCTCCAGGGGAAGAAATCCCGGGCATGCAGCACACGAGGGATGCTGCAGGACCTCTCCCCACCCGCTGGCGACAGCAGAAGCTGCTCTCCCAGCATTAAAACCCCAGGTGTTGTTTCCCAGTGCTAAGCACAGGAGTGCAGAAGGCAGAGCCCACCCCGGGGCAGGAGGTCCACCAGCAGCTCCCAGGGACTGCCCAGCAGCCCTTCCACGCCTGGGCAGGGCAGTTCAGCTGCCTGGGGAATCGCAGCAGCTGGTTACAGAATCCCCACTGCCTGCACCATGCAGCTGGAGTTCAGCTCCAAAGCAGGAACCAGACTGCTGCCTCCTCCTTTTGCACAGGGTGGGTGCTGCTGCTACAGCTGGGCTCTGCAGCTGGCCCAGGGCACTGCCATCCCCCAAGGCCCTGGGACACTGTTCCCAGGCAAGGCAAGAGCCTGGCAGCGCAGATATTCACTGTGCCATTCGCTGTGCCCCTGCACAAAGGGAGGGTGCAGGGAGCAGCATGGGGCTGAGCAGCAATGCAAGGATTAGGATTGCTTAAATCAGCACTGCAACTTAATATTTGGTGTAAGGGCGGGTTGGCTTCTCCAGAGTCCAGTGTAACCTTGCAAACATGCCTGTGTTAGGAAAATGTGACAATCATTTGTGAGGCTCAGCAACAGTTCTCAGAGCAGGCAGTGAGCACTGCTATTAAACAGGCACTGCCTGCCCATTTTTATATCAGTTCTAAAACCACATCATTTCTCTTCTTTTGATATGGATTAAAATCACACTTGGGGAGGTACAAACCCCAAGCTGCTTCCTACACCCACACTGTTCCTTGCCCTTGCATATGTGCAGGGGTTTATTATTCCAGGGTTCCTTGTTAGGAATGAGGTATATTTTCTAAAAAAATATGAAGAAAGAATGTGGATTTTGCGATGAAGTAGGGGGGCTTAAAAACATAACTGCTCTGCCAATTTTGTCAGGATCCTCTGAAGGATGGAGATACAGCTCTTCCCTCTGCAGAGCAATCACTCTCATGCCTGGCACACATTCAAGCCTGAAGTTTTGAGACTGGTGCCCACTTCATCCCTCTGCCTCCATAAAACTGGAAGGAGTAATACAGACAAGATGTGCCTGTACTTGCTTTTCTGTTAACCTATTACAAGAGGAGATTTCAGGGCCAGAGCACTTGGCTGAGTTCAGAAGAGATGTTTCGTGTTCCATTAAATGTTGTAAAATGCATCCCACACCTTTCCTCTGTCTGCTGCCCCTGTTCCTCTCTGTGTCCCTGCAGCACAAGCACTTGAGATTCAAGTCTTTTCCTGAGTGCACTACAGACCCATTCTGACTGTGAAGATGATGGATTATTAGTGAGACACTGGATGCCCCATCCCTGGCAGTGCCCAAGGCCAGGTTGGATGGGGCTTGGAGCAGCCTGGGACAGTGGAAGGTGTCCCTGCCCATGGCAGGGGGTGGCACTGGATGAGCTTTAAGGTCCCTTCCAACCCAAACCATTCTGGGATTACAGCACAGTCACTGCAGAGACTGGAACACAGAGCACCAGTGCCTGCATGGTCACCTGATGGATGGGAACTCTTCCAGCAGCTTTAACCCAGGTGCTTGTAGCTGGTTTTGTAAAAAGGGCCTTGCCCTCATAAACCATCCCAACGTGCTGGAAAGGGGAGTCCCTCCAGAGCATCATTATTCTTTTAAGTGACTCCTTCCCAAAGAGAAAGAACTTCAGCGCCAACTTCACCCGCCTCAACTTTGCTAACGAGAAGAAATCTACTCACGTTGCTTTCATGTTGTTTTTGGGTTCCAGGGGGATCTCTAGCACTTTGGTGTTGCCAATGATCTTCTCGTAGCTGGTGGTGGTGACGGTTTTGCCCGTGATGCGATGGACCTGGTAGAAGGCGTGGGGCTTCAGGATGCGCTCATCTGCCGTGCCAATGAAGATCTGCAGGCCCAGGGGTTTGTTCTCCATGTACCCGTGCAGCTGGCAAGACATTAAAAATCTGCTGTCACACACTGGGCCTGCAATGCCTTCAGGAAACCAAGCAGATTTGCAGACATATATAGATAAATGTAGGTATCTGGCATTGGTTCGCTGCTCTTTGAAACTCATCCTTCCCCCAGGGGCTGGTTCACCTTCAACCATTCCTCTTGCACTACATTAAAACATTAAAACACCACCTGTGCAGGCAGAGATGGCATTTTGGGTCTGGGACTGAACAGCAGGATGTCTTAGTTGACCTTACAGCCTGGGGTTTCTAGGCCTCAAGGACACAGATTCTTCTGTTTTGTTTTTTTTAATAAACACCATTTGCTGCAAAGAAACCAGAATGCCCCCACAGGCTGGGAGACAAGGATATTTCTCCTTCTTTATTAACGTTCAAAATTACAAATCAAACCATTTTAAATTTCTCACATAACCAAAAATGAGAACCAGACATTTATCTACCGCATAGCCAGGGATCGAGCTGAAAGGGAACTTTATGGTCTGAGACATGCTAAATTTGCTTTCAATTACTCTGTCCACATACAAAACCTTGATGAAGCCATACAAAGCAAATAGTACTGGAAGATCAGAGAAAAGGAAGATTAAGCTAATGGTATTCATGGCCGAAGCAGGGTTTTTTTCCTTTTTTTTCTTTTCAGCAGTCAGCAGGAGGTATCCTTGCACAGAAGGATTAATTCCCCCCTGGAAGGGGACCACATGCAGCATCAATGCAGTGCTGGCAGCCTTCCTCCAGCACAGCAAATGTAAGGCAACACTCACTCTCCAGAGCTATCACCCCTCATGCAGCACACAGTTTGGAGGCACACGAAGGCAGGGGCTGTGCCCCAGAGCCCCTCCAGCCAAGGGCCGAGTGAGCAGCCCCCACTGGCATGAACAGCTCCAGGAACAGCTCCGTTGAAGCTCCATCCTAGGCAGGGCTTGGGCAAGAGCAAAGTGCAGAGCCCAGCCCAGGCACAGCCCAGACACCTCCCATACCTTGCTGGCACCAGCCTTCTGGAGATGAGCAGGAGGCTCTGTGCAAACCTTCAGCTGGCTCTGGGAGCAGGGGAGGAGCAGGGGGCCGGGCTCGCAGCACCAGGGCTGGCACTGGAGACACAGGAATGAGATAAACACGGCGGCAGCCATGGGCACATTTCGAAATGGACAAAGCCTATAGGAGATGAAAGGCAGCAGAGGCCAAAATGATCCCAGATCTGCTGGGAACAGGCACTGAGGGAGCAATCAGCCCCTGCTGATCCCCAGCCCAGACCCACTGGGAGCCACACGGAAACTCACCCGAAGTTTGGGACTTTGAAAACCCAACATTTCCTGGCCTTCAGTGCAAAGGCACTGCGTCACCAAAAGCCACCCTGTCTTCACGAGGGGGAAGAGCAGTTTCTAAGCACTGAGCGTGTTTATTGTCATGCCTGACAGAGTAATGCTTTGTGGATCCAGCTACAACAACGAGAGGATCCTTGGGACAGGAGGGGTTATTCCAGTGACTGCAAAGCAGCTTTTGCTCTCCCCTCTGTCCTGGCAGAACAAAATCCCAGAGTTATGGGTGGGAGACTGCAACGGAGGAAAACAGATAATAAATTACAAAAGAAAATCTGCCCCCAGTGAGCACAGTCAGTAGCAGCTGTAACAGAACTGGCTACATACACAGGGTTTAATGCTGGCCACCTTTAAAAGTAATTTTAAGTGGTGTTTGCTCATGTACAGAATGAGTTCCCAAGACAAAACCATTCATGGTTGTCCAATAATGTGCATGTCTGTGGGTGTGTGTTGTATAAATGCATACAGACTTAAAGAGGAGAGGAATTGATTCCCTGTTCATATGGCATTGTCTGTATTATCTGCTGGCCCAGGGGCATAAAACACACAGTAAAAGGCCTCCTGATCCTTCACAGAACCAGATTTTAAATCAGTTGGTCAGTGGAAGAAAATGACATTTTTTTTTGTAATTTATGGTACTATGGCAATGCTGGGGGATGACATCACTGTAAAACCAGAATAGCATTATAAAATGCAAATACAAAGAGAAAAAAAAAAGAGTCAAGTGTCCCATTTAAAAGGGTTTATCCTTGAGCTAATTGATTGCATTTTCAGGGCCATGCTTCAGAGATATGTCTCTTCTTATAACTGAACTGCTAAAGACTGTCACTGTCAATAAACACTCACCTCCACTATGCCAGGCAGCTGCTTCAATATTTAACCAAAGCACCAATCTTTTCTTTGGAGAAGCAAAGGGGGAATAAATTTAACCCTTAAACAAACTTTGAGAAGATTTAAAATTATCTTTAAAATACTAACTATGAAATTAATTTTTTCCTCCCTTAGCAACAACCAAGCTGCTCTAAAATCTTTGTGTTTCAGTGTTCTGCTCATCAGAGCTGCTCCCTCCAAGCCCTTCCAGGGGAGCACCCGCCCCACACCAAGGTGTGCCTTCCCTCTTTCTCACTCTTCTTTCCATGAAGAAAACGAAATCATCTGGATTTCAGTTTCAAGACAGTGAGGATTGAGAATGATTTATGAATACAGAACTCTGGGAGGAAATATTTTTGTGTATTATAAGGTGACCTATTCACAATAAAACTCCCCCAAACTGTATACAGATCGAGCTGGAAAAAACCCAACTCCTTTGAGTCACATTTGCCACAAGGGGAAAGAGAAGCCAGACATGATGTGTACCTTTCCATACTCTATTTTGGGACTTTAAGATCCTATTTCTTTCAGTTGAAAGATTTTTCTTAAACTTTGCTTTTGCCTAACTCTTACAATATTAACACAGCCAGACATGGGCTGGTCTGTGACCTGAGGAAATGCAAAGCACTTTGGCAGATAAACAAATAACATCATTCAGAAAACAAGGAGACTTTTCTTGTTTGGTTCGCTGCTATGATTGGGTTTCTAAACAAAATGGAAATGTGTGGCACGATTAAAAGCATCATCTCACCTCTGCAGAAATCAAATTCATTCTGCACTCCATCCATGGATCAGTATCAGTCAAATTTGGGAAAGGGGGGGATTTGAGTGCTGTTTGCAGGAAGGCACCTGTGTAATCCTGCATGCAAAAAATGAGCAGATGTGCCCTCAGCTGCTGAGTCTGTTCAGTTACACAGCCAACAGCAGCCCTGTGATGGCCCCGGCACCGCAGCCATCGGGAGCTCCCACCAGGCACATGAAACACTTCCCTTCTCCTGCTCTGTTCCAGAGCTCAGGTCTCCTCACAACTGAAACCCCAGCTCCAAATACACGGCACTAAAAGCCAGAGTTGTTAATTCCCTTCTAAACCATTCCCCATGCAGTGCTGAGATGACCCAAACCCTGCACCCAACCAGCTGGCAGTGCCCCTGGCTGGGGGGATGTGGAACACAGGGTCACCTTTGCTGTGCTGCTCAAAGAGCAGATCTCTGCCCAGGTGAAGGCTGCAACACTGCTTAATGGTGCTAAAATCAAGGGATAAATTGACAGCAGAGTCAGAAAGCAAGGCAAATTCTTTAAAGATTCTGTAGGTCACCTGTAGATACAACATATCTATACAGGAGGAATTCAGTGCAATTTTGAAATTCAGATCTTTCCGTCTGGGATACACTTCCTTATATTTAAATATTACTATAATTTATGTAGAATTACATTATTTGCAGGAAGAAGAGAGATTCGTAGGAAATAAATAAGATAACTTTTTTATTTTTACCTGGAAGCCAGGCCAGAGAGGGGCAGTGATTTCCCAGGTCCTGCAGGGGGTGGGCAGCCAAAGCCCAGTGAGAAATATGTGGTGCCCGTGCCCTGCTGCAGGGAATGCTGACCCTGTCCTGCAAGCACCCCAAACTGGCACGTCAGGCAGCACTCAGCAGCTGCAGCACCTCAGTTGCCAGCAGCATTGCAAGCTTTGCCTTTTCACTGCTGGGCTGCAGAGCCAATTTTTCTTGGGGATTTCTAGTTTAGCTGTTGCACATCAAAACCTCCGTGCAGTGCTGGGCTTTGCAGCAGCATCTGCAAATCGTCCTGGTGTCTTTGAAGAGCCCGGTAAGACCCTGAGTGAGACCGACTGCTCCAGGGAGCACAAGGGAGTCATTCATTTCCCATTCACTCCGGCGGAGCTCTGCCTGTCGGGCATTTAGGTCTTTCTCCCTGGGATGGACAAAGCTGCATCTTTACAGCACCTTCCTGTCTAGACAACGCAAGCCGTGGCCAGGAGGAAAGTATAAATGTATAAAAGTATAATGGATTCTCTAGGCTTGGGGGTTTTATCTGCTCGAAAGCACTCGGCTCCCCGGGTCTCTGAGCTCAGGGCAACACGGGCTTTGGTCCATGACTGTGCATCACCGGCTGCGTCCCCCGAAGTCACCCGGGGGGTGCATGTGTGCGGTCAGCTCGGGTGATTCACACGGACCATCCCGGCCGGCAGCGAGAAGTGGGAAAACAGAGCCCGGCGAGCAGCATTTAACGAGGAGCGAGCACAAAGCCGTGAGAAATCGCTTCCTCCCGCGGCTCCCCTTCCTGCTGCTCCGCCGGAGATAAGCGGGGCCGCTCGGCGAGCCGGGGCTGCGCCGCCTGCCCGCCCGCCTTGCCCCGCTGCGGCCGGAGCCAAACCCGCTCCCGGCGCTCCGACGCCGCACAGAAGAACTGCACCCGCCCAGCGCTGCTCTCCGCGCCTTTCAGACCCTCTCAGAAGGTGTTCTGGGCGAACAGCCCCGTTTCTGTCCCCCCTTCCTGCTGCAAGCAGCTCCAGCCTTGGATTTGGACCATCAATCCCCATCGTTAATACCCGCAACGATGACGGCAACGATGTCAAGGATTTTTTGGGGGAGGTCTTCGCTCAACAATACTCGCAGCGAGATGGAAAATGTCACTGCATTGTCTCAGGGAGAGTGGCATATCAATAACTGTCAGGAGCTCAACAAAGACCTCGTCCAGCCACTGTATCATGTGGCAGCTCCTCTGCCTGCTTCAGTTAGAGCTGACATTGAGCAACAAAGCCGAATCTTTCACATGTTTTTGTTCAATTTAATGTACTTGGGACACTGAAAAGAACGCAAACCAGAAGGAAATCTTTGCCTCAGTTCCTTTTGCTCCCTACCAAAGCTGTCTAAAAAGGCCTCTGAAGACAATCCTTTGAACATCTGATTCTGCTAAATTATGATCTTTTATGATACTCAGTTTTAAGTGTTTCTTATTTTGGTGACAGTTTAGTCAAAATTCCAAGGGCTGAATCTCGCTTTTCTGCTGCTCCTTACAGTAAATGACAACCAGACTCCCAGTGTCTTCCTGGGATCTCTGCTTCAGAGGGGGTTAATGCAGGTCTGGGACAGGGACCGCAGCTCGTGGCAGAAAGCAGTCAGGAGGGTTTGCTCCTGACTGACCTCACACTGCAGTGTAAGCAAGTTATTTCCTCTCTGGGCTTCAGTTTCCCTGCCCCTGTGAAGAGCTGAGCCTGTTTTCAGGGTGCTTTGACTATCTCGGATGACAGCTGAAAAGAAGAGGCACGAAAAGAAGCTATCTAAGAAAACCAACTGTGTCACTAAAGCACTTCCACGCACACTCATGACAGAAGAGCTAAACCTCCCCAGCAGGACAGAACCCGCTGGGCCACGAGGAAACCCGAGGGTGAAAATTGGATCATTTTGACAGAATCACACTGGGGGAGTCCCTCAGCACGAGGCTCTGGCACCAGTTAGCAAAGCTGGACCCTTGCCAGCTGTCAGAGGAACCAGCCCCAGCCCAGCTGGAGCAGAGGGTGGCAAAGCAGGGCTTTTCTAAAACCTCACCTTCCTCTGCCACACTCAGCTCATCCTTCCCCAGGAGCATCCCCTGTGCAACTCAGGTGTGGCACAAAGCTTGACAGCAGCCATGGTGACAAGGGGCAAGATGTGGCAGCACCAAGAGCATCCTGGAGATGAATCTCAGCCCAAAATTATCAATTTGACTGCACTGAACCAAATCCCCAGTGCTGGGCATCCTGCAAGGTGGCTTTGGGGCCCAGGAACCCCCCATGGCCTTGGCTCAGGCACTGGACAATGGACTGAATGTCAGCCAGATCCTGAAAATATCTTGGCCAAAAAGCATTTTTGTGAAAAAAAGAAGAAAAAAAAAAAGAAAAAATAGCAAGCCTCAGGAACCTCTCTCCTCCCCAGTTTCTTTCATGCTGAAACCCACAACACGAGGCATGGTTAGAGAGAACAACTCGGGTCTGCTGGAAGCATCAGGGTTCAACAGTTGTTTCAGAATGAAAGAGAGACCCCAGATAGTTGTCCCTGAGCAGCAGCAGGCAGGAGGAGTCCTGTCCCCACCCTGAGCAGGACACTCCCCATGACAGGGGAGACCTGGGTGGCAGCCCTCAGCTGGCACGGGGCACTTCCAGCTGCACAGACATCAGTCTTGAGAGAGCAAGGGAGAACTGGAGGCTCAGCTGGGCAGGGAAGCCCGTGAGCAGAGAGCTCTGGTGTGAGTTTGCAGGACACTGCCCACGTGTGTGAACTCCTCCTGCAGGTACTCCAGCACGCCCTGAATGGGGCGAGTTCCATGCTGGAAGTGCCCACATCTGAAATTCCAGCTTTGCTTTCCAGCACACCGAGCCCCTGTGCACAGTCCTGCAGCGAGAACCTTCAGGGAAGAACAACTAAATCTTGCATCTGCCTCTTCCAGGAGTATTTCTAACCCACAAAACCTGCACAGCACAGGCATCCCCCTCCAACCAGCTGGTGCACGCTGCTTCCCCTCACCTCTGCCAAAACTCCTCTCCACCAAAAGCAGTGTATTCTGAGTTAGGCTCCAAAGTTTCAGTGAGAGCTTTTCATTCACCTCTACCTCAGAATTCTAGCCATGCCTGCAGCACAGCACGAGGGCTGCTGACCTCCCCTTACATTCGATGGCATATCAGCTCTGAAGAGAATTTCCCAGATGCAGCTAAAATCTGGTTTGGCCACTGCCCATCAATCCCTGCAGTAGCACAGGGAACAGCAGCAAATAAATCCAGGGCTGAGAGCTCAAAGCTCAAGAGGCCCCTACAAGGATCCCACTGTGCAAACAAGGCCTGTAGTCCTGCAGGGAAATCAGGTGGGAAGGGTGCAGGTGGTTTGTCACACGCTGCTCCTGAGCTGGGGCAAAACCCCTGCAGGAGCCAAAACCCAGCTCCAGAGCAGGCAAGCGATGGCCACGAGTGGCACCAAGATGCTGTGCAGCACCAGCCCGGTCCGGCACAGCCCGGCCTCGCCCTTCCCTGCGCAGGGGCCTCGGGAAGGCGGGGAAAGGACAAACTCGACTGCTGGGATGTGCCCTGGGCAGCAAATGCCCCTGGGCGGGCTGGTCGGGGTTTCAGCGGCAGCGGCTCCAGCCCGGCCCCACGTGTGAGAGTGCGAATCACCCCATCGAGCTGTGATTTGGTTTTGAGTTTCCATCAAAGGCTCTGGTTTCACTAACACACCAATGAATTAGCTGAATGTTGGAAGTCACATACAGTTAAAAGTCAGAGCCCCATGGGAAGCCCAGGCTAAGAAACAATGTCTCCTTTGACTGTGAAACCGCAAGAAAACACAGACGGCAAAACTCAAATATAAAAGGAAAGTGGAACATACGTTTGTTATTGTAAAGCAGCTCCTGTGAGCTCCACTAACAACTCTGCCATTCCAGCCTCTTTTTAATAAGAAAAATAAAAAGAAGCAGTGAAAGTCACCACAATTTTACAAGTTCAAGCCCAGGGGAACGCTGGGCTGGCTGTGCCGAACAGGAGCCCCTCTCTGAACAGCTTTCCTGCCCTAGAGAGGAGAAGCCTGGCACACAGGGGAGGGTGGGCTGGGGTCCCTGCCCCTGCCCTCACCCGAGCACTGGCGTTTTGCAGCCCTGCTCTGCATTTGGATGTTGTACCAAGGTAAACGGCTGGGTCATGGATTTAACCTCTGCCATTACACTCCCGGTTTGTGTCTGGGCTGCCACCTCTATCCCAATCACATCCACAAGCTCTTTGCACAGCAGCAGCCACTGCCCTTCCTCCTGGACAGGCTCTTCCACAGCCTTGGCTGGAGCAGCTGGGTACAAATAAGCAGTTTTGGGAAAAAAGAGTTGGGAACCAAGCGTGCCTCCCCCTCCTCCCCCCCTCTGTGGTGTCAGTGACCGCGGGGACCTGCAGCACGGAAGGAGCAGGGAAACTTCAGCACTGTCCTTGCTACAAAGGATCTCCTGGCTATTCTCAGCACCTTAACGTCCAGGGGATACTCACACCCAACTCACGTCCCTAAAGCCTGAGTTTCTCTACAGTCAACACAAGCCCTAGGTTCCTGCCAGGAGTGCCTCAAACACCTGAGCTGGGAGCCCGTGCTGCTCCACGTGGAGTCAGACATGGGAACACTCCATGGCTTCTCCCCCTCCTCCTGGCACAGCCACCGTGCCACTCCACCTGGTCCAGCTTCCCAGAGGCTTTGATCACCCAGCCTCTTCTCCTGCCATGCTTGGAGTGCACAACTGGTGCAGAGCCTTGAGCACAAACTCTCGGGGTGGGACACGTGAAGAAGAGGAAGCAGCACCAGAAAGATAAACCACAAGATAAGGCTTGGAGGATATGAGATCTGCTGGTCTGTAGCTTCAGCGCACCCAAAAGAAGAAATCTGCATGCAAAATGCACTTTCCAAAAAATAATTATTGCATGCCAACACCGTGCTGCCAAAACCAGCCAAGATCTCTTCTGCCAGCAGGTTCAGCTGGGTAATCAGTCACGTGGAGGGTTAATTGAAGGCTTTTTTAAAAATCAGATTTGTTTCAAAAGAGACTGTATTTTAGAAAAATACTCTGTTTGCATCTGACAAGAACACGGAAGTTAAACTTCACTGAGGGGAAAGAGGAGAGGGAAAAAAAAGATCCCTTAAAGCCAAATAACTTCTGACATGAAAACTTTGGATTTTACTAGCCTCCCCCAGTCTGAGATGTCATAAACCATACAGGTGCAACTATCTCATTACTTGGCATCCATATGAACCTGGTTATGTTCAAGTGAACACAAATTCAACAAATACTCCCAGCTTTACAATAAACCTTCAGAAAGAAACTGTCCATATTTTCCCCAGATGCAGGCACAGCTGTGCACAGGCACATCTGCTCAGGCAACTAAAGTGGACATTTCAATTTATAGTTTTAGATCCTGAAGCTTGATGGCAAATTATGATAAAACTAGCATTATTGGTTCCTGTCTTCAACAGAAAGTATAAATGCTTCTTTGATTGATATTGATTGCAGGAAGGAAACAAATTCTATTTCCCCATGTCACAAGAAACTCCTTCATTGCAATAAGGACCCTGCTGATAGGTATACCTTGGGAAGGTAAGTGATACTGTAGTTGCAAGCAAACTGAGAAAGGAGCAAGTGCTGATTGGTATCACTGCTGCCTCCAGGTAGCTTCAAACACGCCACAGGAGGCTACGAGCTTGTCAGAGGCAAACCAGAAAGCCTGCATTGCTGAGGAATGGCAAATGTGACTGCTGTTTATTATTACCCTGCACCCTTAACTCAAATACCCAGCCCATACATGTAAGTCCAGCTCCATCAAAGCAAACAAATTCACTGATTTAACAGTTTATGGCTTGATTTTAAAAGGGGGTGAGCCTGCAGGGGAATACTGAACATGTGTTTGAAGTTAAGCACAAATCAAGCCAGTGAAATTAGTGGTATTGATCACATGCTTGGAATTACGCATAAATATTAATGTTTTCCTGGTTCCTGCAAGCCCTGAGCGTGTCAGGAACATCTGTGGGATGCAGCCAACTTTGTTTAGTGAAGGCTGTAGCTGTGGCTGCCCTGTTCAGCTCCCACACATCATTCCAGCACTCTCCCACCGACACAGCACAGCCCCGACCCCAGCCTGGCTTTGGCTTTCCTTCAGGAAACATGGGCTGAAAACAGGGGAAATGAGGGAAATGACTGATGTGCCCCCGCTTGGCTACACTGCAGCCACTCAGCCCGTGGTTTACACCACCCTTTGAAAGGTGAAGGAAAAGCTGTTCACACTCCAAACAGAAGAAGGGCTCAGCTCATTCACCTCTCAGGTCAGCAAAGGGACAAATCCGTTCTCTCCACCACTGGCAGCCTGAATTTTGCTCACTTGCTTCAGCAGTGACTTCCCAGGCACCCTGTGACAGTCGGAAGTGACAGGGGATCACGTGAGGTGTCTACAGCCCAGAAAAGGCAGCAAATACCTTGCCCATGTTCTTGAGCTTTCAGAAGCCAATGCAAACCAACCTTCCTGAAGTCCTGGACTTCGCCACGGCTCAGCTCAGACCCTGTGAGCACATCCAGCAGCTCACCGGGTGCTGCTCTTTCAGGGACAGCCCCCAGCAAGCATTTCAGAGATGAACTTGCCCCCCCCTTTCCTAGAGGGAGATCCCCAGTGCCTTACCTGGACCACGGGGTGGCCCCCGGTGGGAGCCTTGACGGCGCCGCGGCTGCCCTCGGTCTCGTAGTGCGCGCGGTGGTGCGGCTTGGGCTGCACCTCGATCCGCAGCTCGTACGAGCCAGACTGGTTGGACAGCGGCCACTCCAGGGGCGGGAGGGACTGCACGGGCAAGCTGGGACACAGAGAGACACAACACCAGGGAAACTCTGAGAAAGAACGGGATTTCTCAAAGCCCTGATCCCTCCTTCCTCCCAGAGCCCCACCTGAAACGTTCAGGTGTGTGCTATGAATTGCCATGAGATGATGCTGAACTGCTCACGTGTGACTGCAAACTCTGCTGAGAGGATGACAACTTCTGTGGGCCCATCTCCTTGCAGAAGAGAGTAAGATACTTCTGTTTCTTAAACAGAAATATCTGTAGCAGTACATTTTTTCAAAGATCCCCCTCTTTTATCTAGCTTTTACTGTGTCTCCAACCTGGATCACAGAATACGTACTGGGAAATATTAACTCCATTTGCCATTATCTGCCAGTTGCGTAAATTAACAATTGGTACTATTTCCATAATTATTAAAATGCACATCAATAAAATGCTAAATATTCTTACCTGGTACTAGCTTGCCTGTTATGAAAATGCATAAGGGTTTATGGCATGAAATGAACACACTGCAGTGTCCAACTAAAGCCTGCACTGGATTTTAAGCCACTCTTACTCTGGGAGTGCAGGCGGCTGCCAGGACCGGTCTGACAAGCCAAGGGAAGTCACAGCCTGTGCTCTTTCACTCACAGTCTGTGATCAGCAGGTCAGGAACACCCTGGGATAACGTCAGCGTGGGGACAACCTCCGTGCCCAGCGGGATGGCACTGACAGGGTGCCAGCAGGGACTGGGAGCAGAGTCACACACTTGGCACCCTGGCAGATGCCACAGAGCCAGACTGAGGACTGAGATTTGGGCTAAGGGACAACTGACAAATTAACAACTAACACTAAGTCACTGGAGTTGACCAAATGCTCAGTCTGACCTGGAGCTGTGAGCTCTGTTTTGAATCAGGCATTATTTAAAGCATTTTCATCCTTGATGGAAATTTGTAGGCGACTTTACAAAAGCAATCCCACCATTTTAAGAGCAGCAGGATGGCACCAGAGTGTTCAGCCTTTGTCAAAGGGTGTCTGCAACCTGCTATGTAGACAAATCATTGGGAAATTTGAATGTATAGTGTACTGTGCTATCAATGAACCTCTTTGGTGATGTTTCTTCAAAACCCTGACTTTTTCATCTCAGAATCCTAATGGACCAGGCTCCCATTAACCAGTGCTGTCCCTGAGCACTCAGCTCTGGTCTGCAGCAGGACCTGCCCAAGAAACCCTCCCTCGGGATCATCAGCCATGACAGAGGACACCAAAACCACGAAGAAACATGGAAAACACACCCACAAGAAGGATTACATACCTGCAGATTGGTATTGCGGGCACCAGCTGCTTTGTCCAGGATGGAGGAACCAACAGAATGGATTCCGGGGCTGAGTTTCTCCTGTCCTCCTGCTCACAAGGCCCGTGGAAGTCAACAGTCTGAAAGACGTGACACGGAATGCTGTTTTTGTGGGAAGACATGGATGAAGGATCAGGGCTGGTTTTCCAAATTTTCGTGGGGACAGCACAGGAAGGATCCGTGGGAAGGCTGCTCATAGCATCCATGGAAAGGGAAGCGCTGGCCAACTGCGTGTAAGTAACCGCAGAGGTGTCTTCTCTCGGGGGGATGCGAGGAGAGGGCTGTGGAGAGGGGGTCCGTGACTGCCGAGGAGAGGTGGAAGGCAGCTGGGAGCTGTAGAGCCCAGTGCAAGAGTACCTCCGTTTTGCACCTGGTGACGAAGACCTTGAGTTGGGACAGGGTGATGGTGAATGGCGTCCCAAGCAGGCTTCCTCCGTGATGCTTGTTCGTGGTGACATTATTGGAGAGGTTCTAGGAGAATAATGAGTATGGATGTTTTGAAACTGTGGACAAAGGTCATCACTAGGACCATTATTTGGTGAAACACATGGTGACGTGCAAGGAGATACATTTGTCTCTGAAATGAAACTTGCAGAGGAGCCGCTACTAGCTGGGCTCAGACACAGTGGTTCTCTGTAGCCCTCAAAGCCAGGGACAGGCAGGGTAACCCTCGGGCTAGTGGTGGCTGAGTTTGACTGATGTTCTACCAAAAGAACATCTGTGTCTCTGCTGCGGAAGGGACCCCCTGAATGAATCAGTTCATGATATGGAGTTATTTCAATCCTAGGGCTCGGAGCAGAGGCCCCTGCAGCGCTGGCAGGGTGTGTAGGTGTTGGCCCTATGCTATCTGGCTGTCCATATCTGCCCATGGGGTCTGCAGAAAGGCTAGAAAAAGGCAGGGGGCATGGCTTGAGGCCACAGTCCAAGACATCATGAGCGTATGTAACTCCAGAGGGTGGGCTGTTGGTTTTATGTGGAGTCGGTTCTTCTGGAAAAAGAAGGGTCTCTTTAAGACTGTAAATATTGTTACAGCTGAGCAATCATGGATTAAAAAAATGCATATTTATAAACTGCTTGTGATCTGATATTAGCTTATTATTTAATTCTTTTTAACTGCAGTTAATGCCTGTGAGAAGTACTGGATTAAGAGCCAGGGAAGCTCAAGTACTCAGGACAGAAGCACTGCAAACACCTCCAGCCGGGCTCCTGCTGCCTGAGCCTCACCTGAGGGCTCACCTGGACAGGTCAGCAGCGTGTCAGCCCCTCTGTCCACGGCAGGGCTGCCCTCCCTGCCAAGGACACCCCTCAGTGACACCTCGGGTGCTGTGACTTTGGTCCCATTTTGCCAGCTAGGAGCTGGACTGAGACCAGCACATCACAAAATCGTTTCCAAACAGGTCTACATAAAACCAAATGTTGAGGAACAGCTTTTGGAGAAGGGAGAAACACCTTCCTTACACAGCCAAACCCAGCCAGGAAAGGCTTCATGAACCAAAGCTGAGCTCAAACTCTTAAATTGAAAAGTCAGTTCTGTGTGATGATTTGTTTGGCTCTGTATCATGACAGCAAGTTTGGTGACAGGTTTCATGTGAGTCAGAAAACACATTCACAAATATTTGTTAGAAAGGAGAGAGAGGGAGAAAGAATCCAGCCCTGTGGTTAAGGGCAATCACATTCCAGTTGCAGCCCAAGAAACATTTTCAGACAGGGATTACAAAATACACAATAATAAGGAAGCATTCAGTAAAACCCTCTCTCTGCTGGTACCAAAAATCCTCAATTTTCAGAGACTGCCATTTTGCAAACTGTCCCCAGGTTGCAGAGCACAGGGATGCTTCCAGGGAACACAGAATTCCTCCCAGCACTGCTGAGCCCCGTTCCAGTCTGGTCCCAGCACCCAAGGGTGTGCAAAGGCAGTGGCATCCCAGAGAGCAGAGTCGTGGCAGGTATTCCCATGGACATCAGCTCCTGGAGCCAAAGAATACTTGTCATCACACAAAAACATGCAAAACATTACCAGGATTGGTATATGTTTTTAAAGATTTCAGTGTATCCAGCAGGAAATACCTGAAACAGTTTGGGATTAATTCACACTATCTGCTCGCTCTGGGCACAGATCGGTACATGGCCCAGGCAGAGGGTTTCATTTAAATATTTAAATTACTCTTCCAGCATTTTCTCTAACTCCTACATGACATGAGACAGCAATTCCCATGAGAAAATACCAGACAGAAAGCCAGGCAGGAGCTGACTGTGCTTTCTGCAAAAGTAGCAGAAGTTCCTAGTGAAACTTTCACATGCAGAGAGATTTTGACTTGATTATTTTCAGGGGGGTTCTGTTCATTTTTAGGAACTGCTGAGCCTTCGTGGGAAACCCCAGGAACCGAGCAAACAAACCAACACACAGAACAGCTGGGACAGGAGGGGAGCTGCACAGGACACTCCAGCTTGCACATTTCTTAAGGTTCCCTCTGGCTTTTAATCCCAGCACACAGCTGTTTTGGGGATAGGAAAACAGCAACGAGTCACCGAGCTCTGAGCCAAACATATTTTTAGCGCCGTTGATTTCAGAGCTTTGGCACTCAGGAGTAGTGTGTCATCCCCGTCACTCAGGTCTGACACATCAAGCCTCGAGATTGCTGCTGAGATTCCCTTTGAGCAGAACTCGTCACGTCTCCGGAATGAGCAGAGAAACACACCCCCCACAGACTCAAACCATCGCTCCCACCGCATGGGGAGAACCGCCCCCATTCCAGCTGGTGCCGGGGGGCAAAGCCAGCACGAGCAGAGCCAGGCTGGGTGCCAGGTGCAGGCAGGATTTGTGCAGTGACCAGCAGGAGCAGAAAACCTCTCCAGGCTGGACAGCTTCACCTCAAGGAACAGGTGAGCCTTCAGTTCACCACGCAGCACACAGCAGCTAAAGCTGCCCCACCACGCAGGTTAAACTGAATTATCTGTGCCAGATACACACGACAGGTACAGAACCAAAACTCAACACACCAGCAAAGCCAGCGGGGGCAGGTTCATGTGGAGGGGTACGGGAAAAGCAAATGCATTTGTATGTGCACGTGTAATTTTAAAAGTCTGCTGAACAACAAACACACCCCTCACCCACAGTGACAGCCCATCAGAAGCCGGGCTTCAGACAGCCTGTATTTTCTTTGCTTATCCCTGAAACACCGTGTTTCAAAGAGCACTTTCAGCCCTGGCATTGCCCCTCCCGGAGGATCCACGTTCCAGGTATGAATAACAATGTTCACACACACAGCAAGCCGCAGCCTGCCCCTGCCACCGGGACACAGCCCCGGCCAAGCAAACACCCCCAGCTTCTGTGCAGCATCAATATTTACTTTCCCCCGCACGGCAAACTGTCAATACCGCGGGCACGGCTGCAGACCAGCCCCGGGCTGCTTTGGGCCGTGCCCCGAGCAGCAGCGGCGATGCCCAGGGCTGAGCCTGCGATGCAGGGGAGAGGCTGCAGCCCTGACTCATCGGCACGGCTTCGTCAGGAGCCCGGCTCGGGGCTTTGGGGAGCTCTCCCGGCCCCGCAGAGCTGCAGAGACACAACGGAATCACTGTCCCGGCCGCTCCTGCCCACGCCGGTGACGTCGCGGTCTGTCCCCATGGCAACGCCGGTGATGCTACAACGCGAGCTCCGACCTCACCGGGGAGGGATGCGGGGCAGAGGGTGAAGCAGCAAGAGCTGCTCCCAGAAATGAGCGGCTCTCGCATGGAAATCAGCTTTTTGCTGCTGCAGGAGGGGACTGGCTGCTCCGCTCCCGGCCAGCTTGGCCGAGGCAGGCTGGGGTCAGGAATCTGCTCGAGGAAAGGGCAGGGCAGAGCCAACGGCCCCAGGAGAGGAGCAGCAGCAGCAGCAGCAGCAGTTTGCTTCTGTAAACAGCGTCAAGCCTTTGTGAGGGGCAGAGGATGCTCGCCGGCTGCTTTCTCTCTGCCCTGCAGACACCAGCGGGGACACAGAGCCCAGGACACAGGAATGGCTCCAGGCAGATGGCCCCAGCAGCACCCAAGCTTCTCCCTGAGCTGCCAAGGCCAGCTCGGGTAGGGCTGCAGCAAACCTCACAGTGCTGGCCCTCTGCCACACTGGGGACAGCAGGGAACAGCCCTGCCAGCCTCCAGCTGGGCTCCCCAGGGAGGGAGAGCCCTTACACAGAACAGGTACGGATGGATCAGCCCAGCAAAGGTGCCTTCCAAGGACTGAAGTGACTCAGAGGTACAGCTTTGCTCCCAAGGCTGTGCCACCTTCAAGGGTTCGTCCATTTCTGCACATTGCATCCCAGAACACAGACTGGGATACTCCAGCAAAGGACTGTCCTCTCCACTGCTGTTCTGATGGACATCTCACAGCTCCAGCACTTCCCCCTCCCTGCACTCAAGCATTTCCCAGCCTGAGGTTTCACTGCTGATTCACCCTCTGATTCAGTACCAAAAGATGCTTCTGCTTTGACAGGGGGTTAAAAGAAAGCGAGTTTCACACCCAGGCAGCACTGGCACCTCCTCGTGCTCTCAGCCAGCTTTACTGTCAGCAAACAGCCCTCCCTGTGTCACTCAGCTCCTCTTCCTAGAGCAGTCTGACCCCCAAGCCCTCTGGGATCCCACCCACACTGCCTACAAGCTGCCAGCTCTCACTGCCCATTTTTCCACAGGTTTTACCCACGTGACTGTCTCTCTTACCACAGCAGGGAATGAAGCAGGGTTCTGGATGCTCCTGTACTGCAAACAGCCACCAAAGCAGCTCCACCAACCCTCTGGAAGCCAGGCAACCTCCCCAGTTGAAGACCCTCAAGAGTGACCTTAAGAACCCATGGAGAGCTGAATCACAGGTGAAGGAGATCAAGGGAGTTCAGTTTCAAAGGACGTGACCCTTGATTTACCAAACTCCTTTTCACACATCCCTGAACAGCAGAAAGGAAAAGGAAAAGGCTCCCGAGGTTCCCCAAGCCCAGGCCCTAGCAGTGGGAGCACACATGGCTTGCTGAGGGCCACCCTGTGCTGTTTTAAAACAAGGCAGCTACTTCAAAGCCAGCCACTCAGCCAAAAGTGACCGTGCCAATTAGCATGAAATTAGGGAATAAAGGCCCACCCCAGCGGCCGCATTCCATGCTGGGTTTATCCAAACCATCCTCTAGGAAAAGCTAAAGATAGCCCTGTGCAGGCCAGGGAGGGCAGGGGCACAAGTTGGGTTTTGACCTCACATCCGCTGGCTGCAGCTCCCGGGATTTAACTGGAGTCCCTTATTTGCATAAGTAAAAGAGTCGATTTTCTTTTTTAATTAACTTGCTCATTGTCAGTTGAAGGGGCCAGTCCAGAGCTTCTTTGCATTTTTCAAAAGCTGAGTTGTCTTATTTACACTAACTGCTTGGAACCTCCAAGTGAGAGCTGGTTTCCTGAGTGAAATCTGGAATTCTCTGGTAGATGTGCATATTTGTTTCTTTATGGCAGGGCTGAACACTGCCTCCTGTGTTCCTGAGCCAGCCCCAGGACACAACTGCATGCACTTTCAGGGTTTTTTTTTTCCTTTTAATAGCTTTGCATCTGGGAGAAGAAAAAAAAGGAACAAGGCAAATTATTCAGGGCTTGACACCTACAAGACGTGGCAGTGTCCCTGGGAGCCTGTCTACATACAAACAAGCATTTGGAGGAATATTAATATTTATGGATGCTCCCTGCTTCCCCTCTCTACACTACACACACACAGACCTTGTAGATTCATATCACCAGATGCAGTCTGAGAGTCTAATGAGCTACAGCAAGGGCCTGAGCCCAGAGAAAATACTCTCTCCCATCTGCATTCTTACCTGTTGTCTCAGGACAGGACTTCATCTGGAATCTTATTTAAACACAGGGTTTGTTTGGATTGCAAAACACCCCTCAGAGCATCAACTCCCAGAAGGGTTGACCTCAGACATTAAAAATGATGTGGCAGCTTCACCTCTCAGCAGATCATCACACAGTGAGCACCCAACAAACCCGAAGGGAGCTGCTGGAGCACAGCACTGTCTGGATTTCAGCATTTTGTCTCTCTCAGCAGCCAGCAACAGGTGTTAGGGAAGAACACACACAGCAGTTATCAGAACTTACTCCTCTGGGAGCCCTGTTTGTAGGAGTTCATTTGGAAATGCTCACTAACTCACCTGTCATGTTTGAAAGGAGCTAAAATTTGGGATTCCACTACCAACACCTGCACAGGAACTCTGCAGGGAATGCATCTAACACCTCTTTGTTTAAAGGACACAGAAAACATCCTCAATGGCCACATGAAACCACAGCTTCCACCTGAAAGCAGTGTATGCCTTGCCCACACTGCCCAAATCCTGTTCACCTGGGCAGGCCCCTGAGCTCAGCAGCTGTTTCTTGTTTGCAAATCCTGAGAAGATTGCTAATTAAAGTCCAGCAAGTAAAGGTAAAAAGCACTCTCTACAGCACTGCCACTTTTGGAAATGGCTGGCTTCGAGGGGAACATCTAATATTAATAATATTGACTGCAGGATCTTTGTTGACCCTTCTTTTCCTGTTGCTTTCATAGCAGTCTCTGTTCCTGTTGGCCCAGACACACACAAGCACTACTGAATGCCAGTCACTTTCAGGAAGGATATTTCTGGCATCCCCATGACAACAAGTTGTGATATAGGTCCTGCTTTTAAAACACAACCCTGGATGGGTACTGCCAAATTCCAACCTTTTAAAAAATTGTTTATCAGGAATAAACATTCACCCCAATCCATTCCTAGAGCTCAAAATTTACATTTTTCCATGTTTTTTCAATTTAAAAAATCCCTTTTAGCATGCTTATGGATTTGTTATTTTAGGACCTGTCATGAGCAGTGGGTGGAGCAGACCAGGCTGGGAGGACTCCAAAGGCAGGACCCAGACTGAAGTGCTGGGACCCACTCCTTTGGTTTTGGTTCCACTTGGAATCCTCCTCTGCACAGGACTTGTTTGCCCAAGTGCAGTTCAGATGAGGCCAGAACATGAACAATGAGCATCAGTTACCACCAGCATGTGGATAAAGGCCTTGCTCAGAATTTGACCATCTTCTGCTCTCATGTAAACACGCTTTAATCTTCTGTACATTAAAGGTTGTGGATGTATCCTGGATTGCTTACAGACACGAGCTGCTGCTTTTTCAAAGCCAGGGAGAATGTTCTCCAGATTACAATGCTCATATATACGGTTGGGATCTTTTTTTTTTTTTTAATGCTAATGATTTCCATCTCTGGAACAAAATTACTACTAATTATGGTTTCCAGTCATTCAAAAGTGAAGAAAGCAGGCTCAAGAAGGAAGTTACTTCTACAACAAGCACACACTGCTCTGCATTTATGTGGTTTGAAGATTAAACTTTCTAGCCCCCACCTACGTATGATTATATTCTGTAGAACTTCCCACTTAAGGCTTCACAGCAGCACTGTCTACTGTAAAGATGTGAACACCAGCATCTGAAGCTTTCACTGACATTCACTGTATTTTCATTAAACCATTAGCCCCTCCCCACCGTGGATTTATTGTATCATGTTTTGATCTACGTGAAACCTTGAAAGAAAATTCAGCTTTGTCCATCTGATGGCATGAACCATCCCCAGTCAGCTTCGATGCTGGTGCACATCTGTACACCTAAACAAGGACAGAGAGAATAAAACTCAGCAACAACTCTCCATTTCACTGATGACACCACGACTGAGGCCTCAAAGGTCTCCTCCTCTAGAGGAATACAACACCTCTGAGGTGCCCCAGGGAAACACCACCTCTCCACTGAGCAGAATCAAAGCCAGCGTATCTTAGAGACAATATCCCAACAAATCATTCCTCTGGGCCCTCTCTCGGCTTTGTCTGGTTTACACAAATCTATATTTCATGGGAAGTATCCCTGTTTAGTATCATCAACAGACAGAATTACCGTTTAGAAAGTCAGGGAGCACTTGTCACCGCACTTTCAAGTATCACAGCATAAGCTCAGAAAAGCAGAGCAGTCTGCAAATCTTTCTCTTCCCCTCAACTTCAGCTTAAGCCGGTGGCGTTCGTCCCCAGGCTGGAGGCTGTGCCCAGCCCGCTGGCTGTGCCACATCTATTAAATGCCCTGCGGAGGGTCGGGCCCAGGGCAGGCAGCAGCTCCGCGGGCTGCACGCCCCAGCGCCCCGGAGCTGCCAGGGCGCGCCGTGCCCCGGCTGAGGGAGCCGCTGCCCGCCCGGGCTGTGCCGAGCCTCCGCTTCCCCTGCAGCGGCGTCCCCGGGCACCCCATCCCGGCACGGGCACCAAGCCACTCGGTC